>JBBCBC010000011.1:25377349-25742518 GCA_037126765.1 Stenogyne calaminthoides | reverse complement strand
TATCTGATTTATTGTCTAGAGTTCAATTAAGACCGTTAGTTTGACTAATCGCTCGATATATGAGAGTCTATGGGTCACACAACAAGTAATTCCCTAATTAGATTAAAGTTGGTTGAGTAAGTATTAAATTGAATTTAATATTTAATTTATGGAGAATTAATAATATATTAATTTGGAATTAATTATTATTACTGTTTACTTAAATTTGATTTAATTAAATAGGAATCCCAAATAATATATAGAATATTATTGTAGGAAAATATTTGTAGGGAAAAACATGTCTATGGGATTTGTTTTGCAAGATTAGGAAAGATATTCCTAATAAAGATAGCTTAAGATTTAAGTTGGTCTTCCCTTATATATATGAGACCCTAGGGATTCATTATTCACTACAGGAAAACCTAGTTTTCTCCATAAAATCTCTTATTAGAATTTTCCTAGCAAATTCATCTCGGGATTCAACGTTGGCAAATTTGTGCGGATCTGAACAAAGGGATTACGTGGATACACTTTATGTTTATCCATATTCAATTATGCAATTATGTAATTACGATTTACTGTGAGAATTCTCTTTATGTTTATCCATATTCAATTATGCAATTACGTGTTCGTTGTTGGTGAACTGTTTATTTTCGCTGCGCATGTATTACGTGTTTACGTGCCTCTATATTCCAACATGTTTTTCAATGAGACTTATCGTGCATGATGCAAGGATCAATCGTGACCTTCAAAGGAGTTGAAGAAGTTATGAAGCGTCTATACGATCTCTTTGATATCCCACCTGAAGAAAGACTTACGTAGATCTAGATTGGATAGGAATATCTTTGTACTTGTAATTTCACTATCATTCAATAAAATGTTCTCTGCTTTCTGATCTAAAGACAAGCGTTCATTGTCTTCTGATTTACTTTCTTATGTCTTTCATTTTCTTACTTTTTTCTGAATGTTTTGGTTTCATCAAAAAGGAGGAAATTGTTAGTAAAATTTATAGTTTTGATGAAAAATGTCAAAACACTTTAATAGGACCAGCCGACCTATTAGTCGGCTGATGATTTTTTTAGAAAACCAGTTGAACATGTTAGACAACTAAATAATCTTAGACTTTGGTTTTCATAGGATTATATATCGAGGAGGAATTCAATATATCAGACAAGGCTTACAAGAAGAGAAGTTTTCAAGAAAGCTGAAGATCAGAAGATCCTGCTCTAAAACAAGTCACGATGAGTCCCAAGATTAGTTTCTAAGTTCTAATCTGAGATCCGAGTCATCTGTATTGTGTACCAACTAAGTCTGATGATACAAGTGACTAGATGTCAGACAACTACTTAAAAGCCTGCCGAGTCAGATAGTTAGAAGAATAAAAAATCAAGTCATGCCTTTGATCTTAGCATCCGACAAAGAGAATGTAGAAGACTATTCTAATATTCTACTTGAAGATGTACTTCACGGCCAATGAGAGAGATCAATAGCGCATGTACGTAATTAACACTCAAGATATGGAGGTACAGAGTAAACGACTTAAAAAATGAGCATAGATCTAATCTACCTACTTATAGAAACCTACTGAACTACATCAACTCCATAGTCTGACTTGTACCAAAATTGACTAAGATTCAAATTTCTCTCCCCTATAAATATGGATGAATCTCTTTAGAGTTAGAACACAGAAATTATCCCATCATTCAAAAATTCAAGTATTTTCACAAAAACTCTCAAGCAAATATTCAAGTTTATTCTTAGTGTTTATCTAACCTAAGCTTAGAAGAAATACTTCTTTATCCCAACATAAGACTGTAACTTGTAAAAGAGTATCTCACTAGTTGGAAAACAGAACCAATCTCTTTAATTAAAACCATTAAAAAGTTTGTGAGAAAATCTAAAAGTTAGTTTTTGAAAGACTAGTTGATAGATTGGGAAAGAGTACTAGAACTCAACAGGGCCGTTTGGAAGAATTTGGTGGCCTGGTGCGAACTCTCAAATGAGGCCTTAAGTGAGGCCAAGTAAATGAATATGAAACAATTTAGTTTTTATAGAAGCAATATAGTAATATTAAAAAAAACACCGTAAACATGGTATTGAAGTTATTTTCTAATTTGGGATACATATTTAGTTTGTGAGAAGAAATTTTATTGGAAAATAGAGAAATTGATGGAAAATTAATTTTGAGAAAATTAAGGATGAATTTTATTGGAAAATAGAAATTGATGGAAGATTAATGGAGGTTGAGAAAATTAAGGATGATAAGAAGAATTGAAGATCGGTTGTTGTATATAGCAAAATTTTTTTTTTTAAACCTAGTAATGGGCCTCAAAATTTACTTTTGAGGCCCGGTGCGGGTGAGCTTAGTGAACACCCTTATAACCGGCCCTGGAACTCAAAAATTGTATCTATGAGAAATTATCTCAAAGTACTTTTATTTTTTGGGCTCACATTATTATATTAAATCTTATTTATTTATGAGGTCATAAAATTCATTTTTTTTTTAAAAAGGGAATGAATAAACATACCACCTTAATTTAATCTGCATCTTCTGTTACAACTCTCACTTGTATAGAACACCTTCAAAATGCTAACAAATTAATTGGCACTAAATGGAGAACAAAACATAAATATTCTACAAGGTTCAAAGTTGGCTACTGCCAATACCCAACAGTTAGAAAGTGAAATTAAGTACAAAATCCAACATTAATCTAAAGGGCTATAAAACAACAATTGATTTTTTAAGGGATTCAAGGGATACAAATCGTTTTAAAGGAGATACAATATTAACCATTTACTGAGTCTACATAACCAAATATTTACATTTAATTTGTAATCAAAATACGCGGTCTCCTAAATAACATTGTGTTGGGGATATACTGGAAAGTATATTTTTACTTTGTATAACCAAACTGAATTCTGTCTTATTTGCTGAAATAAATTATTTATCACTGATACTTTAAATATGATTGAATGTTACATATATTTACTGCATATCTATTTAATAAATAAATACGTGTTACATTGTAGTTAATTTAGTGATACCAGATCACAGAAGATTAAATTAACAGTCCCTTGTAACCAAAGTACAAAATTCACAACCCAGATGGAAATAAACAATCCATCATGAAAGGTTGAAGTGTAAAGCTCAGATTAACTTGTCTTGACCAAGAGATTGCACCAGTGCATTATGATGCGCTGAATAGGACCTACAGGAGGATAAATTCTTCAGTGTTGAATATAGAAGAATTAGACCTCAATGGTTCGTTATTTCTTAATCCCCGTCCCTTAAATATGATCGTGTGGAATTAATAATTATTGCTTTGATTCATGTTCGGTAGAGAATCAATGCAATTCAATACTTTGTGTTTTGGGCAATATTATTAGTTACATGACGATTGCTAAGATTTAATACGGAGAATCGTGTGCAAGTAAGTCTTGCTTGATTTGTCCCCTTGGTGGGCTCAGAAGTTTTATCATACCAAATCTTGCAAGTGGAATTTGTTTCCGGTATGGATAATAATGTTGAGCTGACCTTACTCCAAGGAAAAAGATATTAATTAACATGAAGCTATTCAGTGGCTTAAATTAATTAATAGACTAGATAATCTTAAACACGGGAAATAATAACCGGAAGCCATATTAACAGTAATATGGGTTAAGATGGATAGTGCAATATTAATTATGTAGTGGGATTAATTAATATTTACGGGCTTGAATAATATTGTGGCTGAATATTGATAATTCAAGGTCCATTGGAAGATCCAATTTTAATTCTCCTAAAGGCCCCTCAAGTAGCCCAAAGACAAAGTCCAATAACTGAAAAGGGTGTTTAAAATAAAATAAATTATTGTTGCTTATTTTTCTATTTTTTCGAAAATAATTAAAGGAAGAAAGAGAAAAGATTTTCTTGGAAAGATTTTATGGAATATGTATTCTTGGAATGCAAGATTATCCCATAAATTCAAGAAAAGTGAAAGATCTTATTTCTTCCCTATTTAATTGGAATTTTCAAAAATCATAGTGCAAAAGGGAGGGGAAGATTTTGTTGGGAGATATTTGGGGAAATAAAATATATTGGATATATTCAAGATTGTATCTTGTGAAGATACAAAGAAATTTCCTAGCCCTAATAGTCCCAAATTTTCGTCCCCCTTTATGTCTATAAATAGGGGATGATTTTTTCTTCCCCAAGACAACACAAAAATTGGTTTTTTGGAAATATATCAGCTTCGATAAAATATCAAATATTTTGAAACGTCGACAATTTGTATTTTTTCGAAAAAAATTCAATTGTGTGACGCAATTCCATGTGTTGGAAAAATTAGAAATCCACAAAGGTGGTGCAACATAATTTTATTTTTCATTTTGTTAATTGTTCGCGAGCATCCTTCCACCGGATTGTAGGAACGGGATATCCATCTTCTCAACGGTTGTCACTCCAAGATGTTAGTTCACGTAAACTCCTAGCAATTCCGCATGCGTAGGACTTATGTGACTTGTTTATATGCATGATTTGTTGTTGGATTATTATTTGAATTAATATAGGATTAATTCATGCTAGTAATAATTATTAAAATTAAATTTGTATTTAAATATTCATCCCGAATAGATCCAGACAATTAATTCCCCAACAACTGGTATCAGAGCCTCGATTTCGGGCTCTAAATTTTAAATTATAATTTAATTCGTTTTTATTAAATTTGAAATTGGATAGTAGAATTGCTAGATCTTTTTTGTAGGTATCCAATTGTCATGGTATTTGAAGAATGTTTAATTATGCATGCATATAATTGTGGTTTTTTAATTCGATTCGTTCGAATTCATTTTAACTCGTGAGAAAATCCATGAGTAGATTAGGATTTGTTTGATTTGATCAATGTAATAGACTAGTCTAGATCGAGGATTATTTATTTTTTGTAAATAAATTATAACCGGAACGGGAACGAAGACGAAGAATTAAAAATTCGGACGTACGCATGCTAAGTGCATGCACGTGGACTGGGGCTAGGCCCTAGCCGACACGTGCACGAGACTGGGTGGGTGTGGACGGCACCAGGAGTGCACGGGCACGCGCACAGGCGCACGTGGAGACGGGCACGAGCGGAGGCGGTCGCGTGCACGACGTTGGGCGGTCGTGCGCATGGCGCTGGGCAGGCGCAAGCAGTGACGCGAATGGCTCCTGGTCGAGACGGTCGGGTGGGATGCTGGAAGTCATCCTGGTTGCGTGCTGTTCGACGTGGCCAAACGATGGGAGTGACTTGATGTGGAGAAATTATTTTTCCGAGACGATCGAGTGGGAGCTTTTCGAGACGAACGATAAAAGTCGTGAAGACGATTTCTCAAGATCAAGACATGACAAAAATTAATCGTGACAATTGGATTTATATGCCCAATGTGTTTAATTTTTATTTTGATGTTTGTTTTATTTTTCATGCTTATTTAATTTGTTTGAATATGCGTTGCATGGAAATTGTTTTGAAAAAACCTCACTTTCGAAAATTACTAAGTGTGCTTTAAAATAATTAATTGACAATTTTATTCCAGATAATAAAATTGAATTAATTTTGACCTCCATGATTTATTTATTTGTGAATTCTTTTGGAGAAATTTCCCACGGGACGGCCAAAAGATAGCTTTCACATGAATAAATTCCGTAAGGATGATTGTGAATTATTATTAGTGGCGACGATGACCCTCCCCACGAGGCTCGTTGAAAGCGAAATAATAATTATGTATTTAATCATGGTTATTACTTAGGTATAAAATTGATATGCATATACTTCCCCGAAGTCCCTGTCAATTTTATATTGGTCAAGTGGGAGCCAACTATTAATTTGGACATTAAAGGTTTGTAATTGTTCTTGTTTGTAACCTGCTTGAATGTGTTTAAATAATGACACACCCCACATGACTTATTTAAGTTGTTTTGAGATGTTGGCTGATGCATGTTCATATTTTGTTGAGATTTTAATATGATTCATGTGATCGAATTATGTGATAATTTTGTGTTTATACAATCGTTATTTATTTGAGTTCAACAAATCGTATCCTTTTAATCCACTTTAATATACTTTAAGTCAATAGAGTTGTATAGGAAAATATGTCAATTGGAAATTATATATTGTCTCGACCATGCAATTGCATAAGTCCGTCCTTGACAAACCTAGACTCGCTAAGACTATGATTGAGAGGAAAATAAGTGACATCATAAGCAATGATTAGGATCCAAGAAAATGGCTAAGTGTATCATCTTGACTTCTACGTCAGGTGTGTTGCAACACCGACACCAGAACTTGTAAACCATTGCAGCTATTATGATAGATCTTAACAAATTCTTCACTCACCAGAATCGTGAAGCGAGATAGCCATACATAATTTGTTCTCGTAGAAAATGACATTAAGAGGTGTCAAGAAGAAGACCGACAAACGAAAATGCTTAATTGCGGTCTAAGAAGACATTGGAGGTCAGCCTGTCCCAAGCCTAAAAAGGTTGGGAAGAAAGGTAATTCTCAAACACTAATTGTTGAAACTTGTTTAGCGGTGTATGCTCTGTTGGGAGATGAATTTAATAAAGATTTTGATTAGATCCCAAAACCCCTGAGTATGACATGTATCAGGACATCTTGATAATATAGGATCATGATCAGGTTTCAATAGAATTTAGGACTCAGGATTATCTGCACCATGTATAGTCAGCAGATATAGATCAGGGAATTTTAGAATACTGAAGACTCAGAAGACTCTGAAGAATCAGAAGTATCCTGAAGACTCGGAAGAATCCTGAAAGATTGAAAGATCCTGAAGACCCGAAGATCCTGAAGACTGTTTGTGTACTGAACAAAAAGGACCCTGAACCACTATCTTAATGAAATAGTGTTATGTTCATTCCTAGTACAAACAAACAGAATGTTAGACATTTGTGGACATTAAGGAACATATCAGTTCAAGAAGTCAAACTAAAAGAGCCGTTTTGTTTGTCTCTGTTCTAAGAAGGATTTCAACCAATGAGAAGGCAACATCAACGTACTTTACTGACACAGAAAGTGACATCTCACTGAAGAAATGTCAGGACTGATATCTTCCAGTTCACAGAAGTTGATGATTGGCTACATGGCTGCATATTTCCTAAAACATGCAAGGGAGTGTTCAAACCCTAAAAATAGCCGTTCATCAATTACTAGAAGATGAAACTCTTGATGCTATCTCTTCCAACGGATAGTTTTTCAAAGAGTAACCATTGGAGAAGTTGCCTATAAATACCAGTGACCTTCACCATTAAGAGGTTACGGGAAATTACAGCAACTCAAGAGCACATTCGTATTCTTGCAAATTGAAGCACTCGAAAAACCTAGAATTTCCCAAGTGTTTCACATTGGAGAGAGCTCATTCACTAAGCCTAGATTTGATAGAAATATCCAAATCTTAGTAGATATATCATAGCCTTTGCATTTGTTCTTATTGTAAAGGATATCTCACCCTAGTTGGAAACCAACCCAATCCCAAACCCTTTGATAAGGTAGTTTGAGTGTGTGTGTTTTGTTGGTGAGTTAGAGTTATAAAGAGTGAGTAAGCTGCAGGTTAGTCAGCCATAAAACTCTAGAGGAGAAGGTAGTAAGCTACTTGTGGTAGTCTGAAAACTTGTGTGTATTGAGTTAGTAAGATGCAGTGAGTCTGCCAGAAAACTCAAGGTAGAAAAGTTAGTAAGCTGCAGTGAGTCAGCCTGAAAGCTTTAGGAAGTGGTTAAGGAATTTATATGAAGATCAGAGAAAGTGGACGTAGGAGCTTGAGTCTCTAAACCACTATAATTGTTGTGTTGTTTGCTTTCTGTACTGCATTATATCTGTTGCATGTTTTTTTCTGAAAGCATATTTCCCTGATACTCAGTTGGAAACAATCCACTGAATGTGCATTAATTGATCACAGCCTTAATCACTATTTTACTAAGGAAAAGATTTTCAGCAAGCTAAAAAGAGTATAAACTTAGGGCCAACCATTCCGCACTCTTGATTAGCTAGAACAGATAGTTACTAAACTGAACTAACTCTATTGAGTATTCGATAAGATAATTATCTGATCCAAGCTTCTCAGGATTTCTGATAAAACTCAGGATCAGTTGAGCTAATCTGAAGCTTTTGAAAGTTGCTGAGGATCATTGTCTCAGTAGACTTTAACTCAGAGCGATTTGTGCTTCTCAGGGCAAAATTCTCAGGACAACCTGACCCATCTGATCTCAGTGAAGGAAAAGTTTTAAAAATCACTGAACACGTGTATTCCCCCCCATACACGTGTGAGACTCGTTTGCACCGGGACCAACAAGTGGTATCAGAGCAGTGGTTCATTTTTGACCACTTGCTTTGGTAGCCATAATCTATTTACTAAAAGACTTTGGTGGTCTACTGAATAGATCTTACTGCTGATATCTTACAAGGCTCATTCATCATGCTTTCTAAGAAACTTCCTATGTTCTCTATTGAGAGCTATGATCTATGGAGACTGAGAATGCAGGCTCATCTGTATTCCAAACATGAAAGAATGTGGAGAGTGGTTTCTGAAGGACCATTCAAATACAATGTTGTGAATCCCAGAATTACTGATACTGAGAGGAATGATCCCAGAGATGAATTTCCAAAACCTGATGATCAACTTACTCCTGATGAGAGAAAGTTAGTCAATTTGGACTACATTGCTAAAGATACTCTATATAGCACTATTGATGATGGTCTTATGGGGATGATTTCTCACTGTGAAACTACAAAAGAAATATGGGACACACTTGCTATCATGTGTCAAGGCACAAATCATATTAAAGAAAACAAACTTTATGTTGCTATTGGACAGTTTGATAGCTTTGAAATGGAAGATGGTGAATCCATTGACAAACTGGAAGTCAGATTCACTAGCATTATGAATGATCTGAATGCTCTTGGGAAAAGATATCCACAGAGAGAAGTGGCACTGAAAATTCTTAGAGGATTGTCTAAGAAATGGGATATACATGTTGTGGTGATTGAAAACACCAAAAATATTGATTCCATGCCATACCAACAAGTTTTCACTGAACTGAAAGCTTATGAGTTTGTTATTGACAAAAAAACTAAGAAGTCTGATAGCAAAGATGATTCTTCATCTAGCAAAAATGTGGCATTTAAAGCCAAAGAGAAATCCTATAAATCTAGAGAGTCTGAGAACTCACTTGCCAAAAATCAGGATGAGCAAGAGGATAAGCTAGTACTGATGGCAAGAAGGTTTGAAAGACTCAATAGCAGATATGGAAAATATAAGAAATTTTACAAGAATCACAGGTACAAGAACAGGAATAACTCAGAGGCTGAGGACAGATCCACTGAGAAAAGAAATGACCACAAAGCTGAAGGTTCCTCATCCAGGAAGAAGGACTCCAAGACAAAGGAGGAAAGTGATCAGGATGATGATACCAACAGATGCTACAACTGCCATAAGAAAGGTCACTTCTAGTATGACTGTCCTGAGCTAAGTGCCAAAGAAAGAAAGGAGAGACAAGCCAAGAGAGACAAAAAGATCTCCAGCAAGAAGGCTATGATTGCTGAAGAAGAAGAACAATCTGAAGAAGGATCCAGTTCTTCAGATGAGATATTTTCAGATAGTGAAAGTGATGATGTCTGCCTTGTTGCTATGGAGGAGGTAAATTCTTCTATCTATGTTGTTGCTCATTGAAACTCAAGAGCAGAATAAGGAACTGACTGCTGAGAATCTGAAGTGGAAAGACTCTAAAAATGCTGAGATCACTTCTCAATTGATGGGAACTACTGATGAACTAGATGTTCTGAAAGTACAACAATCAGAAAAGGAGAAAGTGATAGAAATCCTGAATGGAAAATTAGAGAAATCCATTGAGGAGATTCAGCTTATCAGAACTGAGTTCAATGACCTCTTTGAGAAGCATGAGACTCTAAAGAAAAGTGAGGATAGTGCGCAGAGAAAGTTAACTCTATTGAATTCAGCATCTAAAGTAATAGATGAAATTCATAGTTATCAAAGACCTGCAACTATAAAGGCTGAATTAGGATATAATCCAGGGGGAACCTCACAATGTCTTCTGAATGCTGCTTCTAGTAGCACTAAGATTGTCTTTGTTAAACCAGTGGCATGTACTAATCTTCTTACTGAAGAACAACCCAGAGTTTTAGACAAGGGTAAAGGACCTATGGTTTCAGAAAAACTGAAGGTTCAGGGAAGAAAGCCCAAACCTCAGGAAAAGGCTAGAAAACCTGAACACTCGTTAGGAAATTTTCAAAGCCAAGCTTCAAAGCCTCAGGCTAAGAATACCAACTGAAGAAATCTGCACTTAACCATCGGAGGAATTTTCAGAAGAGAAACACTCAGCAGAGATATTCTCAACTGAAAAGACCAAGTCCTCAGATTATTGAAAGACCACAATTTCAGTACAGACAACCTAAACCCCACTTTCCTAAGGGTAAAGGTTTCCTGAACCCAAGCCAGCAGAGACAGAGACCAGCTGCACCAAAGCCAAGGCATTTGAACAAAAGGCCTGAACCCAAGAAGAACTCTAAGGCTCATGTTCATGCTAAGGCTGACACTCATACACAGGGTACTGCTAAGGCACCAAGGGTGGTGAATGTGTATGTAGATGTTTATGGGAGACAAATCAGCCACTCTAAAGTAATTAGAGTTATCAGGCAGATTTGGGTTCCAAAAGGTACAGCTAACCTGGTAGGACCCTACACCAAATGGGTACCTAAGACCGGTCATTTTTTCAAAGTGAAGAAAAAGGGCATCGATTTGAATGAAGACAACATAATACGATGAGTGGAAATGAATTGGCTCTTCTTTGCATGGTATCTGGACAGTGGATGTTCAAGACATATGACAGGATATAAGCAATTACTCACTGACTATGTTGAGCAAAAAGGCCCTCAGATTACATTTGGAGACAACTCGAAAGGACAGACTGAAGGATATGGAACTCTTGACGTTGAATCTGTTCATATCCATGGTGTTTCATATGTGTCTGGTTTAAAGCATAATCTGCTTTCTATCAGCCAATTCTGTGACAAAGGATTCAGTGTTGAGTTCTCAAAGAACTTATGTTATGTGAAAGACAATACTTCACAACAAATATTTCTGACTGGTACTAGAAAAGGAAATGTGTATCTTGCTGATTGGAAATTATCTCCTAAAGATACATGTTTGGTTGCAAAAAGTTCTACTGATACCAGTTGGTTGTGGCACAAAAGGCTGAATCACTTAAACTTCAAAACCCTGAACAAACTTGCAAGATTAGCACTTGTGAGGGGGTTACCAAATGAAGTGTTCAGTAAAGATCATGTATGTGATGCCTGTCAGAAAGGAAAACAAATCAGAGCATCATTCAAAAGCAAAGTAGAAATCTCTACTGACAGAATATTACAACTGTTACATATGGATCTCTTTGGTCCAGTGACACCTGTGAGTACTAATGGCAGAAAATATACACTTGTGGTAGTTGATGACTACTCTAGATACACAAGGGTCATATTCTTACTCGGTAAGAAAGAGACTCAGAGAAAACTGCCTGAACTACTGAAAAAACTCAGTATTGAAAATAATATGAGTGTGGTCAAAATCAGATCAGATAAAGGAACTGAATTTATCAACCATATTATATCTGATTATTGTGCAACAAATGGAATAGCTCATGAAACATCAGCTGCAAGGACCCCACAACAGAATGGTGTTGCTGAAAGAAGAAATAGGACTCTGAAAGAAGCTGCAAGAACAATGATTGCTGAAGCTGATATTCCTAAGAGATTTTGGGCTGAAGCTATCAACACTGCATGTTACTCTCAGAACAGATCCATGCTGACCAAGAATCAAGGAAAGCCTCTTGTTTCTTTCTTTCATGTGTTTGGTTGCAAGTGTTTCATACACAATAATGGTAAAGATCAGTTAAAAACTTTTGATAGCAAAGCTGATGAAGGGATGTTCTTGGGATATTTTGAAGTTAGTAAAGCCTTCAGAGTTTACAACTGTAGGACTCTTATTATGGAAGAAACACCACATGTTGTTTTTGATGAATCTACTTGTGGTTAGAAGAAACAGGAACATGACTCAGGAGAACTGACCAAGAGAATCACCAGACTTAGCCTGAAAAAGGATGATAAAACATCCTCTGAACCTGAAAAGAAGAAGTTAGTCACTTTGTATGAATGGAGTGAATCAGACTCAGACAAAGAAGTTCAGGATGGAAATACTCAGGATGGTGAGACTTAGGATGGAAATTCTCCACTGAAGGAAAGCCAACACACTGAAGCTGACCAATCTGAACATACACCAGTTCAGACTCAGGTATGTAATGCCGATGAAGATGTGGTCACTACTGAGGCAAACTCTGAATCTATCAACCAAGGGGGAACAAATGTCTCTGACAATGTTCTGAATGGAATTTCCCCTGAGGAAGATGATTCACTCTATCCTCTTCTGTTGTTCCCTGAATTTGATGAATTACCTGAACCTAACATCTCTGATGTTGAGGATACTACTGAAGGGGGAACATCCAGGAGAAAATGGTTGGATAGTCATCCTACAAGTCAGATTGTGGGTAATCTATCAGAAGGAGTTAAAACAAGAAGGTTCTATGGAGAAAGTTCTTTGTTCTGCTGCTTCCTATCTGAAAAAGAACCTACTGAGATTGAAGAAGCTTTTCAAGATTCTTTCTGGATTACTGCTATGCAAGAAAAACTGAATCAGTTCACAAGAAATGAAGTTTGGGAGCTAGTGGACAGACCTAAGAGGCACAATGTGATTGGAACTAATTGGGTGTTCAAGAATAAGAGAGATGAAAACAACAACATTGTGAGAAACAAGGCAAGGCTAGTTGCACAAGGTTATTCCCAAGAAGAAGGCTTGGATTATGATGAAACCTTCCCACCTGTTGCAAGACTAGAAGCCATCAGAATGTTTCTTGCATATGCTGCCCACATGAAATTCACAGTCTATCAAATGGATGTGAAAAGTGAATTTCTGAATGCTGTGCTCAAGGAAGAAGTATATGTGGAACAATCTCCAGGATTTTGTCAGAATGACCAAGTTTACAGGCTCAGGAAAGCCTTGTATGGTCTTAAACAAACACCCAGAGCATGGTATGATACCCTTTCTCAGTTTCTTACTGACCATGGTTTTATCAAAGGAACTGTTGATAGGACTTTGTTCAGGATAGAAGATGGGAAGAATATCTTACTAGTTCAGATTTATGTGGATGACATCATATTTGGATCTCCAAATCATCAGTTGTGTGAGAAGTTTTCTACCCTGATGAAAGGAAAGTTTGAGATGTCTATGATGGGGGAGATGAATTTCTTTCTTGGACTTCAGGTGAAATAAACTAAGGAAGGAATCTTCATCAATCAGGCAAAATACACCAGAGATCTGATTGCTAAGTATGATGTACAGAATTACAATGCAGTTAGAATTCCCATGAATACTAACTACAAGATGGATCCTGATCCTGAAGGCAAATCAGTAAATTACACTGATTATAGTGGGATCATTGGATCATTGCTCTATCTCACTGCAAGTAGGCCTGATATAACATTTGCTGTTGGGATATGTGCAAGATACCAAGCTAATCCTAAGGCTAGTCACATGGAAGCTGCCAAAAAGATTTTGAAGTATCTTAAAGGCACTGTGAATAGAGGATTATGGTATCCAACTGATGATAACCTTGAATTAACTGGTTATTCAGATGCTGATTATGGAGGATGTAGAAATGACAGGAAGTCTACCATAGGAACTCGTCAATTTCTTGAAAGTAAACTGATATCATGGTTTTCAAAGAAACAGACGTCAGTAGCAACCAGTACTACTGAAGCTGAATACATGGTTGCAGGAAGCTGTTGTGCACAAATTCTTTGGCTCAGACAACAATTGAGGGATTATAAGATTATAGCCAATGAAGTACCTATATTTTGTGATAATAATAGTGCAATTGCTATTACACAAAATCCAGTATTGCACACCAGATGTAAGCATGTTGATATCAGACATCACTTCATTAGAGATCATGTTGAAAAGAAGGACATCAGAATGGAGAAAATTCATACTGATAAACAAAGAGCTGATATCTTGACTAAACCTTTGGCTGAATCAAGATTTCAGGAACTATCAGTAGAATTAGGGATGTTGGATCCAGGTGAATGAATTTCACTGAAGGAAGAAGTCCTTCAGGGGCATGTAGTTATTCAGGAGGAATAACTCAGGAAAAAATTTTCTCAGGATGGAAACTGAGACTCAGGATGAAATTTTGTCAGGATCAATATTCAGTAAGGTTTATGTATTCAAATAATCTTGAAGTTATATTGATACATGCATTAAATTCAGTAGCATTTATTATACAAGGGATTACTCAGTAATCATTTGAATTAAATGACAAAAGGCCTGAACTTTTAAAAGCGGGAATATATTTTGACTGAAAAAGACGAACAGTCGCCTCGATTTCCGAGAAACGTCCATTTGTCAACCTATAAACTGCTACTTGCCTATTGTCCAGAAATATAGCCAAAAATAGCCATACTCTCAAATTTCTCCTCAAAATCCGGTTAAATCTCAACCGTTCATAATATTTTTAGATTTAATCACAACCATTGATCTTTATTTCACAGATCATATATAAACCAAAATTTTAGACCTCAATCATTTATTTCTCACATTTAAACGATCAAAATTCCCAAAACCCTTAAACCTTCAAATCTTCAAATCCTCAAAATTCCAAAACCCTCAAATACTCTACCCAGAAATCGTCTTAACAATGGAATTCCCAAGTTACGCCATGATCAAAAACCTAGCTGAGACGGAGAAGCCCTACTTTGAGCATGTGGTGGCCATGATTGAGAACAAAGCTACCCAGGTTGAGGAAGAGGAACTCAACATGCTACAAATGGCTAAGTTAACTCATCTGGTAAGTAATATGCTAGAAAATGAACTTTCACTAGAGGTGTTACAATTTGTTGTAAATCTTCGAGAAGGTGAAAGAGGTTCACTTGTTTCACAATTAAGTTTTGGAACGTTTGTGAAATCCAAGGCCGAGGTAGTTTGCACCAAAGAGGTGAAATTATCTCTTAATGACATAAATGTTGTTTTCGAGCTCAACAGTCGTGGAGAAGATCGAGCTCTGTACATGTCTGGAAGAGAGCAGGAAATTCTAGACCGTTTTGCAGAATCAAAAGTGGAGTTGAAGGGAGCTCTGCACAAACGATGTTTGAAGCCGAAATATAGAGTGCTAATTGATATTGTGGCAAAATGCTTGATGAGCACGTCTGGAAGTCTGGAGCAGGTGAGCCGGAATAAGTTGAGGCTCATGGCTGCGATAGAGGATTCACCCTCTATGGACTTCAAATGGTTAAGGTTCATGGTGGACTGCATTCTTCACCAAAATCAGAAGTTGAAGTATGCGAAAGGTGCTTTCACCAAGAGTGGGAAGGTCTTATTTGGGACAAAGATCAGTTTTCTGATAGAAACTTTGTCCAAAGAAAACTTGTTCTTAATGACTGGAGTTGAATTTTCCTGGAATCGAGTCATGTTTAGGAAAGGAAAACCGCAAAGGAAAAGGTCGGTTCCTTTAGGAAGTCAAGGCTCGATGGTTCAGGAGGAACCTGAAGAACAAGATGATTCGAGCTCTGATCAGGACGATGTAGTTCTTGCTAATGTTGTCCAAAAACCTGACAGGACAGCATCAGTAAAACACCCTGAGGCGTCAGGAACAAAGAAAGGAGGAAGAAATCACTTGATCTTCTACGGGTAAAAAGGGAGATTGGAGAGGCAAAGAAGGCTCAGGAAGAGCAGAAGAAATGGAAGAAAAAGAAACTCAAAACCATTAGGGAACAAGAGTCCGGAGTAAAATCCCCTCTTGATACGCTTGCAAAAGCTGTCTCTCAGGCAACTGCGGCAGAAACTGTTCAGGAAAGTATTCCCTTAATAGAAAAAGGAGGAGAGGAGGACGTCTTTACTGAGGTACTAGGTACCAGTATTGGCGATGATAGGATAACCCAAGAAATCTTCGCAGGATCTCAAAAACATGTTGGAGAAAGCCAAATTACCATCCCACCCACACAACCCTCAGAACCATATATTTCCATTCCTTCAGAGGCACATTCTAGCTCTGAAGAGGAGGCACCTAGTCCTGAACTCAGGAAAGGTGAGGCTGAAGAAAAGGAGTGGAGGCTGAAGGCGGAAAGATTTGTGTTAGACAAATATCCAGTGTTGGAGAAATATATTGACCTTCAGGATATGTTCTTCAGACTGAAGACCGAAATGTTTGTCTCTATTCTAGAAGGATTTCAACCAATGAGGAGGCAACAACAATGTACTTTACTGACACAGAAAGCGATATCTCACTGAAGAAATGCCAGGACTGATATCTTCCAGTTCACAGAAGTTGATGATTGGCTACATGGCTGGATATTTCCTAAAACATGCAAGGGAGTGTTCAAACCCTAAAAATAGTCGTTCATCAATAACCAGAAGAGGAAACTCTTGATGCTATCTCTTCCAACGGATAGTTTTTCAAAGAGTAACCATTGGAGAAGTTGCCTATAAATACCAGTGACCTTCACCATTAAGAGGTTACGGGAAATTACATCAACTCAAGAGCTCATTCTTATTCTTGCAAATTGAAGCACTCGAAAAACTTAGAATTTCTCAAGTGTTTCACATTGGAGAGAGCTCATTCACTAAGCCTAGATTTGATAGAAATATCCAAACCTTAGTAGAGATATCCTAGCCTTTGCATTTGTTCTTATTGTAAATGATATCTCACCCTAGTTGGAAACCAACCTAAACACAAACTCGTTGATAAGGTAGTTTGAGTGTGTGTGTTTTGTTGGTGAGTTAGAGTTGTAAAGAGTGAGTAAGCTGCAGGTTAGTCAGCCAGAAAACTCTAGAGGAGAAGGTAGTAAGCTACTTGTGGTAGTCTGAAAACTTGTGTGTATTGAGTTAGTAAGTTGCAGTGAGTCAGCCAGAAAACTCAAGGTAGAAAAGTTAGTAAGCTGCAGTGAGTCAGCCTAAAAGCTTTAGGAAGTGGTTAAGGAATTTCTCTGAAGATCAGAGAGAGTGGACATTGGAGCTTGAGTCTCTGAACCACTATAATTGTTGTGTTGTTTGCTTTCTGTACTGCATTATATCTGTTGCATGTTTTTTTCTGAAAGCATATTTCACTGATACTCAGTTGGAAACAATCCACTGAATGTGCATTAATTGTTCACAACCTTAATCACTGTTTTACTAAGGAAAAGATTTTCAGCAAGCTAAAATGAGTATAAACTTAGGGCCAACCATTCCACACTCTTGATTAGCTAGAACAGATAGTTACTAAACTGAACTAACTCTACTGAGTATTCAGTAAGATAATTATCTGATCCAAGCTTCTCAGGATCTCTGATAAAACTCAGGATCAGTTGGGCTAATCTGAAGCTTCTGAAAGCTGCTCAGGATCATTGTCTCAGTAGACTTTGACTCAGAGCGATTTGTGCTTCTCAGGGCAAAATTCTCAGGACAACCTGACCCATCTGATCTCAGTGAAGAAAAAGTTTTAAAAATCACTGAACACGTGTATCCCCCCCATACACGTGTGAGACTCGTTTGCACCGGGACCAACATGCTCCCATTTGTGGGTAGTGAATACGGGAACCACTAATCATGTGTGTTTCAATGTTTCAAGGATTCTGGATAATCCAACGATTTAGGGGGAGTGAGACCATCATCTCCATGGGAAATGTTACGAAAGTAGCGGTTATTGCAATGTTACGTAAGTAGCAGATATTGCAATACTACTTAAGTAATGGTTATTGCAATGCTACGTAGGTAGCGGGTATTGCAATTCCACGAAAGTAGCATTACCGCAATATGCTAGGTGAGTAGCAGATATTGCAGTGCTACATGAGTAGTGGTTAAAGCAGTGGGAGAAGTGCACCTATCTTTTACTAATAGAATTTTAGTTTTGAGAGACGTTCTTTATGTTCCCAGTTTTAGAAAGAATTCACTTTCAGTTTCTAAAATTATGTTAATGGATTAGTTTCTTTTAATGAGAATGACATCATTTCTTGAAATGATGAGTGTATCTGTTATGGGACATTGATGAACAATGTCTACACTATTAAAAGTGCACACCACATGCAAAACGCATCCTATAACACATCGACTATTTTAGATAAAAGAAAGTGTTCAGCAGGTGTGAACGAAACACTTCTATGGTATCTAAGACTAGGTCATATTAATCCAAAGAGGGTCTGAAGGTTGGTTAAAGATGGTTCATTGGAGTCACTCCGGGTTGAACCATTTCCAACCTGCGAATCATGTTTGGAGGGTAAAATGATCAAGAGGGCATTTGGAGCGGCATTTGGAGCCAAGGGGAATAGAGCCAAAGAAGTGTTAGAAATCTTTCACACTGACGTATGCGGTCCAATGTCAATCAAAGCAAGAGAAGGTTATGAGTATTTCGTTACTTTTATCGATGATTACTCAAGGAATGGGTACATTTTCCTTATGAAGTATAAATTTGAGACCCTTTGATAAATTCAAAGATTTAAAGGCTCAAACAGAGAATCATAGGAAAAAGAGTATCAAGTTTTGACGATCTGATCGTGGAGGCGAATACCTCAACAATGAATTTTGCACCACTTGTCAGACGAAGGGATTGTATCCCAGTTGACTGCACCCGGAACCCCTCAACAAAACGGGGTTGCAGAACGAAGAAACAAAACTCTTTTAGAAATGGTCAGATCAATGATGAGTTATGCGGATCTACCCAAATCGTTTTGGGGTCACGCCTTGGAAACAACGACTTATATTCTAAACCTGGTGCCATCCAAATCGGTTCCCAAAACCCCTAAAGAGTTGTGGACAGGGCGCAAGCCCATTTTAAGACACATGAGAATCTGGGGGTGTCCGACATACATGTTGGATAAGGAAGCCGGTAAATTGGATCCACGATCAGAATTAAGGTTGTTTGTAGGGTACCCCAAAGGAACGAAAGGGTGCATGTTCTATGGTCCTGAAGATCAAAATGTGGTAATCAGTACGCACTTTTGATTTTTGGAAGAAGACTATATGACCGATAGAAAGCCCAGAAGTGAGATTACCTTAGATGAGCTAAGAGGGCTTACCTCAATGCCAACTGTACAAGTTGACATACCAAACGACACACTTACACAATCGGAATCTCATCGTAGTGGGAGGGTTGTTAGATAGCCAGAGAGATTCATGGGGATAGGAGAGTCATCGGACTTTGTCTCCGGTGAAGATGAATCGGATCCATGGACATACAATGAGGCAATCCAAGACAAGGATGCAGATTCTTGGAAAACAACAATGGAAGCTGAAATGGGTTCTATGGATCACAATAAGGTGTGGGAGCTAGTCGAACCACTCGATGGGGTCAAGCCCATTGGATACAAGTGGGTATACAAGAGGAAAAGAGGATCAGACGGGAAGGTAGAGACCTTTAAGGCTAGACTTGTGGCAAAAGATTACACTCAGAAAGAAGAGATCGATTATGAGGAAACCTTTTCGCCTGTAGTCATGCTTAAGTCCATCCGTATTCTCTTGTCGATAGCTACACATCTCAATTTTGAGATCTAGCAAATGGATGTCGAGACAATTTTCCTTAACGGAAGTCTTGAAGAAGAGATCTATATGCAACAACCCGAAGGCTTCATTGAAAAAGGCCAAGAACATCTAGTTTGCAAGCTCAAGAAGTCCATTTACGGACTAAAGCAAGCATCCCGTGCTTGGAACCAATGTTTTGATCAAGTTATAAAGTCTTACGGGTTCGATCAAAATGAGTACGAGAGTTGTGTGTATAAAAAGCATGTCGGAACTGCATTGATATTCTTAGTACTATAAGTGGATGACATTCTGCTCATTGGAGATGATGTAAAGGTGTTGTCGGACGTAAGGGCATGACTATCAAAACAGTTTGATATGAAGGACTTAGGGGAAGCCGGTCACATCCTTGGGATCAAGATCACTCGAGATCATAAGAAAAGGATGATAGGCTTATCACAAGCTTCATACATAGATACCGTCTTTAAGTGATTCAGCATGCAAGATTCCAAGAAAGGTTTTGTACCCCTCAGACATGGAATCCATCTATCCAAGGAAATGTGTCCTAAAACACAAAAGGAGATAGATGACATGAAAGGCGTTCCTTATGCTTCGGCTGTCGAAAACCTTATGTATGCAATGTTGTGCACGAGGCCAAATATCTGCTTTGCCGTTGGCATGGTAGCAAGATATCATAGTAATCCAGGGAAAGAACATTGGACTGCAGTTAAAAACATTCGAAGTATCTGAAGAGAACTCAGGATAGAATGTTGGTTTATCAATCAGACAGTTTGATTCCCGTCAATTACACGGACTCGATTTTCTAATTGGACATAGATTCCAGAAACTATCTGCCTCAGTTAGTGTGTTTTCATTTGGGAAGTGTAGCCATGAAATGGACGAGTGTGAAGTAGAAATGCATCACTAACTCAACCATGGAAGCCGGGTAAGTAGCTTCTTGTGAAGCAGTGAAGGAACTAGTTTGGCTCTAGACCTTGTTAGTGGACTTGGATGGAGTTCCGAATTTGTCTAGCAATATTTGTTAGGGGCAGTTGCAAATTCAAGGGAACCAAGAGTCCACGAGTCAAACAAGCACACTGAAGGAAAGAAATCTTAGACGAGAAATCGTTAAGTGAGGAGATGTAGAGGTGGCTAAGATCGCATTGGATGATAACCTAGTTAATCCTTTCACAAAGTGTCTGTCCCTGGAAACATTCAAGAGGCAAGTGGGAGGAATGGTTGTCAAGTGCGAAGCAAATCTGCTTTGAGTATAAGTGGGAGAAATATTATTAAGTTCATGTTGGTGACATTAGATGTCACGAACAACATGAAATATATTGTAGTATACTTAAAAGCACACTTTGAGTATAAGTGGGAGATTGTTGGGGTTATACTGGAAAGTATGCTTTTACTTTGTATAACCAAACTGAATTTCTGTCTTATTTGCTGAAATAAATTATTTATCATTGATGCTTTAAATATGATTGAATGTTATATATATTTACTGCATACCTGTTTAATAAATAAGTACATGTTACATTGTAGTTAATTTAGTGATACCAGATCACAGAAGATTAAATTAACAGTCCCTTGTAACCAAAGTACATAATTCACAACCCAGATGGAATTGAACAATCCATCGTGAAAGGTTGAAGTGTAAAGCTCAGATTGGCTTGTCTTGACCAAGAGATTGCACTAGTGCATTATGATGCACTAAATAGGACCTATAGGAGGATAAATTCTTCAGTGCTGAATATAGAAGAATTAGACCTCAGTGGTTCGTTATTTCTTAATCCCCGTCCCTTAAATAGGATCGTGTGGAATTAATAATTATTGCTTTGATTCATGTTGGGTAGAGAATCAATGCGATTCAATACTTTGTGTTTTGGGCAATATTATTAGTTACTTCACGATTGCTAAGATTTAATACGGAGAATCGTGTGCAAGTACGTCTTGCTTGATTTGTCCCCTTGGTGGGCTCAGAAGTTTTATCATACCAAATCTTGCAAGTGGAATTTGTTTCCAGTATGGATAATAATGTTGAGCTGACCTTACTCCAAGGAAAAAAATATTAATTAATATGAAGCTATTTAGTGGCTTAAATTAATTAATGGACTAGATAATCTTAAACACGGGAAATAATAACCGGGAGCCATATTAACAGTAATATGGGTTAAGATGGATAGTGCAATATTAATTATGTAGTGGGATTAATTAATATTTATGGGCTTGAATAATATTGTGGCTGAATATTGATAATTCAAGGTCCATTGGAAGATCCAATCTTAATTCTCCTAAAGGCCCCTCAAGTAGCCCAAAGATAAAATCCAATAACTGAAAAAGATGTTTAAAATAAAATAAATTATTGTTGCTTATTTTTCCATTTTTTCGAAAATAATTAAAGGAATAAAGAGAAAAGATTTTCTTGATTTTCTTGGAAAGATTTTATGGAATATGTATTCTTGGAATGCAAGATTATCCCATAAATTCAAGAAAAGTCAAAGATCTTATTTCTTCCCTATTTAATTGGAATTTTCGAAAATCATAGTGCAAAAGGGAGGAGAAGATTTTGTTGGGAGATATTTTGGGAAATAGAATATATTGGATATATTCAAGATTGTATCATGGGAAGATACAAAGAAATTTCCTAGCCCTAATAGTCCCAAATTTTCGTCCCCTCCCCCTCCCCACCTTGATTCTATAAATAGGGGATGATTTTTTCATCCCCAATACAACACAAAAATTGGTTTTTTGAAAAAATATCAGCGTCGATAAACTATCAAATATTTTGAAACGTCGACAATTTGTATTTTTTTGAAAAAATTTCAATTGTGTGACGCAATTCCATGTGTTGGAAAAATTAAAAATCCACAAAGGTGGTGCAACATAATTTTATTTTTCCTTTTGTTAATTGTTCGCGACCATCCTTCCACCGAATTGTTGGACAAGGACGAGGGAATACTTGAGAAGACTCTTTGGGTTTGTTCGTGTGAACGGGATATCCATCTTCTCAATGGTTGTCACTCCAACAGGTTAGTTCACGTAAACTCCTAGCAATTCCGCATGCGTAGGACTTATGTGACTTGTTTATATGCATGATTTGTTGTTGGATTATAATTTGAATTAATATAAGATTAATTCATGCCAGTAATAATTGTTAGAATTAAATTTGTATTTAAATATTCTTCCCGAATAGATCCGGGCAATTAATTCCCCAACACATTGTCCCTCTTGAAAAATAACATTGAATTGATCAGACAGGATAACAAGTGTACTAACTAGTGAAAAAACCCAACAAGAACAAATCAATTCCAACAATCACCAACCATGCCCATCCGGGAATGCAATACCGACTGGGTTGAATTTCCAATGGTGGAAGTTCATTTGTTTTAGTGTTGGCTACTGTTGTAGAGTTCACACCAAATGTCGATACATTCTTCTTCTTTGACGTAAATTAATGTTGTTGTAGTAAGCATCATAAGCTTCGTCTTCAATTCAAAATTTAATGGACAACGAGTCGAAAAACCCAATAACATATGTGCACAATCTTCCTCCGCTCTTGTATATTCCAAATTGGATTTCCCATAAAAAAATATGATTTCTTCTCAGATGTTGTAGTATGCTGTTGCATTTTTATTTTTTTACACAAGCAACACAAAAATAGTGGAGTGGTTAAATAGTTATAGAGTGATAGTGTGAAGAGAGAATGGTGGATGGAAATAGATATATGAAGAGAGAGAAAAGAGTCAGAAGTGAGAGAGAGAGATTTTAAATTCAAAATTTGAAATTTGAAATTTGAAACCTGCAATAATTTGGGCGTGTTCAAAAAGAGTAACTTAGACCTTTAATAATAAAAATTTGAAATAAAGACTCTCCACTACATATTTAGAGTGAAAAGTACTCTAATATACAAAAGAAAAATGTAGTGACACTCCACTACAAAATGTACCAATATTACCCCTCAATACATTTTTTAATTATTTAAAAGCAAAAAAATCGTCCCCTCCCCAAATAAACCCCTAATTTCGGCCCATCCCAATAAACCCACACAAAAAACTCTCCTCTCTCTCTAAAATTGGCTTCCGCAGAAAATTATACAGATTTTGGCTCCCTCTCTCTCTAAAATTCGGCTCCCACCCACTGCACCGCGCATTAATCACCAATCACCAACATCTGTTGGGAAAATAGGGGTGTCCGGATTTATTCGAGGTGAATTTAAATACATATTTAAATTAATTAATTAATTACTAAAATGAATTAATCCTAAATCAATTCAACATAATAATTAATAAGCAAATAAATAACATGTGTACACATAATCCACGTAAATCCTAAGCATGCGGAATCTAGGAGTTACGAGATTACATACCTCTTGTAGAGATAACCGTTGAGACAATGGATCAACCCAAAGTGCCTTCTCAAATAAGTCCCAAGTCCACGAACGTAATCCGGTGGGAGGATTCTCAACGAACGATTTTAATTTAAAGGAAAAATAAAATATTTGCCACCACTTTTGTGGATTTCTAATTTTTCCAACACATGGAATTGCATTGGGGATGAAAAATTCATCCCCTATTTATAGGACTAGGGGGGGGGGACGAAAATTTTGGGCATATTGGGCATTGGGAAATTTTCTTGCTTCTTCTTCAAGATACAACCTAGAATATATCCAATATACTCTATTTCCCAAAATATCTCCCAACAAAATCTTCTCCTCCCTTCTTGTCCATTATTTTTGAAAAAAACAAATAAAATAGGGAAAAAATAAGATCTTTTTCCTTTCTTGAATTTATGGGATAAACTTGTATCTCAAGAATACTTATTCCATAAGGTCTTTCCAAGAAAATCAAGAAAAAATCTTCTCTCTCCTACCTATTTTTTTTCGAAAACAATTAGGAAAAATAGGCAAAATATTTTCTTCTCATTTTCATTAATTGGACTTTAATTTGGGCTATTTGAGGGGTCTTTAGGAGAATTAAGATTAGACCACCAATGGGCTATGAAACTTTAATATTTAGCCAAAATATTATTCAAGCCGATTAATATTAATTTACTCCACTATAAAATTAATATTGAACTATCCATCTTAACCCACATTATGACTTCAAAATAATATGGCTCCCGGTCATTATTTCCCGCGTTTAAGATTATCTTAGTCTATTAATTAATTAAGCCACTGAACTGACTTTATATTAATTAATATATTTGTCCTTGGAGTGAAGACAACTCAACATTATTATCCATACCGGAAATAAATTTCCACTTGCAAGATTTGGTATGATAAAGATTCTGAGCCCACTAAGGGGACAAATCAAGCAAGTCGGACTTGCACACGATTCTTCGTATTAAATCTTAGCAATCGTTATGTAATCAATAATATTGCCCAAGATACAAGATATCGAATCGCATTGATTCTCTTCCCATCATAAGTCAAAGCAATAGTTATTAATTTCACACGATCCTATTTAAGGGACGAAGATTAAGAAATAACGAACCACTGATGTCTAATTTTTCTATATTCAGTATCAAGAATTTGTCCTCCTGTAGGTCTTATTCAACGCATTATAATACACTAGTGTAATCTCTTAGTCAAGACAAGCAAACGTTCATGATGGATTATTCATTTCCATCTGGGTTATGAATTTGTACTTAGTCACAAGGAACTGTTAATTTGATCTCCTGTGATCTGGTATCACCAAATTAACTGCAACGTAACACGTACTTACTTATTGAACAGGTATGCAGTAAATATATATAACATTCATTCATATTTAATGAAACATGTGATTAATAATTTATTTCAGTAAATAAATAAGAAATTCAGTTTGATTATACAAAGTAAAAAACATATTTTTCAGTATAACCCCAACAATCTCCCACTTATACTCAAAGTCTACTTTTAAGTATATTATATCATGTCTCGTGTTTAATGTGACATCTAATGTCACCTACACGAACCTAATAATATTTCTCCCACTTATACTCAAAGCCGATTGGCAACGGTCTTGAAACCCATTCCTTCCACATGTCTCTCGAATGTACTATGAGGCAGACCCATTGTGAATGAATCTACTAGGTTGTCTTCGGACGCTATCTTTGCCACCTCTATGTCTCCTCTCTTAAAGATTTCTCGTATAAGATGGCATTTTCTTTCTATGTGTTTCGCTGGCCTTGTGGGCTCTCGGTTCCCTAGAATTTGCAATCGCTCGGTGTTATCACAGTAAACTGTGATCGTGCTGGGCAAATCAGGAATGACGTCCAAGTCCACCAGGAAGTTCTTGAGCCAAACCATTTCTTTCGCTACTTCACAAGCAGCTATATATTCGGCTTCCATG
The DNA here is from genome assembly GCA_037126765.1 of Stenogyne calaminthoides. Lineage (NCBI taxonomy): Eukaryota > Viridiplantae > Streptophyta > Magnoliopsida > Lamiales > Lamiaceae > Stenogyne > Stenogyne calaminthoides. The sequence continues at coordinate 25,716,629 of JBBCBC010000011.1, read as the reverse complement.
GTAGAATCGGTGATGAATTTCTGCTTAACGCTTCTCCATGTCATGGCTCCTCCCCCCATGCAAAACACACTACCCGAGGTTGACTTTCTGGAGTCTATGTCTGATTGGAAATCTGAGTCCGTGTAACCGATGGGGATTAGACTGTCTGATTGATAAACTAACATTCTGTCACGTGTCCTCTTCAGATACTTCAGAATGTTCTTAACTGCAGTCCAATGCTCTTTCCCAGGGTTACTTTGATATCTTGCCACCATGCCTATGGTAAAACAGATATCTGGTCTCGTGCACAGCATTGCATACATGAGGCTTCCTACAGCCGAAGCATAAGGAATGTCATTCATGTCATCTATTTTATTTTGTGTCTTTGGACACATCTCCTTGGATAGATGGATTCCGTGACTGAAAGGCACAAAGCCTTTCTTGGAATCTTGCATGCTGAATCGCTTCAAAACGGTGTCTATATATGAGGCTTGCGAAAGCCTGATCATTCTTTTCCTGCGATCTCGAGTGATCTTGATCCCTAGGACGTGACCAGCTTCCCCTAAATCCTTCATATCAAACTGTTTTGACAGCCATGCATCGTTCCCGATGAGCAGAATGTCATCTACGTATAGTACCAAGAATACCAAGGCAGTTTCGTCACGCTTTTTATAGACACAACTTTCGAAATTATTTTGATCAAAACCATTGGATTTTATAACTTGATCAAAAAACTGATTCCAAGCACGGAATGCTTGCTTTAGCCCATAAATGGACTTCGTTAGCTTGCAAACCAGATGCTCTTGGCCTTTTTCAATGAAGCCTTCGGGTTGTTGCATATAGATCTCTTCGTCAAGACTTCCATTAAGAAAAGCGGTCTTGACATCCATTTGCCCGATCTCAAAGTCTAGATGCGCAGCAATCGACAAGAGAATGCGGATGGACTTGAGCATGACTACGGGCGAAAAGGTTTCCTCATAGTCGATCCCTTCTTTCTGAGTGTACCCTTTCGCCACGAGTCTCGCTTTAAAGGTTTCAACCTTTCCGTCCGGTCCCCTTTTTCTCTTGTATACCCACTTGCATCCAATGGATTTTACCCCACTGAGTGGTTCGACTAGCTCCCACACTTTATTTTGATCCATTGAACTCATTTTGGCTTCCATTGCAGTTTGCCAGGAAGTTGCATCCTTGTCTTGGATCGCCTCGTTGTAGGACTATGGATCTGATTCTTCTCCTGAGATCAAGTCCGAGGACTCTCCTATCCCCAAGAATCACTCGGGTTGCCTAACAACCCTCCCACTAAGACGAGGTTCTGGTTGTGTAGGTATGACGCTTGGTATGTCGTCTTGTACAGTTGGCAACGAAGTTGGCCCCCTAAGTTTTTCTAAGGTAATCTCGCTTCTAGGCTTTTTATCGTTCATATAGTCTTCTTCCAAAAATCTAAAGTGCGTACTAATTACGACCTTTTGATCTTCAGGACCATAGAACATGCATCCCTTAGTTCCTTCGGGGTACCCTATAAACAACCTTAATTCCGAACGTGCATCCAATTTACCAGCTTCCTTATCCAACATGTTGGGATAACATATGCCAGGATCTATCGGGATGACCTCATAAACACAAATTTAAATTAACAATTATTACTAGCATGAATTTACCTAAGTGAATTCAAATAATAATTAACTAACAACAACATGCAAATAATATTTCACGTAAAAGATCCTAGCATGAGGAATTTCTAGGAGTTTACATAAACGTACCCATTGGAGAGAAGATCTGAGACAGACAGGATCAAGTATCAGGATACCCACCAAAAGTCATTCTCAAGTATTCCCAAGTCCTCGTACAATAACCCGGTGGAAGGTTCTCCGATGAACGATTTATAAAACAAGGAAAATAAAAATATTGTTGCACCACCTTTGTGGATTTCTAATATTTCCAACACATGGAACACTAGTTGGAGATGAAAAATTCATCCCCTATATATAAGAGGGGGGGGTTTCGAAAATATTGGGCACAATTAGGTCTAGGAAAGATCTTTTCTTGATCTCCAAGAAATCTTGAATATATCCAATATATTCTTCTTTCCATGTGTATTTTTCCACAAAAATCTCACACCCTTATTTGGCCCTTATTTTCGAAAAATACAAGAAAGAATTTCAAGATTGGATCTTTCTTGAATTTATGAGATATTCTTGTGTTCCAAGAATACATATCTTCCATAAAATCTTTCCAAGAAAATCAAGAAAATCTTTCTTCCCTTTCTTATACATTATTTTCAAAAATTTCCCTATTAAAGAAACCAAGTGGGAGTTTTCTTGAATTTATGGGATAATCTTGTATTCCAAGAATACATTATCTCCTTTCCATAAAATCTTTTCAAGAAAAATCTTCCCCCTCTTTTCTTTAATTATTTTCGAAAATTGAGGAAATATTGCAACAATAAATTTATTTTATTTTAAACACCTTTTATTTATTGGACTTTAATTGGGCTACTTGAGGGGCCTTTAGGAGAATTAAGATGGATCTTCCAATGGACTTCTGAATTCCAATATTGAGCCAAAATATAATTCAGCCCATTAATATTAATTAATACCACTATATAATTAATATTGCACTATCCAATCTTAACCCATATTACGGTAATATGGCTCCCGGTTATTATTTCCCATGTTTAAGATTATTTAGTCCATTAATTAATTAAGCCTTTTGAAAAGCTTTATATTAATTAATATCTTTATCCTCGAGTAAGGACAACAACCTTTTTTATTATCCATAAGGAAAATTAATTACACTTGCACGATTTGGTATGATAAAGGTTAAGCCCACCAGGGGACCAATCAAGTAAGACTTTTTTGCAAGCACACGATTCTCTCAGATTAATTTAGCAAGAATCGTGCAATTAATATTATTATTGCCAAGATATAGGTATCGAAGTCGCAATGATTCTCTTCCCATTTATAAGTCAAAGCAATAACTACTAATTACACACGGTCCTTATTAAGTGACAGAGATTAAGAAATCAACAACCACTGAGGTCTAACTCTTCATCCCTTAAGTCAGTTCGAATGAGTTTATCCCTCTCAGAGGTCCGCTTCAAACAAGATCAAATGCACTAGTGTAATCTCTTGGTCAAGACAAGCCAAATCGAGCCTTACACATCAACTTTTACCAATAAATTGTTGGATCTATCTAAGTTGTGAAAATACACTTTCGTATACAAGGAACTGTTAACGTGATCTTCTATGATCTGGTATCACCACGTTAACTACAATGTAACGTTTGCTACGAACGGTTTGCAATAAATATATATAACATTCAATCATATTTAAAGCAACAGTGATAAATAATTTATTTCAGTAAATAAGTGTTTAATACATAGGTTATACAAAGTAAAAGCATACTTTCACGTATAACCCCAACACAACATGTATGCCGGACACCCCCTGATCCTCATGTGTCCTAAGCTAGGCTTGCGCCCCATCCACAATTCCCTAGGGGTTTTGGGAACCGATTTGGATGACATTAAGTTCAGAATATAAGCTGTTGTTTGCAAGGCATAACCCCAGAACGATTTTGGTAAATCCGCATAACTCATCATTGACCTTACCATTTCTAGAAGCATTCTATTTCTTCATTCTGCAACCACGTTTTGTTGAGGGGTACCGGGTGCAGTCAATTGGGATGCAATCCCTTCATCCGACAGGTAGTTCAAAAATTCATCGCTGAGGTATTCGCCTCCACGATCAGATCGTAGAAACTTCATACTCTTTTCCTTATGATTCTCTGCTTGAGCCTTAAATTCTTTGAACTTATCAAAGGTCTCAGATTTATGCTTCATTAGGAAAACGTACTCATAGCGTGAGTAATCATCGATAAATGTAACGAAATACTCGTAGCCACCTCTAGCTTTATTTGTATTGGACCACACACATCGGTGTGAACGATCTCCAACACTTCTTTAGCTCTAAGCCCCTTGGCTCCAAATGCCCACTTGGTCATCTTACCCTCCAAGCATGATTCACAAGTTGGAAATGGTTCAATCAGGAGGGACTCCAATGAACCATCTTGGACCAACCTTTGGATCCTTTTTGGGTTAATATGACCTAATATTAAGTGCCAAAGAAGTGTCTCGTTCACGTTGGTCGAACGTTTTCTTTTTGTTGGTCCCATTTTGAAAACCCATTTTGCGCGTGCGGAAAGCGAAAACATGTTGTAATGCATATAAAACAGGGGTGAGGGCAGAGTGATTACAGATTTTTGCGTTTTTAAGATCATGTGTTGTGTTTTGCTTATAATCGAATGCATATGACAATATAAGAACATAAAGCAGTAACCAACACAACAATGTATAGTGGTTCGGAGGCTCAAGCTCCTACATCCACTCTCCCTGTTCCTAGGGAAATTCCTTCCAACTGGACTTATCACCCTCTCGGGTTTGCCTCTAGATATTTAACGAGCTCCCACTCCAACGGGACTTATCACCCTCCACGGGATTGCCTACAGATGTTTACCGAGTTCACACTCCAACGGGACTTATCACCCTCACTCGGGATTGTCTACCCTCCCTTTCAGGATTGCTAGATGTTTACCGAGTTCACACTCAACTACAAACTTAACCGACTAATTTGGGTAAAGTTTGTTTGGTTTCCAACTAGGTTGAGATTTTCCCTTACATTTGTTTAGCCTCAATGCTAAGGTTGGGAAAATCTCTCTAAGCTTAGGATACATCGTGGGTTGCTTAGATTGAGTTCTAGAACACTCTTGAACAAATTTGTATATCTACATACTTGTGTTCTAGGGTGGGAATGCTTTGGGTATAACTCTCTTTGGCTCTGTAGCATCTCGTGCTATAATCTCCACGCATCCACACGAATAATGAAGGAAGAACTTATATTTATAGTGTGGATTTGAATGTTACCGTTGGATGGAGTCACATTCAAATCCATACTATTCTGTAGCTTCTTGCAGCTTTTCCAGGCTGGTTGTCTTCCTCTCATTGGTCCACGTCAGCTGAATCTAACGGATATAATCTTCAGGATCTTCTGAGCCTTCAGGTCTGTCTGAGCCTCAGTGTCCGGTGACATACTGAGTCTTAGGTTTCTTGATTCAGCGGACTTCTCTTCAGCGGACCTTATCTGATCAGGCATACTGACACTCAGGCTGACTGAGTTCAGTTCTTCTGACTTCAGACATCCTGACCCTCAGGTCACTAGCACTCAGGCTAACTGATCATCAGTAGCGTTCTGATTCTCAGTGAATATGACTTCAGATGACTTCTCTTCTGATCTGCAACCTTCTCTTCTGATCTTCTGGTCAGTTTCTTTCTGATCAGCTTGTCTGCTCTTCTGATCACCAGATCAGCTCGTCTGTTCTACCAGATCAGCTCGTCTGTTCTACCAGATCAGCTCGTCTGTTCTTCTGAACATCTGATCAGGTTTGTTCTGGACATCTGATCAGGTCATCTGGTCATCTGATCTTCTGATCAGCTGGCTTAGCTTTTCTTCTCTTCTAATTTTGCTCAGCTTATCAGTTAACTCCGGAACTCATCTTACTCATCTAATCTTGATCAGTCTCATCTGCAGCCTCGTCTGATCTCGATCATCTACTTTTGATTCCGTGAGTTACCCCTCAATTTGTTCTCTCGTTCCCCCTCAACTTGTTATCTGTAAATCAGCTTCAACAACACAAGTTGATAATGTTTTGGCATAATTCATCAAAACTAAAATATCCCAACACTTTTATTACTTGAAATAGTAGATGTGTTATAGGATGCATTCTGTGAGTGATGTGCACAATTAATAATATATAGATTGTTCCGCAAAGTTCCATGATAGATAACCACATCGTTACGAAAAACAGTAACATGTTTATTAAAACAAACAGAATATCCATCAGCAAATAGTTTTTAAACATAAATGAGGTTTTTGCGAAAAACAGGAACATAAAGAACATCTCTTAAAATTAAACTCATGTCTTCAAAAGACAGGTGCACATCTCCCACTGCTTCAGCTGCCACTCTCGTTGCATTGCCTAGCGTGACAAGGATCTCTCTTCCACTAAGTTGTCGGGTCCGCTTGAACCCGTAAAGTAAACATGATTAGTGTACCCCGTATCCATTACCCACGAATGGGTAGCATACGCTGCTAAACAAGTTTCAACAACTAGTGCATGAGAATTACCTTTCTTTCCGGTCCTTTTGGGGTTGGAACAGGCAAACCTCCATTGTCCTTTTGCACCGTAGTTGAAGCACTTCCCTTATTTGTTGGGATTCCTTTGAAAACCATGCCCTTTTACTTTGTATAATAAGTTTGATTGCTTATGGCTTTTGGTCCTGAAATAAATTGTTTATCTTCCCGATGCCTTTAAATATGACGGATTGAATGTTATATATAGTTTGGTGCCCCATCAACATCTTTTCAAAACTAAAGCTTGCAACAAATGTAGTTAAGCGAGGTGAAAATGCTCAAAAACTTTTTTAAATTAAGTGGAGTCCCAAATCGATCCGGGTCTCCGGATCATAATTAGATGGAAATGAACAAGTTTGTTCGGATGGGCCATCTATTTTGAGGCGTAATCCCTTATGGGTTTGTCCTCCACCAGAGATTAAAACATAGTGAAGGTGATCCGACGAGTAATTGAATTTTTGACTCGGAGGATAAATTCTTTTTTGGTGTGTCAAGAATCCAATTGACCTTTTTTGTTCGTTAGGACATTCATAACTTTTCATTTCCAATCAACATAGTTTCCTATACAATTCTATTGACTTTACTTATATAAATAGTGGATTAAAAGGATTCAATACATTTTTAACTAAAATAAACACATATCTTGGTCAATATCCATTGCTAAGATTTACACAAAGAAAATCACATAATTCGACCACATGATTCATATTGAAATCTCAAAAAAATATGAAGTTTTATCAACCAAATCTGCAAGTGTTTTAAATGAGCCTCTTGGGATGGATAATCATTTAAATCACATTTGAAACCAAGGACAAAAATATTAACGATTACAAACCTTTAATTAAAAGAAAATTAATTAATAGTTGGCTAGATAATCTTAAATACAAAAATAATGAGGAATTCGGAGTATATATACATATCAATTTTGGGTTAAGATGGATAACCATGATTAAATATAGTGAAATTATTAATTTTGATCGGGCCTCTTGGGAGAATTATATTGTGGCTCAATAATAATATTAATCATCCTTTTGAGAATTTATTCATTGAATTCTCTTTCTTTTTGGTCGAACACCATAGGAAATTTCTCCTAAAAGATTTCACAAATAAATAAATAATGGAGGTCAAAATTAATTCGATTCAAAAGTCCCAAATTAATTATTTAAAACATACTTAGTAATATTTGAATTTGAGATTTTCCCAAATTGAAAGCAATTCTCATGCAAACACATTTAAACAAATTAAATAAAGCATAACTAAAAATACAACAATAAAACCTAGATGGAAAAAAACAACCATTAGGCACATATTATCCAGGTGTAATGGTTTGATTTTTTTGTCTTGATTTTGAATTAAACGTCGTCTTGATTTTCTGAATCGGACGTCTGAGGAAAAAATTTCTTCGAATCGCCAACAAGGAAGAATTAGACCTCGATGCATCGGTTGTTTTTCTTAACCTTCGTCTCTTAAATAGGATCACGTGGGATTGGTAACTATTGCTTTGACTTATCATGGGTAGCGAATCGAGAGAGAGATTCAATACTTTTATCTTGGGCAATATTATTGGTCACATGTGATTGCTAAGATTTATCTGAAGAATCGAATCCAGTAAACGCGCTTGCTTGATTTGCCCTTTTCGTCCTTTCGGCGATCCGGTTTCGCGCCCATTACGCGCCGGTCTTGTTAGCGTCTCTTGACCCGCTTGGCGCGCGCCGCCATGCCCGTCTTGGCGACTTCAGCGTCGTAGCGATGCGTGCCTCCCTTGGCACATTTCGCACGATGAACGTCGCCCGCATACGGTTCCGGGTCTGTTTTAACTCCTCGTCTCTGTCTTCGTCTTCGATCAAGTTATAATTTATTTAATGAGAAAATAAATACACCTTAAATGTAGACTAGTCTATTACATTGAACAAATCAAATAACATAATCTACTCGTGGATTTTCTCACGAGAAAAATAAATTCGAACGAGTCGAATTAAAACCAAAACATACGCATGAAAAATTAAAACACATTAAATACCATGGCAATTGGATACCTGCAAAACAGATCTAACAATTCTACTATCCAATTTTCAATAAAATTTAATGGCCAACATAATTTAAATAACAATTTAAATGCAGAGCTCGAAATCGAGTCTCTGATACCAGTTGTTGGGAAAATAGGGGTGCCCGGATCTATTCGAGGTGAATTTAAATACATATTTAAATTAATTAATTAATTACTAACATGAATTAATCCTAAATCAATTCAACATAATAATTAATAAGCAAATAAACAACATGCGTACACATAATCCACGTAAATCCTAAGCATGCGGAATCTAGGAGTTACGAGATTACATACCTTTTGTAGAGACAACCGTTGAGACGATGGATCAACCCAAAGTGCCTTCTCAAATATCTCCCAAGTCCACGAACGTAATTCAGTGGGAGGATTCTCAACTAACGATTTTAATTTAAAGGAAAAATAAAATATTTGCCACCACCTTTGTGGATTTCTAATTTTTTCAACACATGGAATTGCATTGGGGATGAAAAATTCATCCCCTATTTATAGGACTAGGGGGGGGACGAAAATTTTGGGCATATTGGGCATTGGAAAATATCTTTGCTTCTTCCTCAAGATACAATCTAGAATATATTCAATATACTCTATTTCCCAAAATATCTCCCAACAAAATCTTCTCCTCCCTTCTTGTCCATTATTTTTGAAAAAAACAAATAAAATAGGGAAGAAATAAGATCTTTTTCCTTTCTTGAATTTATGGGATAAACTTGTATCTCAAGAAAACTTATTCCATCAGATCTTTCCAAGAAAATCAAGAAAAAATCTTTTCTCTCTCCTACCTATTTTTTTCTCGAAAATAATTAGGAAAAATAGGCAAAATATTTTCTTCTCCTTTTCATTAATTGTACTTTAATTTGGGCTATTTGAGGGGCTTTTAGGAGAATTAAGATTGGACCTCCAATGGGCTATGAAACTTTAATATTTAGCCAAAATATTATTCAAGCCCGTTAATATTAATTTACTCCACTATAAAATTAATATTGAATAATCCATCTTAACCCACATTATGACTTCACAATAATATGGCCCCCGGTCATTATTTCCCGCGTTTAAGATTATCTTAGTCCATTAATTAATTAAGCCACTGAACAGACTTTATATTAATTAATATCTTTGTCCTTGGAGTAAAGACATCTCAACATTATTATCCATACCGGAAATAAATTTTCACTTGCAAGATTTGGTATGATAAAGATTCTGAGTCCACCAAGGGGACAAATCAAGCAAGTCGTACTTGCACGCGATTCTCCATATTTAATCTTAGCAATAGTCATGTAATCCATAATATTGCCCAAGATACAAGGTATCGAATCGCATTGATTCTCTTCCCATCATAAGTCAAAGCAATAGTTATTAATTTCACACGATCCTATTTAAGGACGAAGATTAAGAAATAACGAACCACTGAGGTCTAATTCTTGTATATTCAGTACCGAAGAATTTGTCCTCATGTAGGTCCTATTCAGTGCATTATAATACACTAGTGTAATCTCTTGGTCAAGACAAGCCAATCTGAGCCTTACACTTCAACCTTTCATGATGGATTGTTCATTTCCATCTGGGTTGTGAATTTGTACTTAGTCACGAGGAACTGTTAATTTGATCTTCTGTGATCTGGTATCACCAAATTAACTGCAACGTAACACGTACTTATTTATTGAACAGGCATGCTGTAAATATATATAACATTCATTCATATTTAATGCAACATGTGATTAATAATTTATTTCAGTAAATAAATAAGAAATTCAGTTTGGTTATACAAAGTAAAAAGCATACTTTTCAGTATAACCCCAACAATATCTACACCACCACCACCACCACCACCACCACCCAACGGTTATGGCCGACACCGGTGGAACGACTGTGGTGTTGGAGACGCGATGCCGTGGTTGGTTTCGTAGGGGTAGAGCTTGGAGACGGCGTGATGGTGTAGATGCGAACGACGGTGGAACAATGGTCTAGACGCGAACGACGGCGGTAGGTTGTGGATGACGGTGACCCGCCATGGACGAAGGTGAGTGTTTTTTTTATTTTTTGTTTATTTTCTATTTTTTTTAGATCTGCTTTTTCGGGTGATTTTTTAGGTTGTAGTTGTAGATTTGTATTTTTTCTATATAATTTTCTATGTAATTTAGGTGTGGGATGGTAGTTGAGCGATTTATGGTTGCAAATCCGTGTTTCTTCTGTATATTTTTCGATTTATGGTTACAAATCTGTGTAATTTTCTGTGTATTTTTCTATATAATTTTGTTAAATCATGAAAATGAATCTAGTTAATGATTTCACAAGCTGCATAATTTATTTCATTTGGATTCGAATAGTTCTGCATAATTTAAGAAAAAAATAATTATTGAACCTAATAATGTTCTAATTTCTGTAATTATTTTTTTGCAGATTTTTGTTTGGTGGTGAATGGTGATGTATCTATTCCGGGTTTGGATATCTCTTATCTGGGTAGATTTTTGTAAATTACAAAAATTACATAATTTTAAGATCTGTGTAACAATAATTCAATTTATTTTTAAATTAGGTATTTCTGTATTTTTTTTAATTTAGATAATTTATGTATACTTTTTTTTAGTTTTTTAGGATTTCCATCAGATTTGTAAAATTGTGTAATTTGTAATGTTTTCTTTTTGCAGATTTGTGTAATTTGTAATTTAGGATTTCTCTATGATTTTTTTTAGTATTTTTCTTTTTAATTTGTTTAATTTTTTCAAAATTGGCCTAAAATACATTTTAAAAAAAATGCACTCCAAAATTGATCAAAATACAATTTTTTTTAGAGAAATGCACTCCAAAATACATTTTTTTAATGTACTCCAAAATTGACCTAAAATACAATTTTTTTTAAAAAAATGCACTCCAAAATTGGCCTGAAATACAATTTTTTTTTTTAAAATGTGCACTCTAAAATTGGCTTTAAAATAATTTTTTTTTTTAAATGCACTCCAAAATTGACCAAAATACAATTTTTTTTAAAAATGCACTCCAAAATTGGCCTAAAATACAATTTTTTTAAAGAAAAAATGCATTCCAAAATTGACCAAAATACAAATTTTAAAAAAAATGCACTCCGAAATTGGGTAGAAATTAAAAGAATTTATTTTTTCTAAATTGCAAAATGAGTTAATAAAATGCACTTTGAAATAAATAATGAAATTATATTAATAAATAATTTAATCAATTTAATAAATTAAAAAATTTGGACTTTTAAAAATTTAAAGTATTAAAAGTCAAAATGCGTCAGAAGTGCAGAAAATGTGTCAAAAGTGCAGAAAACGAACAGAAGGGCAACTTAGACTTTTTAACCATAATTTTGTATCTTAGAGTCAAAATAAAGTTGCATTGTACCTTAGATTCACTTGGGGAGTGACTTTGTACCTTAGAGTCACCCCCCTTAAAAATTTAAGAAAAATACACAACAGTCCCTATCACCCTATAGATCATTCCTCTTATTTTATACTTCCTCCATTTTTATTTAGATGCCATTTTAGCCTTTTAAAATATTTGTATAAGAAATGTTGTTCTGGTATTTCTCCCATTTATCTCATATTTACCCTAAACATGATAATTTCAAATTTCCTACAATTGTGTTGTGTGTATAATTTTTCAGCCAATAGTAATTATTTTTAAGAATATTTAAATAATACTCCCTTCGTCCCGGAAGACTTTGCGCCAACTTTATGACACAAGATTAAGAAAAAAAATATAATGAGTGGAGTGTCGAAGGATAATTTTGTAAATATTTATATAAAAAATAAATAAAGTAGTTTGATTGAGTGTATGGGTGGGTCTCAAAGTAATGACATTGTGTAAATATGTGAATATTGTGAGGATGAAGTTCAGTAAGGAGCTTTATTTTTTTGGTGTGCAAAATGTTAAGGAACGTCCCAACAAGAAAAATGTGCAAAGTCTTTTGGGACGGAGGGAGTATTAACTAAGGTTAATTTTAGCATAAAAATATATCCTTATTTTGTCTTTAAAAAATCAGAATGACATCTATAAAAAACTGATGGAGTATATAATAAGATAAATTCTCATGTGCACCATTTGCACCAATTTAGAATTTGTGCAATTGAATTTTTATTTTTTTTAGCTTTTTATTTCCAGTTTTTTTTTTCAAATTTTTTTACCCGACCCAAACTTGGCCCAATTGGTTCATGGATCACTTGACCCGAATGATTCATGTTTTTTAATCCGGCCCGAACCGAACACGACCCGATCCGAACCTGACCCGAGTGATTCATGGTTCACTCGACCGGCCGAATGGTTTAGGGTTTAGGGTTCATGGATTAGGTTTAGGGTATATGGTTTAGGATTTAAGGTTCATGGTTCATCTAAATTAAAATTGAATCAAATTGCACCAAATGCATCTTGTGCAATTGATGCACACAAACATCACTCATACAATAAGTAAAACATACCAGCAACACACGGGCATTTCCTAATTAAGGTATGCTTATGAAAGGGGAAAGAGCCGCCATAAATAAGGACGTGATAGTCCCATTCCTTGATGGGTTTCAAAATAAGGCCCGACTTCACGTGGTATTGGCAACGCTTTGTATTTTAGCCAAGGACCAATGGCTCTGCATCTGCTGTGAGGTTTTTCCCAAATTTATGTGGGCATTTGTTTTGTTGCTTCATCATTCTTGACATCTAGCACGAGTACATGACACTTCTTAGGATTATGTCAGGATTCCATTTGTCCTACACATCTTGTTTTTTTCCTGATCTTTTCGGACAATTTCTTATTCCAATATCCAGCAACTTTTATCTTCAACTATTTCCTCTGCCCGGTAACTAGCTACAATGCACATATTTATTTGCATAAATTTATACACCTATTTAATATTTTTTCAGAGTGGGTCTCATGTGCACTCGGGTGCACTGTGCACTCATAGTGCATTTTAGAAGTGTGCAACTATACAAAATAGAAACGTGCAACTATTCCAAACAGAAACATGCAACTATGCTCCCATATTAACAGTTGCACTTTTCTGTGTAAATAATTCGCACTTTTCAGCATAACAAGTTGCACGCTTCTAAAATGCACTATGAGTGCACGGTGCACCCGGATGCATACAAGACCTAGCCTTATTTTCATTTTGTATATTGAGTTTTGACAAAATTCTATATAAAATATTTGGATCTTAGCTCCATACAACATGCTCTCGTACCCGATCCATCCTATTCATTAGACTGAAAATTTACAGATTCTTTGTGGGCCGAACATTATCAAATAATTTTTCTTTTAAAAATCGCGTTAAGATAAAATATAAAACTCGCTCTCAAGTCTGTGTTACTGTAAGAGCAAACATGTACTACTATATATAAAAATATGTGTTACTATAATGACAAGTAATATATACTTGTCTTTTTAGCACATGTATATGTCCTTATAGTAACACATGTAAGGTATTAAATATTGTGTTACTAAATAAACACAAAGGTGTTACTCTCAAGAGAAAGATGTGTTACACAATTGAATTAGTAAAAAAAAAAAATCTTTTTTTCCATCATCACGTAGTAACACATATTTGTCCTTAGAGTAACACACATTTGTCCTTATAGTTACACAGATTGGGAGCGAGTTTTTCTACTTTACCTATGCGTGAATTTTTTGGAAATGTCCGCTTGACCTAATTTGACCACACAGAATTTGCGAATTTTTAACTTCTTTTTATTTGCACTAATATTGTTTGTATTGTATTATTAAAGAAATTCGCTCTTGAGTTTTTATTTTTTACTGATTCATCTGACTGGATGCCCCAATACACATGTATATATTATTTGTATGGTGAATTTATAAAACTTAAAGATAAAGTAAAAATTTCATACAATCAAATTGTTGGGACCGGAAAAAAATATTATTATTGAGAAGTTATTGCTAAATAGTGTTTTACATAGAAAATAATTTATTTTCTTAAAAAAATATTCAATATTATACTATCTTCGTTCAAAGGGTAACTTTACATTTGGAATTTTTTTTAAAAAATATAATATTATATGTATTGTTGGTTGGTAGAATGTGTAAGAAAAGTAAAAGGGTGGAGAAATAACGAGAAATAGTGTGTATTTTAATATTAATTGAGTGACAATTCGTGTAATTTTGAGTAAAAATAGGGATAATTATTAAGAAAAATGGGGTCACAGCTTATCAAAAATTGAAACATAAAGCTTACCGTGGGACACCAAAAATGACAAAATGTAAAGCTAACCTTAGGATGAAGGGAGTACATGTTATACTACATATATTTATTTAATCCATTAACAAATTCATGTAACTAATTAATACGAACTCGACTAAAATAAATGCATGCACAATGATAGTATATAAATACATATATGAACTAATCATGTACCTAGGAAATTTATGGATGCAGTGACAAGTCATAAAATTAAGGTTTTGTCACAATCAATCATACATAAATATATATATTAGGTCATCTTAAACTTATTGTAATAATTTTTTTTTAAATAATGTCGTTTATATGAAGGCATAAATCTTTAAGATAAGACTGAAAAGAAAATATGACTTATAACAATGAGAAGTTTATTCGCCTAAATTTAACAAATCCTAAGTCGAAACACTAATTTTTTATTAGTATATATAAATTTTTTTATATATAGTATTCTTATAAGGGAATTTTAATGTAGAAAGGGTAATATATTGTTGGTTTATAAGAGCACCAACAATCGCTTACAATATTGACGGAAAATAAAATAAAGGAAAACAGAAAAGTGGAAAAGTTCAACTAATACTTTTCAGTTCACGAACTAAAACTCTTCCAAAACAACATGTTTCCCCTTGTACGTAGGAGCTTTCCACGAACAACAACTTTCCACTTTGAGAAGGTGCGAGAATAGCAACCTACATGCACAAAATAAAACAAAAGAAACGAAACCAGCACGCATGAAATAAAACAGAAACAAGTCGAGTCAAGGATATATCCAACGTATAAAGCTCCACCGAACTGAAAATGATGTGAAAACTTGACTGCACTTTATATGAATACTCGAACGAGCATGAACACATGCACTTTGGAAAAAAATTCTCGTTTGATCGTTCGATTTCTCATTTTCTTTTCTATGAAAATGAACATATGAATGCAACCTATTTATAGGTACATCCATCAGGTGGGAGATATAATGACATTTTAATTTGGGCTCATATTAACAATTAATGTCATTCATTTAAATTATTTTCATTTTGAAATGTTTTCACTAATGACAATTAATGTCATCATGTTACGTCTTACTTTACAATCTGATTTGACACGTCAATGAATCTGGATGTCCCAGATGTCTACATTCATTACGCTTCAAACTCAAATTCGTGGGCTAAATTAATTCAATATGATATAATTAACTCTCAGTTAATCTTCACACTACCCAACAACACTTTAATCCATAAAGTGTATTGTGACGTCTCAACTTCGTGATTTAATTTTCCACTCACCAAAATTCAGTTTTGAAATTATAAATACACTATGATCATCTACTCTGAGAGTAAATCGATCATATACCATTTAATTTCTCAAAAATTAAACTTTAAGCCCTCGTTTAATTCGTCAAAGACGAGTGTCCAACACTCTCATTAAATATCAATTTAATTTCAATTAATTTAATTAATTGGTTTAAAACCAATTTTTCCCAACATACATAAGATAGTAGGCATTGATACTTGATGCATTTATATAGTAAATAAATGAAAGAAAATGTTGAAAACAATTACGTGCTAAGGCGGGTGGTACTTAGTTCTCAAACTCAATTCATACCCTAAAATACATATTAACTTATTTATTTATTTTTGGTCGAGCAATAGTATATGGCCTAATTAATACTTTTACCAATACAATACATTTTATATTACAATTTTTTTTCATCCGCTACTTCTTTCTTTAACATTTTTGTCTCTCAATATCAATATCAATTACTGTTAAGCATTAACTTGACATAAAATAAAATCTCATCCTGACAAAAATCACCCAAATCAAATACATATTTTTACCTTCGCCAAGATTTTAAAATGATAAAATTTCAATATACTTCCCAAAAAAAAAAAATTCACTTAAAAAACTACTTTTCGTGAGAGATAAATGGACCCTCGCTGATGGTGAGGGTTTTTTTCAAAATTGACAAGGTCCGTGTAAGTACTTTCTATTAGCGAGGGCAACAGAGACCGTCGGCAATTAGCGAGCCATTCTACCCTCGCAAATCTCAGCCTCCCAAAAATGAACCCATTTTAATTGAAAAAAGAGTCTCTAAAATTTACATAAATATAGCAACGAGACCCCCTTTTCAAGAAGTGAATTGAAACATTTTTCAAGAGAGAAAATATATCGTCATCCGCACTCCACCGCTCCGTGTGAATCGATTTTTTACAAGTTAGATATTTGTTCTACGCATTACAAGGAGCATTTCTGCAGTTATTTTCTTATTTCCACCTTATTTATTTATTTTGGTTAATTACATTTTCTTGATATATATAGAATATGTATATACACATATATTATTTAATTATTATATTAATTTGTATAATATTTGTTGGGAGATGAATTTAATATAAGTGATTTTGATTAGATCCCAAAAACCTTGAGTATGACATGTTTCAGGACATTTTGATAGATACGACTCAGGTTTCAATAGGTTTTAATTCTCAGGATTATCTGCATCATGTATAGTCAGCAGATATAGTTCAGGATAGTTAGGATGTTGAAATATCACTGAATACTGAAGAATACATTGAGGGGGAACTCGGTGTATTATGAAGATCTTGAAGACTCAGAAGAATCCAGAAGACCTGAAGAATCCCGAAGACCGAAGATCCTGAAAAGTTTGTACTGAACTTTGAGATTTTGAACACCTATTCGAGAAATAAGTGTTAAGTACAAACTTAGTACAAACAAAGAGAATGTTATGCATTCATAGACTTTAAGGAATGTATCAGTTCAGTGAAGTTGACCAAAAAGAGTTGTTTGTTTGTCTCTGGTCGAATGAAGATTTCGACCAACGAGGAGGCGACAACAATGTACTATACTGACACTGAAAGCGACGTTCCACTGAGGATATGTCAGGACTGCTATTTTTCAGTCTGCATAACAAAGTGATTGGCTACTTGGCTGCATATTATCCAAACCATGTAAGGCCTTTTCGTTCAAACCCTAATGTATCCATTTACCACTAACTAGAATAGGAAACCCTTGATGCTATCTCTTCCAACGGATAGTTTTTCAAGAGTGACCTTGGTTAGTTGCCTATAAATACCAGTGACCTTCACACATACAAAGTTATGGGAAATCAAGCAACTCCAAAACTCAAACCTATTCAAACATACTTTGAAGCACTCGAAAACCCTAAGATTTCCCAAGTGTTTCACTTTGAAGAGATCAGCTCATTTACTAAACCTAGTATTTTCTAAAATCGAAAGCTTATTAGAGATATCCTAACCCTTTGCATTTTTTCTTATTGTAAAGGATATCTCAACCCTAGTTGGAAACCAAACCAAAACCCAAACCCTAAGTGTTAGGTAGTTTGAGTAGTTTGATTGTTCGGAAGTTGAGAGAGTTGTAAAAGTTAGTAAGTTGCATTGTTCAGTCTGAAAGCTTGAGGAGAGTAGTAGTTATGAGTACTAGGACTCAGGAAGCAGATCTTAGGGATCAGATTACCTTTGAGAGGTAATTTGGTCAGTGTACCTTGACACTCTAAACCAAGCGGATTCCAAGTATTAAGGAATTCCCCTGAGGATAAGGGAGAGTGGACGTAGGAGCTTGAGTCTCTAAACCACTATAAATCTGTGTTATTAGCTTTCTGTACTACATTTGTTTGTTTGCATATTTTCACTGAGAGCTTTCAAAAGGTTTTTATCATTCAGTTGGAAATAATCCACTGAAGTTGCATTAACTGGTCATAGCCTTAACCACAATTTTCATAAAAGAAAACTATTTTCAGCAAGTTAAAACGAGTATAAACTTAGGGGCCTACACATTCCGCACCTTAGATAGCTAGTGTAGATAGGTACCAAACTGAACCACTCTCCTGAGTATTCAGTAAGTTATTTATCTGTGCAAAGCTATTCAGGACTTTTTCGCACTCAAGATCAGTTGAGTTAATCTGAAGTTACTGGAAGCAATTCAGGGTTATTGTCTTAGTAGACTTTAACTCAGGGCGATTTGTGCTTCTCAGTGCTGAAACTCAGGCAAACCTGACTCACTAATTAATAGGTTTTAAAAGTTTGAAAATACTATGCACGTATACCCCCCATACACGTGTGTGACTCGTACTTGGGACCAACAATATTTAATATTGTTAGATTAATTTGATATTATTATGTTAATGGTAGAATGTATATAATTTGATAAATATTATATTTTTATAAGATTATATATATATATATATATATATATAATTTGTAGAATATTAGTATTATATATAATTAATTGAATGGATTATATTTATATTATTATAAATATAATTAAAATATATAATTAATTGAAATATTATTTATATTAAGAGTGGTCTCTTTTGCACTTGGGTACATGAGTGACCCATTTAAAAAATGGGTCACATTTCTATTTTAAAATCATTTCGTGGCGTAAATTTTTCAAAACTGGGAAGTGGCCTAGTTGTTGAACAATCACTCTTTAAGGCAAAGGTACAAGGTTTGATTCCTATCTTTGCATTTTTTTTCCCTTTTTCTTATTAATTACCCATATTTTTTGTATTTTGTTTGTTTTGTTTCCTTTTTTTATTAATTGCCCATATTTAGGAATGGATTTTTACTTTTTATTTTCTTTTTTGTAATTTGTTTTTTTAACTGCCAAATTTAGGAATTGATGAAAAATTACTTTGTTGAAGAATAAAAAATTAGACGAAAAAGAGGACACACTTATACAGAAACATACAATTATATCAAAACAGAAATATGCGACTAGCTAAATACAGAAGCGATCAACTAGATAACACAGAAACATGCAATTAGATCATACTGTACTGTACAACTAGAAATCGTAGAAACATACAACTAGCTAATACAAAAGTGTTCAACTAGATAACACAGAAACATGCAACTAGTTCATAATGAACCATACAACTAGAAATGGTAGAAACATGCAACTAGCTAATACAGAAACATACAACTGTATAACATAGAAACATACAACTAGCTAATATAGAAACATACAACTATATAATGCAAAAATATACAACTAGGTAATACTGAACTGTGCAACTAGAAGTCATGGAAACATGCAACTAACTAGATAATACAGAAACATACAACTATATAAAACATAACATGCAATTAGCTAATACTGAACTATGTAACTAAAAAATATAGAAACATGCAACTGCCGAATACTATACCAAAAGTTGGTCATGTTAATTATAGAAATATACTAAAAAATATAGAAACATGCAACTAGAAAATATATAAACATGCAACTAGCTAACAATGAACCCTGCAACTGAAAAACATAAAACTTGGTCATGTTAATTATAGAAATATTCAAAAGTTGATGAGATTAGGTGTTGTTATTGGTTTGTTTAAACTGAACTTTGAAAATGTTAAAGTATGTAGACCATGTTGGGGAATAAGTTGCACGGATCTATTTGGGATAAATATTTAAATACAAATTTAATTCTCATAATTATTACTAGCATGAATTAATCCTATATTAATTCAAATAATAATCCAACAACAAATCATGCATATAATCAATTCACGTAAATCCTACGCATGCGGAATTTCTACGAGTTTACGTGAACGTACCTCTTGGAATGGTGATGGCCTTGTTGATTAAACACACCAAAAGAACCTTCCCAAGTATTCCCTTAATCCTTGCTCGACTATCCGTTGGTAGGACGCTTGCGAACAATTAACAAAAGGAAAATAAACTTTGTTGCACCACTTTTGTGGATTTACTAATTTTTCCAGCACATGGAATTGTACTTGGGAATGAAAGAATCATCCCCTATTTATAGACAGGGTGGTGGTCGAAATTTTAGGAAAAAAACAATGTGGGAAAATCTTTTCTTGATCTCCAAGAAATCTTGAATATATCTCCTATATTCTTTTTCCCATAATTATAATATTCCACAAAAAATCCCACCTTATCTTTGTTATGGAATTTTCGAAATATTAGGTCAAGATTCCAAGATTTGGATCTTCTTGAAATTATGAGATATTCTTGTATTTCAAGAAATACATATATTTCATAATATCTTTTCAAGAAAATCAAGAAAATCTTTCTTGCCCTTAATATTTCAAAATTTTCGAAAAATACCATATGGATAACCAAGTGGGAGATTTCTTGAATTTAATGAGATAATTTGTATTCCAAGAATACATATCTTCATTCCATAACAAAATTCAAAGAAAATCTTTTTCCCCTTTTAATCCATAATTTTCTAAATTCATGGAAAAATAAGGCAACAATATTTATTTTATTTTAAACACATTTTTCAGTTATTGGACTATATGTTGGGCTAATTAGGGGGCCTTTAGGAGAATTAAGATTGGACCTTCCAATGGATCTTGAATTATCAATATTGAGCCACAATATTATTCAAGCCCATAAATATTAATTAATCTCACTACATAATTAATATTGCACTATCCATCTTAACCCATATTACAGTCAATATGGCTCCCGGTTATTATTTCCCGTGTTTAAGATTATCTAGCCCATTAATTAATTCAAGCCACTGAAATAGCTTTCCATTAATTAATATCTTTTGTCCTTGGTTAAGGAATGGTTCAACATTATTATCCATACCGGAAACTAGTTCCACTTGCAAGATTTGGTACGATAAAGCTTATGAACCTCCCAAGGGGGCAAATCGGACAAGCTTACTTGCACACGATTCTCCGTATTAAATCTTAGCAATCACATGTGACCAATAATATTGCCCAAGATAAAAAGTATTGAATCTCGTTGATTCTCTACCCGTGATAAGTCAAAGCAATAGTTACCAACCACACGTGATCCTATTTAAGGAACGAAGATTAAGAAATAACGAACCACTGAGGTCTAATTCTTCCTTGTTGGGGTTCGAAGAATTTGTCCTCCTCAGAGGTCCTATTCAAATTGCATCAGTCATGCACTAGTGTAATCTCTTGGTCAAGACAAGCCAATCCGAGCCTTACACTTCAACCTTTCACGATGGATTGTTCATTTCCATCTAGGTCGTGAATGGTGTACTTTTAGTTACAAGGAACTGTTAATTTAATCTTCTGTGATCTGGTATCACTAAATTAACTACAATGTAAAACGTACGATTTATTGAACAGTTATGCAGTAAATATATGTAACATTCGATGATATTTAAAGCATCAGTGATAAATAATTTATTTCAGTAAATAAGTCCAAAATTCAGTTTTGATTATACAAAGTAAAAGCATACTTTCCAGTATAATCCCAACAATCTCCCACTTATACTCAAAGTCTGCTTTTAAGTATACTACAACATGTCTCGTGTAGTTCCTAAGACGTGACATCTAATGTCACCTACACGAACCTAATAATTTCTCCCACTTATACTCAAAGCAGATTGGCAACGGTCTTGACACCCATTCCTTCCACATGTCTCTCGAATGTATTTAGAGGCAGACCCTTTGTGAATGGATCTGCTAGGTTGTCTTCTGACGCTATCTTTGCCACATCTATATCTCCTATCTTAACGATATCTCGTATAAGATGGTATTTCCTTTCAATGTGTTTACTGGCCTTGTGGGCTCTTGGTTCCCTAGAATTTGCAACTGCTCCGGCATTGTCACAATAAACAGTGATTCTGCTAGGCAAATTCGGAACTACGTTCAAGTGCACTAGGAAGTTCTTGAGCCAAACCGCTTCTTTCGCTGCCTCGCAAGTAGCTACATATTCGGCTTCCATGGTAGAATTTGCGACACATTTCTGCTTGACGCTTCTCCATGTCACGGCTCCTCCCCCATGCAAAACACACTACCGGAGGTAGATTTTCTGGACTCTATGTCTGATTAGATATGCGAGTCCGTGTAGCCGATGGGGATTAGACTATCTGACTGATAAATTAACATTCTATCCCGAGTTCTTTTCAGATACTTGAGAATATTTTTTTTAAGCGCCGTCAATGTTCTTTCCGGGTTACTTTGATATCTTGCCACCATGCCAGCGGCAAAGCAGATATCCGGTCTCGCATACCTGACATTGCATACATAAGGCTTCCGGCGGTACCGAAGCATATGTAATGCCTCTCATGTCATCTATCTCCTTTTTGCGTCTTAGGGCACATTTTCTTGGATAGATGGATTCCATGTCCGAAAAGGCACGAAGCCTTTCTTGGAATCTGCATCTTTGAATGGTTTCAAACAAAGTGTCTATGTATGAAGCTTGCGACAAGCCTATCATCCTTTTCTTGCGATCTCGAGTGATCTTGATCCCAAGGATGTGTGCGGCTTCCCCTAAGTCCTTCATATCAAACTATTTTGAAAGCCATGCCCTTACGTCTGACAATACCTTTACATCGTTCCCGATGATCAGAATGTCGTCTACGTATAGTACTAAGAATACCAATGCAGTTCTGACACGCTTTTTGTACACACAACTTTCAAACTCGTTTTGATCAAACCTATAAGACTTTATAACATGATCAAAACATTGGTTCCTTGGGGTTGTTGGCCTTCATGAGCTTACAAACTAGGTGTTCTTGGCCTTTTTCAATGAAGCCTTGGGGTTGTTGCATATAGATCTCTTCATCAAGACTTCCGTTAAGGAAAGCTGTCTTGACATCCATTTGCCAGATTTCAAAGTCGAGATGCACAGCAATCGATAAGAGAATTCAGATGGACTTGAGCATGGCTACGGGAGAAAAAGTTTCCTCATAATCGATTCCTGCTTTCTGAGTATAACCTTTCGCCACGAGTCTTGCCTTGAAGGTTTCCACCTTCCCGTCCGATCCTCTTTTTCTCTTATACACCCACTTGCAACCAATGAGTTTGACCCCATTAAGTGGTTCGACTAGCTCCCACACTCTGTTATGATTCATAGAACCCATTTCGGCTTTCATTGCTGTTTACCAAGAATCTACATCCTTGTCTTGGATTGCCTCGTCATATGTCCATGGGTCTGATTCGTCTTGTCAGGGAATCAAGTCCGAGGACTCTCCTATTCCCATGAATCTCTTGGGCTATTTCACAACCCTCCCACTCTGACGCACGAGGTTGTGTAAGTGTGTGTCGTTTGGTATGTCATGTTTATACGATTGCAATCGAGGTTAGCCCTCTTAGCTCATTTAATGTAATCTCACTTATGGGTCTTCTTTCGTTCATATAGTCTTCTTCCAAAAATCTAAAGTGGGTGCTTATTACCACATTTTGATCTTCGGGACCATAGAACATACACCCTTTTGTTCCCGGGGTATCCCACAAACAACCTTAATTCGGATCGAGGATCCAATTCTGGCTTCCTTTGTCCAACACGTAGGCCGGACACCCCCAAATCCTCATGTGTCTCTAAACCGGGCTTGCGCCCGGTCCACAATTCTTTGGGAGTTTTGGGAACCAATTTGGATGGCACCAAGTTCGAATGTAGGTCATTGCTTTGTTTCCAAGGCATGACCATTTTAAGCGACTTGGGAAGATCCGCATAACTCATCATAGATCTAACCATTTCCAAAAAAGAGTTCGTTTTCTTCGCTCTGCAACCCCGATTTTGTTGAGGGGTTAGGATGCGATTAGGCTGGGATGCAACCCCTTCATCGGACAAGTAGTTCAAAAACTCATCATTTGAGGTATTCGCCTCCACGATCGTCGTAGAGACTTGATACGTTTTTCCCTATGATTTCTGCTTGAGCCTTAAATTCTTTGAATTTCTCAAAGGTCTCAGATTTATGCTTCATAAGGAAAATGTAACCGTACCTTGAGTAGTCATCAATAAAATTGATGAAATACTCATAATCTCCTCTTGCTTTGGTTGATATTGGACCACATACATCTGTGTGAACGATTTCTAACACTTCTTTGGCTCTATTCCCCTTGGCTCCAAATGCCCTCTTGGTAATTTTACCCTCCAAACATGATTCGCAGGTTGGAATTGGTTCAACTTGGAGAAACTCCAGTGAACCATATTTCACCAACCTTTGGATCCTCTTTGGATTTATATGTCCCAATCATAGATGCCATAGAAGTGTTTCGTTCACGTCTGATGAACGTTTTCTTTTCTCGGAAACAGTTGATGTGTTATAGGATGCATTTCGTGAGTGGTGTGCGCAGTTAATTGTATAGAGATTATTCGACAACGTTCCATGACAGATAAATTTATCAAAAAGAGAAATGGTAACAACTTTATTAAAAGTAACCGAATATCCATCAAGAAAAAGTTTAGAAACTGAAATTAAATTCTTTCTAAAATTCAGAACGTAAAGAACATCTCTTAAAATTAAAACTCTGTCTTCAAAAGATAGGTGCACTTCTCCCACTGCTTCAGCTGCCACTCTCGTAGCATTGCCCAGAGGATCTCACTCCCACTAAGTTGCCAGGTCCGCTTGAACCCCTGTAAAGTGAAACAAACATGATCAGTGGATCCCGTATCCACCACCCATAAATGGGAGGCATACGCCGCTAAACAAGTTTCAACAACTAGTGCGTGAGAATTACCTTTCTTTCCATTCCTTTTGGGTTTGGAACAGGCTGACCTCCAATGTCCTTTTTCACCGCAGTTGATGCACTTCCCCTTAGTTGGCTTATTCACTCCTCCACCCTTCTTCACCTTTTCTTTGCCATTGGCAACACTTGAGTTCACTTGCTTGTGGCTTTTGTCCTTTTTCTTGTTCTTACCACCCCTTGGCCTAGAAGAAGAAGAAGGTCAATTTGCCACCAAGGCTTGGCTCTTTTGCCCCAATATCGCCTCTGCCGAGACTAAAGCTTGTAATAGATCACGCATCGAGAACTTTTGATTATTCATCTGGTAGTTCAGCCTGAACTGTTCAAAGTTTTTCGGCAGAGAGTGGAGCACGAAATCGATTTGGGTCTCGATGTCGTATTCAGCGCCAAGTACCTCAAGTTTGTTAAGGTGAGCCATCATCTAGAGAATGTGCTCCCTTACGGGCGTTCCCTCCACCATTTTCATAGAGAGCAAGCCCCTCATGGTGATCTGATGAGCAACACGGTTCTGATGTTGAAACATCGCTTTAAGACTAGTCATGATGTCTGCAGTGGTCTCAACGTTCTGGTGTTGGTGTTGCAACACATCTGACATAGAAGCCAAGATGGTACACTTTGCCATTTCGTTGGAACGCTCCCGATCAAAGATACTCTTTCTTAACAGATTTTAGTTGACTCATCTTTTGGCTTTTACGGTTTAGGTGTAGTGAGAACCCGATTATGGCTTTGTGCGATGAGGACAATAGTAAGTTTCTGATTCCAATCAACAAAGTTTTCACCCAAGAAGCAAATTGTCTTTAAGTATATTGAATAGTGGATTAAAATGTTGCGACATGATGAATCGAAATTGTAGGTCTTAACGGTTTTTGTGAGGCGTAAGTTCAGAGGAGGGTGAATAGACTTTCGAAAACTTTTTGTGTAGATCGGTGTGATGGCGATTAACTTTGATCGAGTCGCGAGTGAATCGATTTGCCACGATAACCAACTTACTAATCGCCGGAAAAATCAGATCGATTCGATAACTATCGGTTTAAGCGATGTGTGCGGAAGCTTAAGTTTTACCCGTGAAAAACCGGTTTTTATAAATCGATTCCAAAGTTAGTCTTTTAACCGGTTGATTTGAAGTGTCAAGCTTGATCGGATCGAAGCTTGGTGCTAGTGATCTCAACTTAGAATATGTATGCGCTTTAAAGGTTGTGCAATTGTGTAAGCAGTTAATCAAAGCGGTAAAGGCACACAAGATTTATAGTGGTTCGGACAAACCGATCCCACGTCCACTCTTCCCTATCACAAGGGCACCAACTTAACCAACCGGACTTAGTTTTATGTGTTAGTCCAACACAAGACAATCGACAGATATTTAAGGAGTTCTCACTCAACCGATCCCGTAAATCAAAACTAGAAACCCTAGATGCGAAATCTTACTAAACAACTTAACCTAACTTTGGGTTTTGGATAAGATTGTTTTGGTTCCAACTATGAAATCTTTTCTAGTGTTTAAGGTAGCCTATCGCCTAGATGAAAAGATTTCTATGCTAAGAACTTATGGGATGAACACTTAATAAAATAATCTTCTTGATCGTGTTCTTGATGCGGAAATCGATAATTGCTTGAGCTTCTTGATTGTTCGGTGTTTTAGTGTTTTCACTCTCAAGTGTGATCCCATATTTATAGACCTTGAAATCAAAGAGCCGTTGGAGAGCAATTTGAATTTGGGCTATATTTGGTAGGTTTTTGAGGATTGATGTGGCGTCTTGAGAGCGGCATGGCCGAAAAGCGTGAACTTGTATTTTATAAGCCGTTAGAGAGAAACATCAAATCCGTAATTGCCATTTCGGATCATAAATTGTCTAGTTCTTTATTGGTTAACGAGGCGACTTTTCGGTGTTGTTCTTCCAACTAAGGTTGACAATCTTCTTGTTCGGATCATAGGCGTATGACTTAGGTGAAACATCAGTTTTTCACTGGTGGTGACTTTGATCGATCGGCGGTCGGTCTACCGATGGAGTCTTTCGGTGCCGGTTGACTTAGCTTCAACTAGCGAGACTACCGATGTAGGTCTTCGTCCGATCTTCCGGAAGTCATCCGATCTTCAAGTATTGCGAGTTTGAGCTTTATGACTTGGTGAGATATCGACTAGATCGGATCGATCGATCTTTGTTCTTCTCTAGCATTACGGCACATCCGGATGTCAATTTGTTCTTTGGATTTGGATCGACTTATACATATTGAGGTTCCCCTCAATATGTGACCTATCTATTACATCGGTTGTTCTATCTGAGAATTATCAATCGGTATTCTATAAACGGTAATATAAACATCGATAAACCTAATGTGTCCGATTGGTCCTATTACATGTGTTTTTGGAACTTTTATCAAAACTATAAATTTCCCAACAATTTCCCCTTTTTGATAAAACCAAAAACACCGAGAAACCAAACACAGTTGATAAATATAGAGCAAGATTAAAGAGCACATAATCGGAAGACAATGAGATTTTGTCTTAGGATCGGAAAAATAAACTTTTTCTCATTAGATATGTTGATTACATGTTACATCGTAAAAGTTTGAATTTAAAAGCGGTGATCCCGAGAAGTCTTCGATTCTTCACTCTTTAGGCTTGTATCCTTCCGCATCTCTCTTTTGATCTTGAGGTACGTTGAAAATCGATATAGTTTCCATTTGACATCATTGGTCTGCCGAGGATCGATTTATATGCGTTTTGCTCGGGATGTCAAAATAGAATCTCGAAATGCCATCTGTCAAATGAGCCATCCGCCTTCTTGAGTAATCCAACGGATCATACTCTTGGCGAGATATTTTTACATTGATAAGTTTGGCCTCATTTTCTAGATACTTGAAGATCTGGATATTTATTTTCTAAACCGGTTGAGGAATTCATCATCCGGAGATTCTTCTCGTGGAACAAGATCAAGAACAAAAGCATCGAAGCCCATTCACCGATCTTATTCCATTCCTCAAACCTCTTAGCATGTGCAGCAGTTTTTGGAATGATCTCATCAACTCTTGCTGGCAGCTGAGGTTCTGGTACAGATTTTCCAGCCTTTCCTTTCTTCGCTCTCGATCTGAATCTTTTCTTGATTTTACGCCTCTGTCAATTTATCGCCCTTCTTTCTTTCTTCTTCGCTTTTTGGGTCTCTTCAAAGAATCTGCTCTTTGGGCCAGTTTCTCGGCCGATTTTATATCGGCTGTATTTGGCTAGCTATGCTTCTTGTGACTATTTTAGTCCGAGTGCATTTGATACAGTTGTGATGTCCCAAACCCTTGGTTGCCTTTCTTGCCTTTGACTTTTCCATCTTTTCAGAGACTTCGTTAGCAAAGAGATCCGGATGGTCTAGTCTTTGTCCATAGGCTTCAACTGTCTGAATTAGGTCTTCTGTTGTTCTAATCCGTCGGTTGGTTTCTCCTCCGTCCTTCCCCTTTTGGTTTGATCAAAAAAAAAGAGCCGTGAGGTGGGAAGTTAGGGATCCAAAATCGATCGATATTGCCCTGTTGAGATCGCAGCAGATAAACTCGAACTTGGAAAGCGGTTAGATGTTGAACCTTTGAGATCATTTCGGTCTTGATAGATTTCATGGCAATAGAGAGTGTAAAAATCGGTTTGTCAAGTTTCTCTTCATCGATTCGAGCCAAAGTGAGCATCGGAAAAGAAACTTGTTGTTGATCCACCTGAATCGACTTGTCATCAACGGATTTTATAAGTTCGGCGGAACCACGGTGGTCCAGTTTGGGAGAACCGATCTTTGATTGCCTCAATGGGGAAATAGCCAATTCCCTTTGATCTGTTATTTCTTTGAGGCCAATCGCCTCGATCACTATCACTCCCTCAACTTCTTCTTTCGGAGATCTTTGAGACAAGATCGATCTCTGAAGTTGATCGTGATGATGTGAGATGTTGGAATGTTTTTGCGTCACGGATCTCTTTCGGTTGTTTGCGCCTCCGGTGGTTGGTCATGAAGCTGCGGCACAGTTCCACTATCATCGGCGACTCTGCATCCTTCATTGTAATATCTGCTTGAGAGCTTCTTGGCCGATCTCCGGTTCGCCTTGATCGATTAACCCGGCTTCCTTTGGATCGAGCTTTGATAGATTCGATGAGTTATCGGCTCGGTGATGATCTACTAGCGATTTCCTCATATCAAAAAAAAATCTGCAAACTTCATTTACCGCCCATCCGTTCAATAATCATTATAAAATCGAGAAGCTTTTAATCCGAGATCTCTCGGTGAGGATCTCCATAACTTCTTCTCTAATAGCGAGGATGGGTGACGATTACGGATACATCTCATCAATTTCTCGTTAGATTTGCATTCGACCATTTTTCTGTGATGGTCTTTGATGATCTAGACTCGGGAATTGTCCATCGATTCGGTTGATGAGATGTGGAGGGTTCGGTGGTGCTTGAGTAGGTGGAAGTTATGCGATTGGCTCGACTGCGAGAGGTTCTCTTTGTGGAGGCGAGTGCGCTGGTTCCACAGCGGGTGCTTTTCGGTTCGCGATCGATATAGTTTCGGAGTTTGCGGGCGGTGGGAGTGAAGGAGAAACATGCTCGATGCTTGATGGTCCGGCGGTGAATCGGCTTCGAGTTGGAGGGAAGGAGATCGTTCGTCGTGCTTCTTCCTCAGAATGTTACGGCGAGCTCTCGGCTGAGAACTTTGCTGTCGATTTTTCTGATTTTTTGTGGCGATCAGCCGTCTGGCGCTCCTTCTTCATCGACTCATCTTCTAGAAACGAGTCATGGAGGCTGCCGCCTTCTTGGCCTCTTCTCCTGGGCCTTCACGTTTTTCTTTTTCTTTTTCAGGGGGGCATCTAGTGTAGGCGTGGTTGCTTTCTTGCTCTTTCCTTCTTCGCCTTTGGGGGGGGCATGATATCATCGTCTGCGGTGGTCCAAAATATGGTGAAGTGGTGGAGGAAAGCCTTGTAGGACTTGATCCATTCTGTTCCCATTGCCATTTGGCATTTTGTCCTTTAGGATAAGCGCAGCGTTGTTGAGATTGCCGATCCTCTTCTTTAGATAGACTGCCTCCATTCATCAATTCCAAATTTCTCATGTTCTTGGAGTAGAATGGCCTTTAGGAACCCATGCCAATTGATGTTCTTGGCTTCATCAATTATTGCTGACCATCTTTGTCTGGTTTTGCCGGATGTAAGAGCATCATGGGCTGAACGCAATACCCATGATTGTTTTTGACAATATGTCAAACAACGATCAGTATTTCCTCTTGTGCATTGGTGCGACAAAACTGCTGGGTCCGGTCGATGTTTGTCGGCCTCTCTCGAAGAGTTCGTTTCGATCGGCTCATCTTCATTCTCCTGTAGTCTTGCGCAGTGAGATTTGTCCTTTTGGCAAAAGTGAGCAGACGAGTTATGTCCGCGATTCGTCGATCGATATCTTCTCCATTGGTACAAAAGTAGTTCTTCTCCGAAAGGCGTCCGTATCCACTCTTAAATTCCTTAGGAATTCGAGTGCTTCATCTTGCATCCTTTGGATTGCGTTGAAGCGTATAATATTTCTCAAGACCTCCTTTCTTGAGAATTTGCTCCACTTCCATTGATTCCGGATTCGAGTAATGTCAAGCTGCGAACTTGTCGTCGACAATCTTTAATGCCGAGTTAGCATAATTGCACATTATTTTACCCATACTGGTAGTGGCCATCTACAAATAAGATAGACTCGATTAAGATTGTGCATAAACATAGAGATATGATATATTGATTATCAGACCTATACATAGGCCTAGTAATCGATAAACACATGCGAAAACCAAGAAACAATAAAGCATAACACAGGATACCATCGATTGACAAAATCTTTAAGATCAATGGATTTTGAGGAAAAAAATGGACTCATCAAATAATCAGAAATTACCAGATTCTATTTTTCGGGAAGATAATTTTGAAACTTAAGAAAAACACTTTGAATCGCAGAGAAGTAATCTGGAGAGTTTTCAGAAAAAGAACGCAAGTTTGTGAATTGGAAAACTCTGGTAGGGTTTTTGATGAACCTTATAAAGATGAGGAGGGAAAAAGACAAAATTTGGAAGATCAACCGTTTGAAAAGATTAAACGATCCAGATTAAGCGGTTTTGATCGAATGGTTGGGAAAAGCACGTACAAAAACCTTTTGGATTTAAAAGCTCATTTTGTAGCAATTAATACAGGTACCCCACGTCCGCATTAAATGATTTGCGGTGGAATCGTCCCACAGTAATCGTCTGATAAAGGCAAATAAAAGCAGATAAGGTCAGATAAATAAGCAAATAACAAGGAAAAGAAAAAGTGTATCGGTTGGTGATATAATGTCGATCAATACCATGAAGTTGATTCACTTGTTGATCTTAGTTTTGCCTAAGCCTTATAATTTCCCCAGCTGTTCTTTTCAAGCCCGATCTACATTTTTTCATTTTGCGTCGATTTCGCCGATCCTCCTCGTCGGTTGAAGTTCCCCTTCAAGCGATACACAAAAGTCGATGATGCGTAGAACTAAGCGCTCGATACCACTTGTAGGTCGACGGGTTTTGTGAGGCGAAGTCTAGGGAGGGTGAATAGACTTGAAACTTTTTTGTCTTGGTCGGTGTGATGGCGATTAGCGTTGATCAGTCGCGAGTGAATCGGTTTGGTGATAACCAACTTACTAATCGCCGGAAAAGCGGTCGATTCGGTAACTATCGGTTTAAGCGATGTGTGCGGAAAGCTTAAGTTTTACCCATGAAAAACCAGTTTTTATAAATCAGATTCCAAAGTTAGTCTTTTAACCAGTTGACTGAAGTGTCAAGCTTAATCAGATTAGAAGCTTGGTGCTAGTTGATCTCAACTTAGAATATGTATGCGCTTTAAAGGTTGTGCAATTGTGTAGACAGTTAATCAAAGCGGTAAAGGCACACAAGATTTATAGTGGTTCGGACAAATCAGTCCTACGTCCACTCTTCCCTATCACAAGGGGCACCAACTTAACCAACTGGACTTAGTTTTATGTGTTAGTCCAACACAGTACACTGACAGATATTTAAGGAGTTCTCACTCAACAGATCCCAGAAATCAGAACTAGAAACCATAGTCTGAAATCTTGCTAAACAACTTAACCTAACTTTGGGTTTTAGATAAGATTGTTTTGGTTCAAACTATGAAATCTTTTCTAGTGTTTAAGGTAGCCTATCCGCTAGATGAAAAGATTTCAATGCTAAGAACTTATGGGATGAACACTTAATAAAATAATCTTCTTGATCGTGTTCTTCGTGCGGAAATCTGATAATTGCTTGAGCTTCTTGATTGTTCAGTGTTTCCGTGTTTTCACTCTCGAAGTGTGATCCCATATTTATAGACCTTGAAATCAAAGAGCCGTTGGAGAAGCAATTTGAATTTGGGCTATATTTGGTAGGTTTGGCAGGATTGATGTGACGTCTTCAGAACTAAAGATGGCGAAAAGCGTGAACTTGTATTTTATAGCCGTTAGAGAAAGAAAGATCAAATCCCGTGAATTCACGGGCTCGGATCATACGTGTCTAGTTCTTATTGGTTATGACGACTTTTTCGGTGTTGTTCTTCCAACTAAGGTTGACATTCTTCTTGTTCGGATCATAGGCGATGACTTATGTGAAACATCGGTTTTTTCACTGGTGGTGACCGATCGGGGAATCGATCTACCGATGGAGTCTTCGGTGCGGTTGACTTAGCTTCAACTAGCGGACTTCGGTGATGTAGGTCTTCCGTGCGATCTTCCGGAAGTCATCCGATCTTCAAGATTTCGAGTTTGTACTTTATGACTTGGTGAGATATCGACTAGATCGGATCGATCCGATCTTCTGTTCTTCTAAAGCATTCGGCACATCCGGATATCAATTTGTTCTTTGGATCTTCAGATTCGACTTATACATATTGAGGTTCCCCTCAATATGTGACCTATCTATTACATCGGTTGTTCTATACGGTAATTATCAACCGGTATTCTATAAACCAGTAATATAAACATCGGTTAGCTAATGTGTCCGATTTGGTCCTATTACATGTGTTTTTGGAACTTTTATCAAAACTATAAATTTCCCAACAGAAATAAACAATAATATGCATAAGCACAAAATATATCACAAGATTCTATGACATGTTTCATATTGAAATCTCAAAAAAAATATGAACATGCATCAGCCAACATCTCAAAACAGTTTAAATAAGCCACGTGGGGTGGGTCATTATTTAAACACATTCAAGCAGGTTACAAACAAGAATAATTATTAAACCTTTAATATCCAGATTAATAGATGGCTCCCACTTGACCAATATAAAATTGACAGGGACTTCGGGGAAGTATATGCATATCAATTTTATACCTAAGTAATAACCATGATTAAATACAGGATTATTATTTCACTTTGAACGAGCCTCGTGGGGAGGGTCATCGTCGCCACTAGTAATAATCCACAATCATCCATTTGGAATTCATTCATGTGAAAGTCTCCAAATGAATTCACAAATAAATAAATCATGGAGGTCAAAATTAATTCAATTTTATTATCCGGAATAAAATTATCAATTAATTATTTAAACATACTTAGTAATTTTTGATTGTGAGATTTTTCATTGGGCAATTCTCATGCAAACACATTTAAACAAATTAAATAAATCATAAGATAACACAATAATAAATCAAGCAAAGCGGAAAAATAAACATATTGGGCACAAATTATCCAATTGTCATGGTTTGATTTTTCTTGGCTTGATTTTGAAGAAACTCCGTCTTGAATTTCTCCCACTCGATCGTCTCGAAAAGAACTCCGTCTCGAAACGCCACACCAAGTAGCTTCGTGGCGGGGGACGCGCCCGAGATCCGGCCGGCCACTTAGCCAAGTCGTCTCTACGAAACTTCTAAGACGCCCCAGCCTCCCCAGACGTCTCAAGTGAGTCTTCAGAGTAGCTCTAAGTGCATGACGCCACAAGATTCACACAAGGCCACTACCAGCCATGAACTCGGGTACTATCATGTCTCAAGGCTACCAGATGCCTCGCTACCGGGCCAAAGGTCTCTACCATCCACAAGACGGGCGCCTTATATACCGTCATACGACCAAGGCTGCCTCACTGCCTCACTACAAGGTTCAAGGCGGCCTGTCATGCGTGGCCTCCTTGGCATCGCCTTCATGATGCATGCCGCCACGCCAGCCTCGATCTTATCTTAATTCTTCGGCTCGGCCTGTTTCGATCCGGTTACAATTTATTTACAAAAAATAAATAAACCTAGATCTAGAATAGTCTATTACATTGATCAAATCAAACAAATCATAATCTACTCGTGGATTTTCTTACGAGGCAAAACGAATTCGAACAAATCGAATTAAAAACCACAATTTATATGCATGCATAAATAAACACATTAAATTCCATGATAATTAGATACCTGCAAAAAAGATCTAGCAATTCTACTATCCAATTTCAAATTTAATGATAACGAATAAAATTACAATTTAAAAAATTCAGAGCCCGAAACCAAGGCTCTGATACCAGTTGTTGGGGAATAAGTTGCACGGATCTATTCGGGATAAATATTTAAATACAAATTTAATTCTCATAATTAGTACTAGCATGAATTAATCCTATATTAATTCAAATAATAATCCAACAACAAATCATGCATATAATCAATTCACGTAAATCCTACGCATGCAGAATTTCTACGAGTTTACGTGAACGTACCTCTTGGAATGGTGATGGCCTTGTTGATTAAACACACCAAAAGAACCTTCCCAAGTATTCCCTTAATCCTTGCTCGACTATCCGGTGGTAGGACGCTTGCGAACAATTAACAAAAGGAAAATAAACTTTGTTGCACCACTTTTGTGGATTTACTAATTTTTCCAGCACATGGAATTGTACTTGGGAATGAAAGAATCATCCCCTATTTATAGACAGGGTGGTGGTCGAAATTTTAGGGAAAAAATAATGTGGGAAAATCTTTTCTTGATCTCCAAGAAATCTTGAATATATCTCCTATATTCTTTATCCCATAATTATAATATTCCACAAAAAATCCCACCTTATCTTTGTTATGGAATTTTCGAAATATTAGGTCAAGATTCCAAGATTTGGATCTTCTTGAAATTATGAGATATTCTTGTATTTCAAGAAATACATATCTTTCATAATATGTTTTCAAGAAAATCAAGAAAATCATTCTTGCCCTTAATATTTCAAAATTTTTGAAAAATACCATATGGATAACCAAGTGGGAGATTTCTTGAATTTAATGAGATAATCTTGTATTCCAAGAATACATATCTTCATTCCATAACAAAATTCAAAGAAAATCTTTCTCCCCTTTTAATCCATAATTTTCGAAATTCATGGAAAAATAAGGCAACAATATTTATTTTATTTTAAACACCTTTTTCAGTTATTGGACTATATGTTGGGCTACTTAGGGAGCCTTTAGGAGAATTAAGATTGGACCTTCTAATGGATCTTGAATTATCAATATTGAGCCACAATATTATTCAAGCCCATAAATATTAATTAATCCGACTACATAATTAATATTGCACTATCCATCTTAACCCATATTACAGTCAATATGGCTCCAGGTTATTATTTCCCGTGTTTAAGACTATCTAGCCCATTAATTAATTCAAGCCACTGAAATAGCTTTCCATTAATTAATATCTTTTGTCCTTGGTTAAGGAATGGTTCAACATTATTATCCATACCGGAAACTAGTTCCACTTGCAAGATTTGGTACGATAAAGCTTATGAACCTCCCAAGGGGGCAAATCGAACAAGCATACTTGCACATGATTCTCCGTATTAAATATTAGCAATCACATGTGACCAATAATATTGCTCAAGATAAAAAGTATTGAATCTCGTTGATTCTCTACCCGTGATAAGTCAAAGCTATAGTTACCAACCACACGTGATCCTATTTAAGGAACGAAGATTAAGAAATAACGAACCACTGAGGTCTAATTCTTCCTTGTTCAGTTCTGAAGAATTTGTCCTCATGTAGGTCCTATTCAGTGCATCAGCATGCACTAATGTAATCTCTTGGTCAAGACAAGCCAATCTGAGCCTTACACTTCAACCTTTCACGATGGATTGTTCATTTCCATCTAGGTCGTGAATGGTGTACTTTTAGTTACAAGGAACTGTTAATTTAATCTTCTGTGATCTGGTATCACTAAATTAACTACAATGTAACACGTACGATTTATTGAACAGTTATGCAGTAAATATATGTAACATTCGATGATATTTAAAGCATCAGTGATAAATAATTTATTTCAGTAAATAAGTTTGAAATTCAGTTTTGATTATACAAAGTAAAAGCATATTTTTCAGTATAATCCCAACAGACCATGCCAACAAGGTCAACAAGTAAGGGTGTTACACCAAATATTGTTAACATGTTAAACAACACGATATTGTGAACTCATCTATATGGATCTTATGTGTCCAATGGAAACTGAATATATATATATATATATATATATATATATATATATTTTGAAAACAGGAAACTGAAAATATTGATAGTAAAAGATGCTCATTTGTTTTGGAAGATGATTACTCTATGTATACTTGAGTTGAATTTCTTAAGGAAAAATTATAAATTTCTTATTTTAAGATTCTTTACAAAAGGTTTAAAACTGTGTTTAACTTAAGAATAAGCAGGATTAGATCTGATCATGGTAGAGAATTTAAGAATAGTCTTTCAGTGATTTTTGTGAAAATAAAGGTATAAAGCAAGACTTTTCTTCATCTAAAACACCTCAATAAAATGATATTGCAGAAAGAAAGAATTGGACTTTACAAGAAATGCAAGAGTCATGTTATCTTCTTAAAGTCTGTCTAAAAGGTTTTGGGGAGAATTTTTGAACACTGCTTGTCATATTATAAATGATTACTCATTCGTTCTAGTAGTAATAGGACTCCTTATGAGATTCTGAATAACATGAACTCCCAATTTGAAATACTGTCATTTGTTTGGTTATGTCAGCTTCGCTGTACTCGTTTCTTCTATCTGACTTTTAAGTGGATTTGTCCTCTTCATGTTTCTAGGAGTATCTACTTTTGTATCTGTTATCCTTGAAGTATCTCTTATACTTTCCAAATCTGTTGTTGAGTCTATAAAATCTTTTTACCATCAAGGCTAATTCATAGTTCATCTTTTGAGATATTTGAAGTCTTTGATGAAGGTAGATTTTATGGCTCCTTATCCTTGCAGATTTACTCCTTGCTTTGAAAGCAATATTCTTGTTTGTTGAAGTTTCACCTTTAGTTTCATACTTGATTTCATTTTTCTTTAACACAAACTCATAAGCTCTCAATTCTGTGAAGACTTATTTATATGACAGTGATGTTATACTTTTTGTGCTTTCAATCATGACATCATGAATGCCCCATTTTGGTGTAAGGCATTTGTGAATTTTCAGGGCCATCTCTCTCTTAGGGTACCATTTTCCAAGAGAGTTAAGTTCATTCATGACATTTGTAAATCTAGTCTGAAGTTGATCAATAATCTCACTTTCATCCATTTTAAAGTTATCAACCTTCTGTATAACAATAGAGACTTTGTTC
Source organism: Stenogyne calaminthoides (assembly GCA_037126765.1). NCBI lineage: Eukaryota > Viridiplantae > Streptophyta > Magnoliopsida > Lamiales > Lamiaceae > Stenogyne > Stenogyne calaminthoides. The sequence goes on along the minus strand of JBBCBC010000011.1, from coordinate 25,679,167 downwards.
TCTTTGATCTTATCAGTGCCTTGACACATGAGAGCTAGAGTATCTCATATTTATTTTGCAGAATCACAGTGAACTATCCTTCCCATGGTTGCACCATCATGGTGTTGTATAATAGATCCTTTGCAATGTAGTCCAGATTTACAAGCTTCCTTTATTCAGGGGTGAGTTCATCATCTGACTTTGGAAATTCATCCCTGGGATCTTCTTTCTCAGCATCACTTTCTTTGGGATTCACCACTGTATCATTCTTGGAGTACATATGTGCCTGTATTCTAACTCTCTATAGGTCACAATTCTCAACTTAGAACATAGGCAATTTATGACTTTTGGAAGACATGATGAAAATAAACTTTTCAACAGCAAGAACTATTCAACTGACCAACAAAGACTTTTCCTCAAAAGACATTGACATTCAAAGATAGTGGTCTTTTGAACGACTACTCTGATACCACTTGAAGGTCTCTAGAAACGAGTCTAACACGTGTAGGGGGGATACAGGTGATGAAAAATTTAAAATTTTATCAGATTAGTCTTCACAAGTGAACAGTGTGTTAGTCTAATTGAGATAACAAGACTGAGGACAACTTCCCTGAGAACACGTCTACTGAGAAAAGAATCCTATGAAATGTAGCAATACTTCAAATATACTCAACTTTTATAGAGTGCAAGGGATCTAAAAATCTTCGCACGGATAACTAACTTACTTAATGCTTTCGCATGTTGTTCAGTTAGGTAGATATCTATACTAGCTTTAAGGGATGTGGAAGATGTAGGCTCTACTTGTTTATACTCATTTTACTTTGCTGAAAACCTTTTATTTTCTAGTTCATGAAACTGAAATTAAGGCTGTGATTCAATTAATACAGATTTCAGGTGAGTTGGACTCTCTGAAATATTTTAACACAATCCTTGAATGCTTTTCTGAAAAACTATTTAAATGACACAAGTAATAAATGCAGCACCAGAAAGAAATAAAGAACACAACAATTATAGTGGTTCAGAGACTCAAACTCCTACATCTACTTTCCTTGACACATACTCAAGCATTCCCACCATAGAACACAAGTCTGTAGATATACAAATACATCCATGAGTGTTCTAAAACCCAATCTAAGCAACACATGATATATCCTAAGCTTAGAGAGATTGTCCCAACCTTAGCATTGAGGCTAAACAAATGTAAGGGAAAATCTCAACCTAGTTGGAGACACCAACCAAACCCAAACCCTTTTGTTAGGTAGTTTGAGTGTATGTTTGTTGAAGTTGTAAAGAGTTAGTAAGCTGCAGAGTAGTCCGCCAGAAAACTCTAGAGAAGAAGTGAGTAAACTATCTTGGAGAGTCAGAAAGCTTATGTGTGTTTGAGTAAGTAAGCTGCAGAGTAGTCAGCCAGAAAATTCAAATGTAGAAGAAGTGAGTAAAAAATCTTGGATATTCAGAAAGCTTATAGGCGATCCCGTGGAGGGTGATAAGTCCCGTTTGAAGGAATTTCCCTAGGAACAGGGAGAGTGGATGTAGGAGCTTGAGTCTCCGAACCACTATACTTTGATGTGTTCTTTATTGCTTTATGTTCTTACTTGTCATATGCATTCAATTATAAGCAAAACACAACACATGGGCTTAAAACGCAAAAAATTGGAATCACCATTCCCTCACCCCTGTTTTATATGCATTACATGATTTTTCCGCATTTCATGGGTTTTGCACCGGGACCAACAAGTGGTATCATAGCAGGAGTTCAAAAGATCACTTTTAATGTGATCACCTGAACTGATCTTTTTAAACAAAAACCCGTTTCTTTAAAAATCCATATATTTTAATGTTTTGGCGTCATTATCAAAAAGGGGGAAATTGTTGGGATATTTTAGTTTTGATGAATTATGCCAAAACATTATCAACTTGTGTTATTGAAGCTAATTTACAGATAACAAGTTGAGGGAGAACGAGAGAACAAGTTGAGTGGGAACTCACGAAATCAGAAGAAGATGATCGAGAACAGACGAGGCTGCAGACGAGACTAATCAAGATCAGATGAGTAAGATGAGTTCCGGAGTTAACTGATGAGTTGTGCAAAATCAGAAGAGGAGAAAAGATAAGCCAGCTGATCAGAAGATCAGAAGTGACCTGATCAGATGACCAAAAAAGATAAGCTGATCAGAAGAGGAGGAGATGAGACTGATCGAGATCAGACGTGATTGAGATCAGATGTGCTAACCTGATGCTATCCTGATATGTTGACCTGAAGATGTGCTGATCTGATCAGTTGAGCTGATCAGATCAGGCAAGAAGAAATTAGATAGCCCGAGTCAAGTGACCTGAGGGTCAGTGAGTAAAAGTGACATAAGGGTCAGGATGTCTAAAGTCAGAAGAGCTGAACTCAGTAAGCCTGAGTGTCCGTATGCCTGATCAGACAAGGTCCGCTAAAGAGACGTCTGCTGAATCAAGAATCCTGAGTAAAAGAATCCTGAAGACTCAGAAGAATCCTGAAGCCTCATAGAAACCTGAGACTTAGAAGAAACCTGAAGACTCAGAGAAACCTGAAGACTCAGAAGATCCTGAAGAATATAGCCGTTAGATTCAACTGACGTGGACCAATGAGATGAAGACAACCAGCCTGAAAGAGCTGCATAACTTACAGAATAGTATGGATTTGAATGTGATTCTCTCCAACGGTAACATTAAAATCCACACTATAAATACAAGGTCTTTCATCATTCTAAAGCGTGGAGAATGTGGAAAAATGCTATAGAGCTAAGAGCCACATACTCAAGCATTCCCACCATAGAACACAAGTCTGTAGATATACAAATACATCCATGAGTGTTCTAAAACTCAATCTAAGCAACACATGATATATCCTAAGCTTAGAGAGATTGTCCCAACCTTAGCATTGAGACTAAACAAATGTAAGGGAAAATCTTAACCTAGTTGGAGACACCAACCAAACCCAAACCCTTTTGTTAGGTAGTTTGAGTGTATGTTTGTTGGAGTTGTAAAGAGTTAGTAAGCTGCAGAGTAGTCAGCCAGAAAACTCTAGAGAAGAAGTGAGTAAACTATCTTGGATAGTCAGAAAGCTTATGTGTGTTTGAGTAAGTATGCTGCAGAGTAGTCAGCCAGAAAACTCAAATGTAGAAGAAGTGAGTAAACTATCTTGGATAGTCAGAAAGCTTATAGGCGATCCCGTGGAGGGTGATAAGTCCCGTTTGAAGGAATTTCCCTAGGAATAGGGAGAGTGAATGTAGGAGTTTGAGTCTCCGAACCACTATACTTTGATGTGTTCTTTATTGCTTTATGTTATTACTTGTCATATGCATTCAATTATAAGCAAAACACAACACATGGGCTTAAAACGCAAAAAATTGGAATCACCATTCCCTCACCCCTGTTTTATATGCATTACATGATTTTTCCGCATTTCATGGGTTTTGCACCGGGACCAACAGATACAATGTTAAGTTCCCCCATAACATGTTCTTCCTTTAGACGACTTATACAATGTCTTAGTCTATAAAAACTTAATCAAGAAAACTAAGCTAATTTAAGTCTGCTGACTATACACTATGTAGACAAACATCCTGAAAAACTAACCTGACAGATTATCCTGAATAATTCTATCAAGATGTTCTGATATACATCTACTCAGGGGTTTTGTGATCCAATCAGAAAAGACCTAAATAATTATTCAAGCTTTCTGTCACTGAAAAACAACAAATAGAAGGTTAGCAAAGTTTTATCAAAACAAAAGTGCCAAAATAGACAATAAGATATTATCTAAGGCTCAAAATCATCAGTAGATTTTATTACTCGATATAAAGATGATCCTAATCTACTAGAATTGAAAAGTTACAAGTCTCTTAAAAAAACTTCAGTCTTCAGCAACATTAATCTTTAGAGGATGACTCCAATCCGAACATTGCATAGAATCTCCTCTTTAGCCCATCTCTCTTTTGAATGATCTCAACAGAGTTGCCTTCAAGATTCTCTTGCTTCACCACATCCATATAATCCCTGAAAATGACAACTTCATTGACAAGACCATTTTCATACCTTGGGGGTGGATATCTGATCGGAACATGAGCAATCAGTTGGCAATTTCTCCTTTCAATGATGTCTAACCACAATGTCAATTCATCATAATAGAATTCAAATAAGTGTCAAATAAATGACTCATCCCTATCTTCATTGCCTATATTTGCAGGATGTCATAAGATTATGAAAACTCCCTCGTGGCATCCCACTTGCCATTCAGGGCGATTGACATCCATTTGCCGATATGGGGCCAAGTTAACCTTGATAAATGAGAGAGTGATTAAGAAACTTGATTTTGAGAGATGAATATGATGGGGTTTCTTGAGGAAAGATCTTTGGTGCATGCTCATGAATATGGAAAACCCTATTTCATTGACTGTGTTTATGCATTAAATGCTAATTTGAAAATAATCACTAGAAAAATTATGTCTAGGAACTATGGAAATATGATGTTTATTTGAAATCAGATTATGATTACTCCTGGTTTGATCAAAAAATTCCTAAGGACTAGATATATGGATGAATGTAGAGTTAATAACATGAATGAGGTGATATATGTGTCAACTGTGGTAAGACTTTAGCTTGGGGTTCTCAGTTTTCTGCAGCAAACTTGATTAGCCAACACTCTGTGTTGCACAAGCTTACTGTCACAAATTGGCACCCACCAAACAACTTAACTATATTGACAAAGGAAATACAATTTTACAGTACAAAATTGGCCAGAAAGAGTTTGATTTGGACTATCTTTAACAATACGATATCTTTCACTAGTAACCTTGGTAAGAAATGGATACTACCTTATCCAAGCTTAATTGCACATTTTCTAAAAAACAAGGAGTTTGAGAGACCTCCTGAGGAGAGTTCTATTAGGTGTATGCCAAGCTTTGGAATCAGCCCTACACTGAAAGCTAGAGACAGTAATTGATCTTCCTATGGTGGGTGCTAATAGGAGTTTTGCTAATATTGCTCATTTTGTTGGCAACATTCCGTAGAACATCACTCATTCTTTAGGAAAAACTACTACAACTTTCTCTCAATAGTTTGTATTGGATCAGTTCAAGACCATACAAGACTAGATTGCTAGCTTGGTGAAGCAACAAAATTTCTGAAGGTCTTTGATTTCTACTCCAACAGGGGGAGTAGATAATGTTTTAGCGAAGTTGGAGAACAAGCTGGAGCTGGGAATGCTGAAGAAGATGTTGCTGCTCACACTGATAAACATGTTGTTGTTGTAGGATTGAAAGAATTGGATCATGCTACCATGTCTCCAGAAGAAATTTCCATAGTGGATGAGATTTATGGTTTTAAATGGAGATAGAGAGATTGCAAATAACGGGAGTTGTTGAAGTAAGGGGGAGTTTGTGCAGACTATAGAGATGCAGCTGAAGATTCAGTTCAATCCTCTATTTTACTTCTCTATGTAATTTCCACTTGTGCAAATTATGTTGGTTCATTATTTTAGTTGTAATTGTTAGACAAGTAGATCTTATGATTTATTTCCTGTTTCTAATTCCTTGTTTTGAATTCTATTTTGGCCTAAGCACACAATTTTTGTGCTTATATTAGAAATGTCAAATTGGGGGAGATTATTGATGTTGTGTCAGTGTTGTTCCATATATTGGGACAACATTCTAAACAACATCTGAATTTTCCCTTTCTTCTTACAACTAACTTCATATTATAGATGTTTTTCTTTATGTTTCCTGTATGCAGGTTGACGACTTAGAGTTTATTTAGTCATGCACTTGCAGATTATAAGAGTGAGAATAGAGGAAATCATGTGTGGTTGAAGAGATCATGTAGTAAATGTGTGACAATTTCTAGGACTTCCAACACCGTCCTAGTGGATGGAAAATGCACTCGATCATGAAGTTTATAAGTACAAGGTTTTATGGACCATTAAACTTGGCGAAAATAATCAAGCAACAATCTATCGAGTGCTTAGTGCATATAGAAGTGTTAGGGTCATTATTTTTATCTTGTATGTTAGGCTTAATAGGATCACTTTCATACTTGTAAGAAGTTCATTTTAGAAAGTGTGTTTTTAAACTCTACCTTTTAGGCTTCATTTACTTCACGGAATAGGCTTGAATAAGGCTGGTTTAGTACAAATAATTCAACAATGCCCAGTGTTTACTTTGCTGATTAAAAAAGTCGGGTAACCAGCCCGCCTGGATTTAATAAATCTTCCCTCTCCCCTCTCTTACGCCTCTTTTTTCTTTCTTGCAACAAAAACCTTCCTATGAGATCCTTCTCTCTCTTCTCTTTCAGCAATAGACCTTCCTTATTTCAACCCTTGAGATTGGGAGGTTTATTAAACCAAATCACTGTTCATGGTCAGATTTACAATTATATCCCCATATTTAGTTCTTCTTCACAAAGCAAAAGTGTTGTTTCTTGAGCCCTCTACTTTGAACCAAAGTAATAAACCCACCTAATCCTAAATACTGTCGCCGTTGGCTCACAAATTACCGTCAACCACAACCCACAAAATTCGCCAAATAAATACAAAACCACAGATCACAAGTAAACCACCGGAGGAAAGAATTGCCTTCGATCTCGTATCTGGTTGAATTACCTTTTCTATATATCCTTTCAAGAATTTTTCAGGAAATTGTCTTTCTCTATATCCGCGTTTAAGACAATTAGTCCATAGAAGATAAATGATTTATGTTGAAGGAGAGATAAGAGAAGAGAGAGAAAGATCTCATATTAAGGTTTTTGTTGCAAGAAAGGAAAAATAGGCGTAAGAGATGGGAGAGAGGAGAAGACGGTTGTTACAAAGAAGAAAAAGGAAATGAAGATTGTTCTAGAATAGAGTTATTTTAGGGAATATTTTATAACCCCACTTCATACCTCAGTATTTTTTATGCCAAGTAAACAAAGGTTTAACTCCCTTCAAATTATCCTAACCCAACCCCTATAACCCTTCCCTTGTCTCTCACAAACGAAAGTAAATGAAGCCTTAGGGTTTTGTAAGATGTCCTTGTTTGTATAACTACTTTGTTATAGTGGAGTTTTTGCCCTGAAGCACGTATAGACTAAATTAAGCGTAACAAAATTTGAAATACCTTCATAAAGTGTTTTTTTAAGTCTTCCATTGTTACATGTTGTCGTTTTTTGTTTGCACAAGATTCTAGAAAATACTATGAAAAACACGCACTCACACATTCAGGATATATGGTTCAAAAATGACTAATGACATCATATCTAGGTAACTTTACAATGGATTTAAATTGTTTGTTGAATTTACAACTAGTCAACCAAATTAGATGAGATGAAAAAAAAAATAGGTAACTTTGCAAGAAAATCAATGTCGAAACACGTCATTTGGAGAAGTTGACGTTGTTAAAGTGCATTTGTTTAGATGGGGACTTATATGGATAATTATTATAATTGAAATTTACATGGTGAGGAAGATTTTGGCTATAGTTATAACCCAACAACTGTACTTTGACGAGCCAACATCAATTTCCTATGAAGTTGATACCGAAGGATGCAGCTGGTTCAAACTTCAATTTTGAAAATGTCAATGAGGAGCCCCTTTGAAAATGCTGCAAAGTTTTATAACATACTTTGTGCAGCAAATAAAGATATGCATCTTAGGTGCGTGTCTCATTCATAGTTTTCATTCAAGCCCAACTACTACACATAATAATGAAAAATAAATTGTTTGAAAGGCAGTTAAAAAAAAGTTCAACCGTGTCCAAAAAATAATATGCCCAACATTTTTTTTTAGCAAAAAATTGATGAGTGAGATCGGTCTTCCAATGGAGATGATTGAATGTTTGTTCGTAGAACTGTACGTTATATTGGATTGTAGAGAACGAACTAGATTTAAAGTTTGTAGTCGGTCAAGATTTAAATTGAGTCATTTTGGTAATGGTCGATTGAGAAAGAAGAATAACCCTTATAAAAGATATTTTACATTCCAAACATTAGTCGATTACAAAGCTGTATCAATCTAATGTAACTGCCAAAGATATGACATGACATGTAAATTTATCTGATGATGGTACTAGTGTTACGCGTAATCCTATAGACTCGTTTGCTTGGAAAAAACTTAACAATACATTCTTGAATTTTGCTTCTAATATTAGGAATGTTAAGTGGGTCTCAACATAAATGGTTTTCAGTCGTTCGGGCAGTCGGGGACACAATATTTGGCCGAAGCAATGATATTGACCTTGTATACTTTATCTCCTTGAATGTGAAAAAAAAAGTATTATATATAATTTACAATATTGGTGTCAGTACCTAAAATTCTCAAGAAAAAGAGGATGTTTTCCCAAACCACTGAGAGTTGATTTGAATTTTTGTGGGATTTGAGAGTTAAAAACATACGATTTTGCTAGAATACAAAACTTTTTGATGCAAATGATCCTCATCTAAACTATTAGTGATTTTCTTTCTGGTGTCACGACAAATCCTAAGATAAAAAATTAAGAGTTTTTTACTTCTTTTTAATAGTAAGAACTAGGGGTACGTGTTCATGTGTACAGACTGACCCGTAATGAAATTCGGTCCGGTTCAGTTAGGCAGTATGAATGGTACAATTTATTGGTTATTCGATACGGTAAATTGGTAATATTCAGATTCGTACCAAGAAAAAAATCGATATGGTTCGATTGTAAAAAGTAAAAAACTCAACAATTATTTTTAGTTAGATTTTTTTTTCCATTCGAGTTTTGGTTCGAGATTGAAGATCTTCAAATTCCGTGAACAGTCCTAATCAGAACAATATCATATATCTTGAAATTCCAATCAACTTATTTTGCATACAGTCCAAAATTTAATTATATTTCAAACAAAATTAATAATTTTCGAACATAATGCCAAGAATTAATAGTGACGGGACCGATAAGATTGTAGACTTGTAGTTACGTGGAGGACTTGCATATTCTTAGCAAATTTTTTGAAAACCCAAACAGGAAAAGGAAAAAATGTTTTGCTTTTAATTTAATATCAATGGAAGAATGTTGGAGCATGCAAGGACAAAGGACAGGACAATGACCGAAGTATTCCATTGGCATTCTACATAGCCGCACACTTCCAAATTAACAGATATATTAATATAATAGTAAATCTATAAATATAATAAGTATTGAAAGCTCTGTTAATCTTTGTTCTTCTAAGTTATGATTCATTGGTGGGACATCTTTTAATATTATTTTTCATTCTCTCCTCTTTTTATTTTATTTTTCTAAAGCATGGATATTTTTCAATCAGTTTTAACCAAATTAAATCAGGGTTTCAAAATTATCCCTTTTGCCTTGAGTATGGCATTCTCCATCGTGTTCAACAGAGCAATATTTTTTTATGAACAAAGCAATATTTTTTATTTTAAGTTGTGCATGGCCGCCAAATATAATTGATATGTAGGATTTTTAATGATTTAAGATAAATAGAAAAATCAAAAGAAAAATCAAGTATAGTCAGTGAGAGGAATACTTAGTATTCCATCAATTAAATAGGTTCAATCCAGTTTCATATTGTATTCTAAAATGTATTCAACATTTCGAATCTTTAGCACATAAACCCAGAATTATGATAGTTTGTTGGATATTTTTGTTCACTTCACATGTCATTAATCCACTATTCCTTTAAAAAAAGAAAAAAACTACACATGTAATACAAAATGAAACATTGTTTTTGACACATATGATATCATTCGAGTTCAATAGAAAGTAAGATTTTATTAGTTAAAGAGTTGGTCTCCCATGAACAAGTTTCATACTATAAATTTGGATTATTTGACTCTTTTCATTTATTTCAATACATTTTTCTAACTCACTACACTTGACCCTTATCATATATTGGATAAGTTTATATGACTATGAATTAAAAACAAGTTTTATAGCAATCAAATAAAGTGTTCACCCTAGAGTTTGTCTTAGTTAAAATAGCTATAATCAAATAAAATGTAAATATCAACTCAATAATTTGATAAAGTAGGAAATTTGGAGTTTAGCACGATCAAATAATGGAAGGCAAATGGTAGTGGCATTATTAGATTTATCATATCATGTATGTTAAGATAGTGAGAATATACATGTGAAATCAAAATTACAAAATTGGTAGATCACAATTTATTGCCTAATTCAGTATTTGTTTGTTTCTTTGGATCAATGAATACTCGTATGATGACGTACGGAGCCAATTAGAGAAAGTGGTGAGAGTGTTCATATCAGCTCTGTAATGGTTCTGAGTGAAGTGGAGGAGCATCGGCCACCTGAAATCAGGATACGTTCTTGGATAGTTGGTGTCCACCAATTCAGGTGGTGGGGCCACCACCTTATCCTTGTTCGGACACAGAAAGAAAGCTAGAGATTTCCTACTACTCCTGCTGTTCACCACTGCCCTGTGCAAACAGCTTTTGTACCTCCCATTTGAAAGTGCCATGAATGTGTCGCCAATGTTGACTACAAAGGCATTTATATTAGGGGTGATGGACCTCCATTGATTCTCCACAAACACTTCAAGTCCCCCCACTGTGTCCTGATGAAGGATGGTTAGTGATGTGGGATCGCAATGAGGTCCTGTGCCTAAGGTCATCTCTGGTTTATGGCATGGTGGGTAGTAGTTCAATCTCATTATCGATTCGTTTTCTTGGAAAAACTCCTTGAAATAGTCGTGCTTCACGCCAAGGCTCGTTCCCAAAAGCTCCATGATCCGTAGCGACAATCTGCTCATCTCGCTACAATACTCTTGATAAACTTTACTGCATGGGCGATTCATTGTGTAAATGCCATTGGTTTGCGTAATGTTAAGTGATTGAATTTTTGTAGTCCAGTAACTTTCCTTCGTTTTGAAATTGATCTCGACTGTTTTGACTTTTTTATTTTAGACTTCTAAGTTTCTAACTTTTTTGAAATTGGTCCTTTGACCTGCTGTAGCAGGTCATCAAACATGTAATTGTCATCTATGTAATTATTTTGCTTTTTCCTTTAATTTCGAAATGCCACCTAGAATAATTTTGGGTCGGAATTTTTCTGCGTATTTTTTTAGGGAGCAAGAGTGGTTTTCTGTGTATTTTGATTTTTTATCCCGATCAGTTTAGACCAAGTAAACCGACCCAAATCGCTTTGTTTTTTAATATAAAAATTATTTTTAAACCCGACCCAAAACCCGACCAAAATTATTAGGATTAAAAAAGTTCAAGTGGCGTTTCGAAATTAAAGGGAAAAACAAATAATTACACATATGACGGTTGTCTGCTTAGTAACCTGCTGCAGGACCAATTTCAAATTTTTTGAAAACTTTAAGGACCAAAATTAAAAAGTAAAATCAATTTGGACAAAATTCAAAACGATGCAAAGTTACTGGACTACAGAAACGTTAATCATCCCTAGTCGTTTCATTAAAAGGTATTAGTTGTTTTACTATAAAGTATCAGTACGTACCCCAAGTGAGCGAAATCTTGACCCAATGTGGTGATGAAGTAGTCTTGCACAATTTGATTGGCTGGAGAGTATTCGAAGGAAAGAGTTTCCTTCCAAGGAAGCTTGGAAGAGAATCTTCCAGTGAAGCTACTGGCATACCCACAATGCTCACCAACTTTCCTCTGAGCTCTCTGCTTCTGGTGAAGGGGCTGCTCGAAGAAACGCTCCATGTAACGATGAGCATCCGCAATGAGATTGTAATCAACCCCGTGATTCGCCACTAGAAAGAATCCGTGCTTCCGACAGGCGTCCCCGACGAGCTCGGATGCTCGTATGGGGTCCCCCAAGTCGATCAACGGAACTTGGAGCTCCGGTGGGTTGGCGCAAGGCTTCTCGTGGTCAGGCCATACGAACTGCGGTGGTATATTGTTTGATTGGTTTTGTAAGTCAAAGATTAATGACTTGTTTTGCTCATTCTGAGACGGCGGCGGCTCTTCACTTGTGATCGTACAATTTATAGTCATTGCATGAGGAAAATGTGTATGCTTGATTCTATGAGAGAGGAGGAGAATAAGAAGAGGGAAATGGAGGAGCTGTGATAAAGGAAAAGCCAAGGCCGACGTTTGATTTGGAAATTGGTGAACAAAGAATTAGAATCTTTATACACAAACAACAAATTAAATGGGATTATTTACCGAAAAGGGCTTGACAAATGTTATTTGCTAAGAGGGCTTGTGTTGGGAGGAATTTAGGCATTGGTCCATCTTATTTTGTTGTTTTTTAATGTTGACAGATAGGCGGTTCCCGATGGTTTTTGGCGTTTCTTTTGGTAGCAACCAAAGGAGTAAAAACAAAACTTATCCCGCCCCTCGTCTTATTAGCTACTCGCTCTAGTCTCTACCTAATCTAATTTGGGTGACATATAACATTTCTTACACAAATTCTTACTGCGGACAAAAAAACACTATTACATTTAATTTTTATTAACCTTTTTACTAATATGATTTAAACTCTTACCTTCTCAATAATTAATTATTTAATAACAGGCTTAATTGCGAATAAAAGCACCACATTTTCATAAATTGCAATCTAATATAAACTTTTGAATTTTGGTAAACAAATCATCAGTTTCATTTTTTTTTTGCAAATTCAACTTCGGACAGTTTGCCCAAAAGGTGATGTGTACAAATATATACACAATCATCATCCTAATGAGTATCCACGTCAATAAATAAATATAAACATAATAAATAATAGTTTAAAAATAAATTATGTATTATAAATACTATAAATAAATTTAGAATAAATTTAAATATAATACGATTTTAAAATAAAAAAAATCTAATTTCTTTTAATAAAATCAAAATTAGAAACAAATACAAACAAATAATATTCAAAATCACAATTATAATTAAAATTATCATTATTAAAAATTAACACAAATAATATTTCTTAGGGAATATTATTTACCCCCGAGTAACACAATATCAATTAAAAAAAAATCAGAAAATTAAACCTAATGAGCATTTGCCCCCAACCCATGTTTCTAGCAACGTTGAGATGACGGGGTGGAGCAGCGGCGGAGGCGGAGGCTGTTGAGGTTGAAGATGAAGGGATTTTGGTGTAATTGAATTTTGAAATTTTTTTGCAGAACCAATTTTTTTCTCAAGGATGAAGATGTGAAGAGGATGAATATTTAATTTTTGATTTTGCATTTTAATTATTTTATTTGTACATTTTTTATTTTATTATTTTAATTTCTAATTTATTTTTTAATTTATTTTTAAAAGTGTTATTCAAAATTTTTTATTATTATATTTATTTTTAAAATTTTTTAACTTTTAATACTTTAAAAAAATATAACTTATACTTTTATGTTTAAATGTATTTTAAATTTATTTATAGTATATATAATATTAATTTTTTAAAATTTTTATTTATTATGTTAATAAGTATTTATTGACGTGGATGTTTACTGGGCTGATGATGGTGGATTTTTTTGTACATATCAACTTTCGGGCAAGGGGGCAAACTGCCCGAAGTTGAAATTGCAAAAAAGAGTAAAAGTGATGATTTATTTGCCAAAATTCAAAAGTTTAGATTATATTGCAATTTTTGAAAAGGTGGTGATTTTATTTGCAATTAAGCCTTAACAAAAACTTCTATTACTTTGGGACAAACTTTTATATACAATATTTCAGGGATCTAGAATCAGTGAGATATGCTCATACCCGCCCATTCTACCATTAGGCTAAAAATTCGCGGATCATTTGCGGATCAAACCTTGTCAATTATATTTTTCCAAAAAAATCGCGCTAAGGCAAAACATGAGGCTCACTTCCAGATATGTGTTACTTATAAGGATAAACATGTGTACTGTAACTAGAAGCATGTGTTACTGTTAGGATAACTACCACATACTTGTGTTTTTAAGTACAATATTTGTCTCTTCTTCTTATGAAATAGCTCAATGACTTTGGTGCATCTCTCACATCCCACATACTCATTATTGTTTTCTATTTTTTTGTTACCATATTTTCGTGTGTCTAATTGAAAAGCTTGTTATAATAATATATACACAAATATGTTATTGTAAAGAGAAAGGTGTGTTACTGTATGAACAAAACGAAACTCCCTCTAATTCATCCACGTTTTCCCTCTGTTTTTTATATGCTTCTCATTTTGACCTATTACCAACTGTCTTTAAGTAAAGACCTAAACTACCATCACTAATACACATTTGGGCTTGGACAACTGTGAAAAATGACCTTGGAGAGCTGTTATAACCGCTCTCCAACTAACAACTGTCCAAGCTTGGACAGCTGATAAAAAACCGCTGTCCAAGATATCGCACTTGGACAGCGGATTTTAACCGCATTGAAAGGGTCACTTGGAGAGCGGTTTTCAACCGCTGTCCAAGCATATACACTTGGACAGCGGTTTTTAACAGCTCTCCAACACTTTATTTTTTAAAAAAAAATCATTTTTTAGGCACGGACCCACCAAGCATCTCATATATAAGCAACCAAGTCTCCCAATTAATTGAGGCAATTATTCGCTCCCATGGGGGACCGAACACAGGACCTTGGGCACCTAAGCGGGGATCAATTCCACTCGGACACTAGCTTTCTTGCGTTTACTTAATGAAATTAATTTTATATGTCCTAGAATTCGGTTTTTTTACAATTTTTTTTTTAAAATTCTTTATTTCAATTATCTTATTTATTAATTCAATCACCCTTTTTTATATAATAATAATTTTTTTATATAAATTTAAATTAAATAATATTAAAATTATATTTTTTACTTGTTTTTTTTTTAAAAGTACACTACGTACCTTTCTCTTATACTTGTAATACTTTTCCTTCTAAACAAGTAATATACTTTTTTTTATCTTAATAAGTAATATTTTTCTTTAAACAAGTAATACTTTTTCTTCTAAACAAGTAATATATATTTCTTTAAACAACTTATATCTTTCTATTTAAACAAGCTAGTAATACTTTTCTATTTAAACAAGTAATTCTTATCTTTAAACAAGTAATACTTTTTCATCTAAATAAGTAATACTTTTCTTGAGTTTATTTAATGAAATTAATTCTATATGTTCTAAAAATCATTTTTTCTTACAATTTTTTTTTTAAATTCTTTATTTCAATTATCTTATTTATTAATTCAATCACATTTTTATATAATAATTTTTTTTTATATAAATTTAAATTAAATTATATTAAAATTATATTTTTTACTTGTACTTTTTAAAAAAAAAGTACTACCATTCTTTTAAACTTGTAATAATTTTCCTTCTAAACAAGTAATACTTTTCTATCTAAATAAGTAATATTTTCCTTTAAACAAGTAATACTTTTTCATCTAAACAAGTAATACTTTTCTTTAAACAAGTTATACGTTTCTATCTAAACAAGTAATACTTTTCTATTTAAACAAGTAATATTATAAACAAATTTTACATAAGAGTTTGTGTTAATCTCATTATATACGACGAATATTAAAAAGAAATAACACGAGAATTTAAAGAATAAAATATTTGAACTGTACCTAAAAAGAATTTACAAATTAAAACAAAAAAATAAAACAAAAAATAAAAGCTTTACAAAAAAAAATAAAAAAATAATTCACTTGGAGAGCGGTTATGAACCGCTGTCCAAGCTTTACCTTGGACAGCGGTTCAAAACCGCTCTCCAATTACCCTTGCACAGACGTTATGAACCGCTGTCTAAGCTTTGATTTTGGACAGCGGTTTTTAACCGCTGTTTTTTTTTTTTTTTTTTAATAGAACCGCTCTCCAAGGAACCACTTGGAGAGCTGTTCGAAAAAAGGGTTGTCCAAGTGGAGCTCTCCAAGCTCAAATGTGTAGTAGTGCATATTACATCATTGAATTTGTAAAAAAAATAAAATATTATATCATCACATAGTAACATAATTGCATTTCTATTAACATATACATGTCTTTATAGTAACACGGAGTGGAAGAGAGTTTTCATGTTTTTTCTTTGCACGAATCTTTAGAAAATATCCGCTTGACAAAATTTGACCTTAGCAGGATCCGCGAATTTTCAATTTCTTCCCATTTTAATTAATATTGTTGGAGAATAGGGTGTCCGGATCTATTCGAGGTGCAATTTAAATACAAATTTAAATTGATTTAATTATTACTAGCATGAATTAATCATATATTAATTCAAATAACAATTAAATCACAACAACATATCATGCGTACAAAATTGCCACGTAAATCCTACACATGCGGAATTCTAGGAGTTACGTAAGACGTACCTTTTGGCGGACGGTAAGAGAATAGTTGCACAAACCCAACGACCTTCTCTAGTATTCTCAAGTCTTTATTTGATATCCCGGTGGTAGGATCTCCAAATAATTTAACAAAAGGAAAAGAAAAAATTGTTGCACACAATTGAAATTTTTCGAAAAAACACAAATTGTCGATGTTTCAAAATATTTGATATTTTATCGACGCTGATATTTTTTTGAAAAATCAATTTCTGTGTTGTGTTGGGAAAATCATCCCCTATTTATAGATACAAGGGGGGACGAAAATTTGTGTTTATTAAGGTTAGGAAAATTTCTTTGTATCTTCTCAAGATACAATTTTGAACATATCTCATATATTCTATTTCCATAATAATCACAAAATATATTTTCTTCCCATATCTATGAGATTTTCGAAAATCTCCAATAATAAAGAATCAAGATTTAATTTCTTGAATTTATGGGATAATCTTGTATTCCAAGAATACTTATCTTTTTCCATAAAATCTTTTCAAGAAAATCTTTTCCTCTTCTTTACTCCAAATTTTCGAAAAAAAAAAGAAAAAATAGCCAATAATATTTCTTTTATTTTAATCACCTTTTCAATTATTGGACTTTATCGTTGGGCTACTAAGGGGCCTTTAGGAGAATTAAGATTAGACATTCCAATGGACCTTGAATTATCAATATTGAGCCACAATATTATTCAAGCTCATTAATATTAATTAATCCCACTACATAATTAATATTGCACTATCCATCTCAACCCATATTACTGTAATATGGCTCCCGATTATTATTTTCCGTGTTTAAGATTATCCAGTCCATTAATTAATTCAAGCCACTGAAAAACTTTAATATCTTTTTCCTTAGAGTAAGAACAACTCAACATTATTATCCATACCGGAAACTAATTCAACTTGCAAGATTTGGTATGATAAAACTTCTGAGCCCACCAAGGGGACAAATCAGGCAAGACTCTCCAAGCACACGATTCTCTGTATTAATTTAGCAATCGTCATGTAATTAATATTATTGCCCAAGATATAAGGTATCGAAGTCGGA
Organism: Stenogyne calaminthoides; assembly: GCA_037126765.1. Lineage (NCBI taxonomy): Eukaryota > Viridiplantae > Streptophyta > Magnoliopsida > Lamiales > Lamiaceae > Stenogyne > Stenogyne calaminthoides. The sequence goes on along the minus strand of JBBCBC010000011.1, from coordinate 25,661,906 downwards.
ATGATTCTCTTCCCAGCATAAGTCAAAGCAATAATTATTAATCACACACAATCCTTATTAAGTGATAGAGATTAAGAAATAACGAACCACTGAGGTCTAATTCTTCTATATTCAGTACTGAAGAATTTATCCTCCTATAGGTCATATTCAGCGCATCATAATGCACTAGTGTAATCTCTTGGTCAAGACAAGTCAATCTGAGCCTTACACTTCAACCTTTCACGATGGATTGTTCATTTCCATCTAGGTTGTGAATTTGTACTTGTTTACAAGGAATTGCTAATGTGATCTTCTGTGATCTGGTATCACCACATTAACTACAATGTAACACGTACTATTTATGGAACAGTTATGCAGTAAATATATATAACATTCAATCATATTTAAAGCAACAATGATATATAATTTAATTTCAGTAAATAAGACAGAAATTCAGTTTGATTATACAAAGTAAAAACATATTTTCCAGTATAACCCCAACAAATATTTCATGGTGAGATATTTGACAAGAAAGTCTCCCTTACCTTGGTTCACAAAAAATTATTGTGAACTTGGTATACTGATTAACATACAAAAGATATTGTTCAGTAGAGTGGTTCTCCTATACACCAGGGTGCACTTTGCACTTGGGTATATGATTGATCCATTTTAAAAAATGGAGCGCGTGCGCTTCTACTTCAAGTAGTTTTTATTTTTAAAACCATGCAAGTGAATTATTAAATGAAGGATCTAGACAAGGTTTCTCCCCTTATAGCCTAGTAGCTGCCTCAAACCAAAGGTAGCAATCTTTTCTGTTTCTCCTTTAAATAATTGATTATCGAGAAGGATTAAGGATAGAAGAAATGGTCACGAATTAAATAAAATTTTCAAAAAACCATTGTACTAAAAGAAAAGAAAGGATACTTTACGGAACCTACCATGTATTGAGACAGTTTTGGGATGCTCGAGGCCTTAAGGGTATTTTTTTTTATGACTCGGTATCCGGCCCAAGGATCGGCTAATCCGGGGGACCAATCCCACCGTCAACAAGGGGGTCCCAAATAAAGTCAGAGCAAAACTTTGTATGGACTGACTCATCTCAGGAATTGATCGCACCTAGGGGGGTTTCGAACCTGAGACCTAGAGAAGAGCATACTCGTAAGACCAAAATCTGCACCACCAACCTTAAGGGTGGGTTTTTTTTTGGGATTATGGTGGATGGTGGAAACCTAGATGGTGAAAGCTAATATTTCAAAATCATGATGAATGGTGATAGTATGTGTTTGTTTTGAGATTTTTAGTTGGGTTCGATATAATTTTATCTCAAATCAAATGTGTGAGATAGTAAAGAGTAGATTATGTGGTATTACTATACTATTATTGGAGAAATTTTATATATGGCGAATTTTATAATAACTTACTGCAGCCCAACAGTTGAACTTTCATTCTAGACCTTATAAGAACACGGTTCAACTCCCAGTTCCACAAATTCTGTTTTTATTTTTCCTTTTTTTTCTTTCTTTTATCTTTATTGCCCAATTTTTATTTTTTTTCGTTTTTTTTAATTGCCCAAATTTTGAAGCAAAAAATTAATTCATTGAAAAATTGGATAAAAAAGGAGGATATACGTATACATAAACATACAATTTGATAACACAAAAAATGCAACCAGTTAATAAAAAATCATACAACTATAAAACACAGAAATATGCAACTAGTTAATACTAAATCGTGCAACTAAAAAACACATAAGCATGCACCTAGCTAATATTGAAGCGTTCAACTAGATAACACAGAAACATGCAACTAACTAATACAGAAACATTAAACTATATATCACATAAACAAATATTGAATCGTGCATTTGGAAAACAAAGAAACCTGCAACTATCTAATACTTAATCATGCAACTAGAAAACATAGAAACATGTAACTAGCTAATACTAAATCATGCAACTAGAAAAGATAGAAACATGCAACTAGCTAATGTTTAATCGTGCAACTAGAAAAAAAAAAAAATGCAACTATCCAATACTGAAACGTGCAATTAGAAAATATAGAAACATGCAACTAGCTAATACGCAAAAATAAAATTATATCACACAGGAAGATGCTACTAGCTAATATTGAACCGTACAACTATAAAATAAATAAACATTCAACTAGATAATACATAAACATGAAATAGACATAAATTTAGCACATAAATAAGTGAAGAATCGTGAAATCACATGCAACATAAGAGAAGAGAAGAAGAGGAGTGTTGGTTTCAAAACAGAGAGTTAGGAAAAAACATATTATGACCCGAATTTTGTTCCCCATATTCAGTTCATGAAATTCCCATAATTGTAAAAATCCAAATTAATTTCTTCAATTTGCTCAGCCACAATTCAATGCGAGGGAAACAATTTATTTAGTTAGTTCATCCCCACGTTTCTTAGATCTAGTTGATGATACAACGCCATCATCCGAACCACCACTTCATTGGATTCGAGCAAAAAATCCACCTGTTATTCTTCATCGAGCAACAAATTGGGCTAAATTTCTGGTTCAATGAAAAAGAAATTGAGTCGTTGCTAAACTTGCGGCGAGCGAGATGGAGAGGAAACTTGCGAGAATCTGTAGAGAGAGAAGGGAGTAGGGAGCAACGTACAAAGGGGGAAAAGTTAGGTTGAAAAGGGTATTATATATTTGACCCGAATTTAATAATTGGATAGAGTCAGAGTGAGTGCATGGATCTAACTAGTTGCATATGAGACCTTGCATGTTTAGTAATATTTTTTAGAAGAATAACACATATAATCAAATATTTTTTAAATAGTGAAATTTCGTATGCAAAAAATTAATACTTCATATGTTAAAAGTATTATTTCGAATATAATTTTTTGCATTTTTTGTCCCACATGACATTTAATTGTTTGCTTAAATCCACCTTAAACGCCTGATCGACCATCTTGGCACCTATCAATCAAAAGCGCAGCAGAAACAAAAACTCAAAAAGAGAGGAGCAATCTCCCCCAAAAAGCTCAAAAAATAAAATAATAGCCAATTCCTTTTGATTTGGTTCCGTTTGGCACTGTCTTAAGGTAGATTTTCATCGATTCCGTTTCTTTTTCTCCGTTTTATGTTTTAATTTTAGTTAATTGTGTAGATTTTGGGTTGTGCGAGTGGTATGACAATTAGAGGGTGAATACATGTTTGATGTTATTGTTTATTTTGGTATGCATTGCAAGAATTTTTCTCATCCTTTTGAGTGGGATTCAACTGCCATTTATCTGTTTGAAATTTATAGGTTTCGATCTGGTTTATAAATTTTTATTTCTGCTGCGCTTTTGATTGATAGGTGCCAAGATGGTCAATCAGGCGTTTAAGGTGGATTTAAGCAAACCACTTGTGTTTCAGATATGTTTAAGAAAAGTATTATTTTGTTTAGATGAAAAAGTATTACTTGTTTAAAGAAAAATATTATTTATTTTGATAGAAAAGTATTAATTGTTTAGAAGGAAAATGATTACAAGGTTAAAAGAAAGGTAGTTAAAAAAAAAGTACAAGTAAAAAATATAATTTTAATTTAATTTAAATTTAAATTTATATAAAAAAATTGTTATATAATAATGTGATTGGATTAATAAATAAGATAATTGAAATAAAGAATTTTAAAAAAAATTGTAAGAAAAAACGATTTTTAGAACATATAGAATTAATTTCATTAAGTAAAAGCAAGAAAGTAAGTGCCCGAGCGGAATTGATCCCCGCTCAGGCGCCCAAGGTCCCGTGTTCGGTCCCCCATGGGAGCGAATAATTGCCTCAATTAATTGGGAGACTTGGTGGCTTATACATGTGATGCTTGGTGGGTCCGTGCCTAAAAATTGATTTTTTTAAAAAAAAATATATTAGACAGCGGTTGAAAACCGCTGTCCAAGGGAGGAATTTGGACAGCGGTTGAAAACCGCTGTCTAAGCTGCAATCTTGCACAGCGGTTCAAAACCGCTGTCCAAGTGCGATTTCTTGGACAACGGTTTTTTATCAGCTGTCCAAGCTTAGACAGCTGTTACTTAGAGAGTGGTTATAACAGCTCTCCAATGTCATTTTTCACAGCTGTCCAAGCCCAAATGTGTATTAGTGGTGTCGGATTCTATGGGATCAAGTCTGCAAGAATGTTCTTCCCACTACAATCTATTAGTAAATGCAGAAGTCTAACTGTGGTGACAATGTTGATATTGGAGTCCTTTTGTGGCTTGATAGAGTATTATAGAGATGGCAAAGTCTTGTGTAACCAATTTTACCGTAAACTTGTTTGCATTTTGTGTGCAATTTTGAACAGTATTAGTTGTAATTTTGAACAGTATTAGTCTTTTCAATATAAGGTATTAGTTTGATAGTTTTAGTTGTTTTACTAAAAAGTATTAGTTGTTCTACTATAAAGTATTAGTTGGAAAATATTGGAGGCAAGAATTTTGAGTTTTTTTAACCTATGAGACCATATGTGCAATTGGTTGAGGTAGGTTAAGGTGTGTTTTGTTTAAAGTATTGGGGTGGTTAGATTATATAGTGGGCCTTTAGGAGTTGTTTTGTATTTGAGTTTCAAGCCCGAGTTTATCCTTGGGCCTGCGCCCAATTTTCTATTTTAACCCACAAATTAAGGACTATTGATCCATGCTCAGGGGGTCCGATTATTTATCATAACAAAAGCTGTCCAATTGGGCTGGACGTGAAATGTCGTAACTGCCCTTCATTATTTAACCATATTTACAATATTGACACTGCATTTCACTGTTTAGCAGAGCCCATCCACTTTTCGGCCCACTAGGGTTAAAAATTGATCATATATATAGTTACTTATCTTCCATCTTCCTCGCGAAGATTGTAATCGGAGCACCAGGTACAAATCGTCTAAATCCCAAAATGAATGGCGTATTCAACCATATCTTCAATTGTTCCTGTCTCATTTTGCGATTTTCTTATTATTTCAGGTTGCGGTTTGAGGTGTTGTGTGCTTGTTGTTAATCCAGCTAATCTGAATTAGGTATTTCTCACAAAATTTAGGGATTTTTTTCACGTTGGTTAACATAAATCTGTCATCACTTTCACAAACAGTTCTTCTTTATAGTGTGGGTTCTGTGGAAACTTGTATCTATTTTGCAAGTCATAAATATTAGGGTTCTTGGTGGTATGACTCAATTTTATGGTTTTTATAATCATCTACTACAGTTTTCATGTTTGTATAATTACTTCGTACCCTGGTCATATTAGTTATGTGGAAAAATCCGGAGAACAGTAGCACAAATATGCACGGGTTCAATTATTTTTTGAAAGTTGTTATGAGTACATACCCTCATACTGTTTAAAATCTGGTCGTTTACTGAACATTGGCATATTACGTTGTTTTTAAATATGTCATGGATGTGTAAATTGTTGAGATTTTTTGCTATTTCAGTGAGTATGTTGGCTTATTATTATGTTCTTTTCTGCGAAATACACAACCAGAATGGTATTTGTGGCTATTGTTAGTACACATTTGATGTAGTTTAACAAGTGTTGGTCCCGAAAAACCCGATTTAAAACTCGTAAAATCTCAATGGGAGGTGACTAAAAAAAAATTTCAAATGTGTTATGCGGATTTGCTGAAGTATGTATGACAGTTAATATGAAAACAAATAAGAACACACGTATTTTTATAGTGATTCGGACAACTCGTCCTACATCCACTCTTCCCTTCATGGGGCACCAACTTAACCAACTGGACTTAGTTTAACGTGTTAGTCCAACACCCAACAGATATTTAACGAGCTCTCACTCAATCGGGACTTATCACCCTTACGGGATTGCCTATAGATGTTTAACGAGTTCTCACTCACCTACAAACTTAACCTATAAAAATGATTTGGGTAAGGTTTGTTTGGTTTCCAACTAGGTTGAGATTTTCCCTTACATTTGTTTAGCCTCAATGCTAAGGTTGGAAAATCTCTCTAAGCTTATGATATGACATTTTTGCTTAGATATAATGAAGAACACTCTTGGGTAAATTTGGATATTTAATTCTCTGTGTTCTTGAATGGAGATGCTTGAATATTTGACTTTAATCTTCACTTTGCAGCATCCTCCATTTTTTCTTTTGAAGATAGTGCAATGTATTTATAGTGTGGATTTGAATATTACCGTTGGAGAGTAAATTCAAATCCATATTAATAGTCTTCCAGCTTTTCTTTGTCCTTTTGCACTGTTGTTTGCAGCTTTATGTCACATCCATATATGTGTTGTCATCTTCTCATTGGACAACTTTTTGTGTGTCTAACGGATCGATCATTTCGCCGATTCTTTGTTCATCTGTCTTTGATTTCTTTGTTCATCTTCTTTGATTTCTTTGTTCATCTTGGCTGATTTCGGGTCGCAGATTTACGGTCTTTGATCTGAGCTCTCTGATCGGATCGAGCCGCAATCAGATCAGTCCGATCGCATCTCGATCAGATCGATGCATCGAAAAATCGCTCTAGTAATCATTTCTTCTGATGGCCCTTTCTGATGTCATTTTACTCTGATCAAGCTTCTTCTGATATTTAGATCTTCTGATAAAGAATCGCATCGAAACGCGGCAGTCGGTTTACGACGTCGATTAACTTCGGTACTCATCCTTCTCATCTGATCTCGATCAGCCTCGTCTGATCTCGATCATCTTCGTCTGATTTCATGAGTTCCCCCTTAACTTGTTCTCTCGTTCCTCCTCAACTTGTTATCTGTAGATTTAACTTAAATAACACAAGTTGATAATGTTTTGGCATAATTCATCAAAACTAAAATATCCCAACAATTTCCCCCTTTTTGATAATGATGCCAAAACTAACTAACAATAAAAAAATATATACGAGAAAAACGGTGTTAGTTAAACAAGTGAAATGATGAAGAATGTTGTATGCATTTTAAAAAAATGATGAGAAGATGATTATCAACCTCCATGAATTTTATAAAATTTATGCATTTTAAACTAAATGTGTTTTAACAAAAAATATCAGTTCAGGTGGTCACATTAAAAGCTAGTGAACTTTTGAACCCCTGCTCTGATACCACTTGTTGGTCCCGAAAAACCCGATTTAAAACTCGTAAAATCTCAATGGGAGGTGACTAATTTTTTTTTTCAAATGTGTTATGCAGATTTGTTAAAGTGTGTATGACAGTTGATATGAAAGCAAATAAGAACACACGTATTTTTATAGTGGTTCGGACAACTCATTACATCCACTCTTCCCTATCACAAGGCACCAACTTAACCAACTGGACTTAGTTTAACGTGTTAGTCTAACATCCAACAGATGTTTAACGAGCTCTCACTCAATCGGGACTTATCACCCTTTTGGGATTGCTTATAGATATTTAACGAGTTCTCACTCACCTAAAACTTAACCTATCAAACTGATTTGGGTAAGGTTTGTTTGGTTTTCAACTAGGTTGAGATTTTCCCTTACATTTGTTTAGCCTCAATGCTAAGGTTGGGAAAATCTCTCTAAGCTTATGATATGGCATTTTTGCTTAGATATAATGAAGAACACTCTTGGCTAAATTTGGATTTTTAATTCTCTGTGTTCTTGAATGGAGATGCTTGAATATTTGACTTTAATCTTCACTTTGCAGCATCCTCCATTTTTTCTTTTGAAGATAGTGCAATGTATTTATAGTGTGGATTTGAATATTACCGTTGGAGAGTAAATTCAAATCCATACTAATAGTCTTCCAGCTTTTCTTTGTCCTTTTGCACTGTTGTTTGCAGCTTTATGTCACATCCATATATGTGTTATCATCTTCTCATTGGACAACTTTTTGTGTGTCTAACGATCGATCATTTCGCACGACATCATTCATTGTCTTTGATTTCCTTTGTTCATCTTCTTTGATTTCACTATTCATCTTCTTTGATTTACGGTCGCAGATTTACGGTCTTCGATCGATCGGCTCACTCACTGATCGATCGGCCAGCAGATCAGTCGGTCATTTGCATCTGAAAGATCAAGAAACCAAATCGCAAAAGCGCTCTAGTAATCAATCTTTCTGATGGCCCTTTCTGAGAATCAATCGCTACAATAAATCGCTATAGTAATGTCCTTTCACTTTCTGAATCAGCATCGAAGCGCACCCGGCGGTCGGTTTACGACATCGATTAACTTCGGAACTCATCCTTCTCATCTGATCTCGATCAGCCTCATCTGCAGCCTCGTCTGATCTCGATCATCTTCGTCTGATTTCATGAGTTCCCCCTTAACTTGTTCTCACATTCCTCCTCAACTTGTTATCTGTAGATTTAACTTAAATAACACAAGTTGATAATGTTTTGGCATAATTCATCAAAACTAAAATATCCCAACAACAAGTAAAATGTTCATCTAATATGAGCTTATTATATAACTTGTGTACTGTAATCCTTAATGAGGGGAAAACCTTATTATGATGCTGCTTTTCTGGTTTTTTATTTGATGTGTTCATTTATTTGAGTTGTGTCATCCACATAAAACATTTAAAAGTGGTATGAATAGCAATCAGGCCTTAATTTCAATTTGTTGCAGTTCATTATGGAAATGGATGCCATTGTTCCGGCTGAAGCAACTTTTGGGGTTGTCACTCAGTTGTTGTATGATATTAAGATCTTTGTGCTTATGATGACATTTGTCTATAGAAGGATGCGTTAGCGTTTTAGGAGAAACCAAAACCACCGTACACATTATTCCATTAAGGGAAACATAACTCGTCAGCTGTACCATATGAATTATCTAGTTGGTTTTAGCGATGTGATATGTAAAAACAACCTTAGGATGAACCGGGACTGTTTCAACCGGTTATGCTTCTTATTACAAAATTTAGGTGGTTTGTCCCCTATGCGTAATGTCACCATTGCCGAACAAGTAGCAATAATGCTAACTGTACTCTCTCACCACACTAAAAACCAAGTTGTCCAAAAAATGTTCTTCCGGTCGGGTTACACTATTAGCAAGCACTTCAATACAGTTCTTAATACTCTTCTTAAACTACATACCCTCCTACTTGTCACTCCTGAACCTGTTCAAGATGACAACACTGATAGCCGGTGGAAATACTTTAAGGTAATATTCATAAGATAAAGTAGGCAGTCTATTTGTAATCTCAAAATATTAGCTTAAAATTTGTGTATATTTAGGGCTGCTTAGGTGCATTAGATGGCACCTACATCCCTGTTAAGGTGTTTTCTATAGACACTCCACGTTATAGAAATCGTAAAGGAGACATATCTGTTAATGTGCTGGTTATCTGCGATCGAAATATGAACTATACGTATGTATTATCCAGATGGGAAGGTTCAGCAGCGGATAGTCGAATCTTGCGTGATGCGATTACCCGACGACCTACAGGATTGAAGGTTCCAGCTTGTAAAAATTCATTATAACTTGTACTAAACATTTTATTATTAATTTTCTATACTAATATAATTGAAGTTATTTGTGTTTTTTTTTCCAGATGCCTATTACTTGTGTGACGGTGGGTATACCAATGGAAAAGGATTCCTATCTCCTTATAGGGGAGTTCGATATCATTTGAAAGAATGGAACGTGGGGCATCAACCTCAGAACCATCAGGAGTACTTTAATTTAAAGCATGCCAAGGCCCGTAATGTTATTAAGCGCTCTTTTGGCATTCTAAAGGATAGATGGGGGATACTAAGGAGCAACTCTTATTATCCTATCAAAAATCACAATCGAATCATATTGGGTTGTTGTTTGTTGCATAACTTCATCCGTACACATTCGGATGTACACCCCATGGAAGATGAAGTGCCTGAGATTGTAGATGAAGAAGGAGACGATAATGACGGTGGCGATGAGTTTATTGATCAGTTGGAACCATCTCAAGCGTGGACAAGTTGGAGGGACAACTTGGCCACACAAATGTTTAATGCATACGATTGACCTTATGTTGCTTTTGTTGTGTAATGAATGATATCATACTTTCCGGGAGCTCATCTTATTTAAATTGGCATGTACTATGAATCATGTGGCTGAACTTTGTTTGTGTCCACTCTTATTTATTATGGGAATTTTAATTCTGCTTCTTGTTTTTTAAGTTTGCTTCTGGCTGACCTTTTTGTGTTCATTATGATTGTTTCTTCTTTATTTATGTACTCTTGATTTGTCAATTATGAATATTCACATGGTGCTGCTATGTTTTATAATTTAAAATGAATGTTTGATTATGTTGATATTTGTAGGATTACCATGGATGTTGCAAACAAGGTACGGAAGAGGGGTGGTGGTGGAAATTGCCGTGTTTGGACACCCAAAGAGGAAATATATTGGTGGGTGGCTTGAAATAATTGGTGGCCAGAGTGTTGGGAAATGAATTTAATAAAGGAGATTTTGATTAGATCCCAAAACCCCTGAGTATGACATGTTCAAGATAATCTTGATAGATGAATCAGGATTCAGTTTTAGAGTGTTCAGGATGTTATCTGCACAATGTATAGTCAGCATATATAGATCAGGATAGATTCTGAAGATTCTGAAGACTCAGTAAGTTTCTGAAGAAACTGAAGTTTCAGTATGAAACTGAAGTTTCTGAAGACTCAGTATGAAACTGAGAATCTGAAGACTCAGTATGAGACTAAGAATCTGAAGACTCAGTATGAAACTGAGAAACTGAAGACTCAGCATGAAGACTCAGTATATCTCTGAAGACTCAGAAGACTGAAGATAACTGAAGATAACTGAAGACTGAAGACAAAGGATACTGAAGGCACAGTAATTACTGAAGACTCAGTAATGTACTGAATGCTCAGTATATCCTGAATGTTCCGAAGCGAAGAAGCTGAGGAATATAGCCGTTGGAATCCAGCTGACGTGGACCAATGAGAGGAAGACAACCAGCCTGTAAAAGCTGCAAAACTTACAAAGAATAGTATGGATTTGAATGTGATTCTCTCCAACGGTAACATTCAAATCCACACTATAAATACAAGTTCTTCCTACATTATTACGTGTGGAAGTGCGGAGAAGATAACAACGATGCTACAGAGCTAAGAGAACATATACTCAAGCTTTCCCACCCTAGAACACAAGTCTGTAGATATACAAATATATTCAAAGAGTGTTCTAGAACCCAATCTAAGCAACCCACGATGTATCCTACGCTTAGAGAGATTTTCCCAACCTTAGCATTGAGGCTAAACAAATGTAAGGGAAAATCTCACCATAGTTGGAGACAACACCAAACCCAAACCCCATTCTCGTAAGAGATAACTAGTGGTGAAGTGAGGTAGTTGTTAGGCAATCCCGAGTGAGGGTGATAAGTCCCGAGGGAGTGTGAACTCGTTAAACATCTAGAGGCGAGCCAGAGAGGGTGATAAGTCCAGTTTGAGTTAGTAAACTACAGAGGTAGTCAGAAAGCTCAAAGTAGAAAGGTTAGTAAACTACAGAGGTAGTCAGAAAACCTTAGGAAGTGTTTGAAGGAATTTCCCTAGAAACAGGGAGAGTGGATGTAGGAGCTTGAGTCTCTGAACCACTATACATTGTTGTGTTGTTTACTGCTTTACTTTCTTATCTTGTCATATACATTCGATCATAAGCAAAACACAACACATGAGCTTGAGCTTAAGAGAGAAAAATCTGGAATCACCATTCCTTCACCCCTGTTTTTATATGCATCGCTTGTCATGTTTTGCTTCCGCACGCGCAAAATGGGTTTTTCCACCGGGGCCTAACACAGAGGCTACAAGTGTGATATTGGTCTTAAGTCAGGTTATGGTGGAATACTAGAACAAATACTGAAGACTGCTTTCCCAGGAACGGATTTGAAATCAGATCCTCATATAACTTCCAAGATCCACATTTGGAAGAAGCAGTACGCTTGCTTGAAACTGATGTTGGGCAATTCTGGAATCAGTTTGAACTCGTCTACATACCATATCGATGCAAGTGCAGAAGTCTGGGCCCAACATGTTAAAGTTTGAACTCATTTGTCTTTATTACAAAATTACACATCCATCATCTTTTTTATGCATATATCATGTACAAATACCTAGTAATAGTTCCAACTATATGACCTCTTTTTGTGAATCATTCAATCTAATGTTTGCAGTTTGTTGATTTGTGGTCATTTAACGTGTGTTTATCTACTTTTTGATGATCCAAATTTTAGGTTGATCCTACTGCGCGTAGCTTGAAGAACAAATCATTTTCCTTTTACGATGATTGGGTGGGTATCTTTGGCAAGGATCGTGCAACTGGTGAAGATGCACAGGGATTTGTGGAGGCTGTCCATGATGTACTCAACATGGAAAAAACAGATACTACTACTGGGGTTGAGGATAACGGGCTTATACCGATGGCATTTGAGAAGTCTGGACCAGCTGAAAATATGTTGTCTGCAGGGGGGGGGGGCAGCAGCAGTGCTGCCAAAGGAAAGGTTAGAGGTGTTAAGCGTAAATTTGTTGATGACTTTGATGAACATTTCATGGATACCATTAGCTCATTCTGTGAGAAAACCGACTCCACGATGATTCAAATAGCTGAACGTATGGGTGAGCTTGCGGAGAGAGTCGGGGCTAAATTTGACGCCACTAAGAAACGGGGGTTGGTGTATGAATCACTTGGGATGTTGAGCTTCCTTTCAATTGAGGCTAGGGTGTACTCGGCACTGTACATGTGCAACAATCCAAAGCATTTGGATGTGTTCTTCAGTCTTCCTATGGATGCCAAGGCAGTGATGGTGGCTAACATAATCAACAAAGCACGTGAAAATGGAGAACTGTAGGCCAGCTGTGGTCGAATCATCATTTTGAAACCTAAAATGTTCTAATGCATTCATGAGCAATGGTATTAGATATTCTTTTGTCAAACAAACTTCTATTAACTTATCTTTTGTTAACCTTAGTAGGTTGTTTGTGTGTAAGGCAGTTGTTATGTATATATGGGTGGCTATGAATACTGATGTTGGTATCATAATCTATCTTGCTTATTCCCATTTGGATCTACTTATTTCAATTGAAGAATTGTTTGTTTTATGATAATTATATATTGTAGCAAAGTAGTATCACTTTAATTAGTGAACCATTTGTTACATAGTTGTTAAAAGGTTAATTAGGTTATGAGATAAATGTTTGTTACAGGTTTATTAGATTATAATTTAGACATATTTTTGGATTAGGAGTTACAGATTTTTTTAGATTATAGGTTTATTATTCAATTATTTGTGATGTATAGAATTATTCACATTGAGATTTTGTACAGAAAGTAACATACATAAACAAAAGGTACAAACACCCATGGATTTAAACATACACCATTCATTCAAAGACTTCAGCTAAAAATATACCTACTTAATACATCCGAAGGTACTACATAATATAAATAAGGTAGAAAGATAAAATTTAACATAATACCAAGATAATAAAAGCAACCTACTAGTAAACCAAGGACATAACATAATAAAAACAACCTAATTTAATCAACAAACTACAACATTCTTTTTCATTAACCAAAGATCACCCCACATCAACTTCATCCCAACCCATGATCATCAACTTCATCAGAAGAAACCTCCCCACCTAAAATGACAACAAATCTCCCCACATCAACTTCATCCTCATGTCTGAGAAACCTCCCCACACTTGCATTACTTCCAGTGAGACACATTATTCCATGATGGTGGCGGACCTTTTGTAGGTGTGCCACCACCGGGTTGGGCGTTTGAATTGCTCAAATTTGAGTGCCAAGAGGGGGAAGTCTCAGAATCGGAATCGAGGTCTTGGAAGTTTGCAAGCTTGTTCCAAAAGCTTCCTCCGGAGCTTGTTCCAGCATCGTCATGTTCATCAATTAGGGAGTACTTCCTCCTAGGTTGTCTCGGAGCACGAATGATGTTTGAGGAATCGGATGAAACAATCACGATATCCTCATTCCCACCAAATCGCACAAGTTGTGATGGTGCATCGGGTGGGGGTCTAAACAAGCCCTTTAATTCTTTCCAGCACGGGTCACCGAACTTATCATATGCTTGCGCAAAATCGTCAACCTACATGTGTGTATTAGGAATAAACATATAGGTAAATGTAAGAAATAATAATTATAAATAATAGTTGAATGATTATAAACAAAATATTGTTCAAAAGTGATTTACGATATATATATATATATATATATATATATATATATATATATATATATACATGTATACGGCCCATGCTTATAGTTAACCCATGCATGATCAATAAGCAACATTATGTAGTAGATATTACGGTGTTGTGTAGCAACAATAGCCATTAATAAAGGGAAATTTTATTAGAATAATATTACCGAAATAATCGACGACCACAAGGATGGATTTTCATGAACTCGGTTTGTTGCCTCGTCAAATTGAACACCTGGAACACAGATCAACCAAGAAAAGACATGGTGACGTTTCTTCATTTTCCGGACATACCTTGCACAGAAGTTGAAGTCAAATAATTTCTTAAACATCTTGTTAACCATGTACTGCCCGGTACTAATTGCATCTGAATTATCAGAATTTGCAACAAAGTTTCCCATTTGAGATTGGTCAAACATGACCTCTGCAAAGAGAGAATCAACATTTGCATCCCAGTTTAGCGTGCACAAGAAATCCTCTTGCCAAAGATGGGAATGAGGGATACTCATAATTGTGTGTATCTAGTGTGTATGAATAATTATTATTTAATATGGTTAAGTTTATGTAGACGTAAATATCATATTGCATGGTGCCTACTTGGTTACATCTTTGCATGTGAAGTTATGATGTAATTGTTGAATAATATTGTTTAAATTTATCGGGTGGCTAAAGTATGCACGTTCATTATGTTTAATCGACTGAAATTGTATGAGTAGTCATTCAATGCCATGCCATGTTTATAGTGTATCTTCAATTCATATATATTAATTGGGTCATGGTTTGATTGAATGGCCCTACTTCTCCCTGTTTTGGCGTGGCATGCAGCTTCCAAAAGTTGATATGAAATGTCATGGCAGTGTCTGCACAAAAACTAGTCTAATTCAATAGACAAAAAGACAAAATAATTATATTGTTTAAACATGTCCCACTAGTTTGATTTTATTAGTGGGCAAATATCAAGTACATATAATGTGTAGTGATTCCAAAAGATTCACACATTTTCTTTACAATCTTATTTAACCATACTATATATTTGTGATGTAAGGAGACACATTTGCATGAGACGGTCTCATAATAAAAGGGGTCTGAGTATAATTTGTGATATAGTGTACCACGTTTAATGCATAAGTGGGTTTTCATTAGTATGCCTTTATTTATTATTTAACCACACTTGAAAATTCTTGAACCCAAACACGATAAGAGGCATAAATTGGACATTGACAATATATTTGTATTACATTTTAACATTGCATGGGCCAATAAGTATTCATGATTTTACACTAATTTTTTTGCTACATTAAATTACCGATTTTCCCCTCCATGTTGCACTAAATATGGATGTGCAGAGACTGTATAAAAATTATTAGCAAGTTGGAAGTTTTTGCTTGATGCTTGTGTCATAAACAGACTATAATGGCCAACCCATCCCCAGTTTCCCAGGATCGAATTTTTTATCGTAAACCATGGTCCAAACAAATAACATTTTATCTTGTAGATTATCTAGTAGATCTAAGAATAAACGGAAATTGGAACCCGAGTATCTATGTCCATAACGTCACTCAAGTTGCCTCTGCAACAGATCGCATAAATGGAGTCTTCAACAAAGAATTCTCCCTCGAACAGGTTCATCACCGTGTTCGTGTTTTAAGGGAAAGGTATCTTTCCTTCAGACGTGTTATATGATATCCGGGTGTTAACTGGGATGAAGTGAACAACATTGTAAATGCAACACCTGCTACTTGGGTACTCATCAAACAAGTAAGTATTGGTTATGGTTATGGTTATGGAGCTAATTTTTTTTATTAGTGTATACTCCCTCTGTCCCCCAGCAACATGCACATTTTGTTTTGCACACGTATTAAGAAAAAGTGATTTTTTGTGTGTTTTGTTGACTTTTCAAAGGGGATGAAGGGTGGAGATTGTAAGGGTGGAGATTGTAGGGTGGAGATTGTGAGATTCTTTGCCATTTTAAGGTGTGCAAGTTGGTAAGGGACGGACTAAAAAGGAAGTGTTCAAGTTGCTAAGGGACGGAGGGAGTATATCATATATATATTTATAGTTCATTGTATTCATGTATATTTAATGCAAATATCAAATATTTTGTAATTGTGTTATAAGGATCCAATGGCAAAGGCTTATATGCAACAAGAAGATCCGTTATACGATAAGTTCACAATGCTATTTGATTTTGGACCTCCAATTGAACGTGTTATACAATGAAGAAGATGACTATCACCATAACTCTCTTGAGCTAGTTCAGTTTGGCTTGATGAAAACTGTTATTGTGTTTATTATGTCATTGCTCTTATTAGATTATTATTGTGTTTATTTCTTTTGGAGTATCTATCGCATCTAATTTGTAACTTATTTCTTATAATTACATGTTTTATTCTAGCTTTGCATTATAAGTTACGGTTTCCCTGTTGTTATATATTAAAATTGCATACCCAATAACATGCACATTTGTTCTCATAATATATAGGGTCCCAAACATCAATACTTGTTGAGAAATTTGTATTAAGTTTTGATGGAAGTTCCAAAACAGTTTGTAATAGGACCAGTCAGACCTGTTAACTGACTGATGATGTAGAATCAGGTTAGGATGACTAGCTAAAGTGTATAGACAACTGATGTACAAGATAGGTCACATATTGAGGGGGAACTCAATATGTATAAGTCAGATCAGAAGATCAGAAGACCAGGTCAAACCAGAAGATTAGAAGACCAGGTCAGACCAGAATATCAGAAGACCAGGTCAGGCCAGAAAACCAGATGAGGTCAGAAGACAAGTCGAGTCAGAACACAAGACAAGTTAGATGATCAGGTGAAGACATGAAGCTCAAGTTCAGAAGACCTGAAGATCAGATGACTACCGGAAGATCAAGACCAGAAGACCTACATTAGCCGAGTCTGCTAGTTGAGCTAAGACAACTTGCACCAGAAGACTCTATCAGGTAGACTGATCAGTTTTATCTGATCAGGTCAGCTCACACCAGGTGTTAACTGATGCTACACCAGATCATACGTACTATCAAAGCAACAAGAATGTCAACTTGAGTTGGTAGAACAAACCCTGAAAAGGTGTACCTGTTAACCAATGAGAGCGCGACACGTACGTACGGAGCTGACAACGCGGGATTCAGCGCTGCATGTCAAATGGCTATAAAGGACAACTATTCACGCTTTCGGCAATGCCGTTCCTGAAGCACGTCACATCAATCCTGCAACCTACCAAATATAGCCTGAAATTCATATTGCTCTCCAACGGATCATTGATTTAGAGGTCTATAAATATGGGATTGCTCTTCATAGTGAAGACACAAAAATTATCATTAAGCTCAAGCTATAACAAAATTTCCGCACAAAGAACACTATATTCAAGTTTATTTTATGAATGTTCATCCCATTGGTTCTTAGCATAGAAATCTCATCCTCTAGCTTTAGGCTACATAAAACTAGGATAGATTTCCAGTTGGAAGAACAACAAATCCTTACCCAAACCCAAAAGTTAGGTTAAGTTTGTTTTGTAAGATTTCAGACTAGGGTTTCTAGTTCTGATTTCTGGGATCGGTTGAGTGAGAACTCTCTAAACATCTGTTGGTTGTAATGTGTTGGACTAACACAATAAACTAAGTCCAGTTGGTTAAGTTGGTGCCCCTTGTGATAGGGAAGAGTGGACGTAGGACTGGTTGTCCGAACCACTATAAAAATCTTGTGTGTATTTACTCACTCTTAACTGCTTTACACTTCTACACACAACTTGGTTTAAACTGCATACATATTTTGAGTTAGGATCAGTTTGCATCAAGCAACTGATCTTATCTGTTTGACTCTTTGGTCATCTGATTGAAAACGGACTGCAGTATCTAATTTCTTAAAACTGGTTTTTCACATGGGTATAAACTAGCTTCCGCACATTAGTTAAACTGATAGACACCAAACTGATCTGCCATCAGGCGATCAGTAAGTTGGATATCAGTCCAAACTGATTCACTCGCACTCTGATCAGGCAACCTACCATCACACCTGATCTTGCACGAAAAGTTTTCAGAAGTTTATTCACCCCTTCCCTCTAGACTTCTGCCCTCACGAAACCCGTTCGGGACCTACAAGTGGTATCAGAGCAGTGGTTCTACGGACCACTGGCTTTGAATATCATCGGTTCTTGAGGAAGAACCTTTGTGGTCACTTGAACAGATCTTGAAAAACCGTTTTTAAAAATTCATCTGTTTTCAAAACTCACCAAACATGGATAATACATCTGGTATGTATCATGATCTACCCAAGTTTTCTATTGATGAGTATGCAGATTGGGTCATACACATGAGCAATCATCTGGGAGCTATAAACAGCAGAATGATGGAAGTTCTTGAACAAGGACCTATCATTATCCGCTGAAAAAACAATCGGTGAAGGTGGTGATCCATTTTTCGGTTGGGCCGGATCGAAAAAGAGCCCATCTCGATGGAATATCAAACTGGATTAGCAAGATATATCGTCATGAAGACGATGGATAAGATCACAAGAGAAAATATCAAATATCTCAAGATTGGGATCTATTTGAGATATGCGAAGGAAATGAACAGATAAAGGATAGCAGATTACAGGCCGAACTGGTTAAGTTCGAGAAACTCAAGATGCTGCCTAATGAGACAATCAACGAGCTAGATGGAAGGATTACCATGTCGATCAACAAGCTCAGAGAGTTAGGACGTGAAATGACCGACAAGGAAATCAACTACAAGATTTTGAGATCTTTAACGAAGAAATGGGATATGAAGGTCACGGTGATCAAGGACTGCCAGGATATATCGAAGATGAAGCCGAGCAGTTTGTTCTTAAATCTGAAAGCCCATGAATTCGACCTGATTGAGAGAGGGCAAGAGGAAGATGATGAGTCATCTGTCAAAACCACACCTGCAAAAACTAAAGCAGTAGCATTCAAAGCAGGCGGCAGCGGCTCAAAACCTTCTGAGCCTATTGGAAATATTGTTAGTCAAGCTGAACAGATTGTTCTACTCACCAGAAAGCTTGAAAGATCAAAAATTCAATTGGGAAAGTATAGAAGATTCTACAAAGACTATCATTATAGTAGAGGAAGAGATAGAAGATCGTCTGACAGATCGCAGGAAAGAAACAGATCTGATGACAGACGACCAAAGAGAAAAGAAAAGAGATGATAGTGGTGAAGATCACAAATCAGAAAGGAGAAACTCGGATCAAAGGAAAACCGGAAGTCACCGACAGATCGTCATGAACACACGGGAAGAAGTTGATGAATGACCTAAAAAATGGTCATAAGGTTGGAAGGATGCCCAAAGAAAGAGAAATAAGAGGAACGTTTGAATTGAAAGCTATGGGTTGACATGACTCTTTCCGCCATGATATGGTTACTCATCCATGGAAGACTTTACCTCAAAAGACTTCAAACGCCGATTATCTCGATCGATCTTGGCTAAAAAAGAAAGGTTGGGACTGGCTGAGAGCACATGAGGGTTAAAATTATAGCGATGGATAAGATAACCAAGAGGACCCTTGCAATCGATTCGGTAACTATCGATTAAGCCCGATGTGTGTCGGAAGCTTTAAGTTTTACCCGTGTGAAAAAACCGGTTTGTATAAATCAGATTCAAGTTTTATCTTTTAATCGGATAACGAAATATCCGTCGGATCGAAGCTTGGTGCTATCGATCTTTACTTAGAATATGTATCGCTTTTAAGATTGTGCGATGTGAGAGCGATTAATCAAAACAAATAAAAAGGCATAAGATTTATAGTGGTTCGGACAAATATCCCTCACGTCCACTCTTCCCTTTCAAGGCACCAACTTAACCGAGCTTAACCAATTGGACTTAGTTTAGTGTGTTAGTCAACAAGATACCAACAAAGATGTTTTAAGAGTTCTCACTCAACCGATCCCGTAAAATCGATATTAGAAACCCTAGATGAAATCTTGCTAAACAACTTATCCTAACTTGGGGGTTTGGGTAAGATTGTTGAGGTTCCAACTATGAAATCTTTCCTAGCATTACAACGACCGATAGCTAGATGAAAAGATTTCTTGCTAAGAACTTATGGGATGAACACAATATAAAATAAAGCTTGTTGTTGAAAAATCGACTATAGTTTGAGCCGTGATTATGTTGTTTGTCCAAGCATTTCGGGTGTGTCACTCGAAGTGTGATCCCATATTTATAGACCTTGAGATCAAAGAGCCGTTGGAAGCAATTTGAATCTCGAGGCTATTTTTAAGATGGGCTTGATGTGGCGTGCTTGAGTGCATCGAAAGCGTGAATGTATATTTTATAGCCGTTTGAGAGAGCAACATCGAATCCATGATATCGGCTCTGTTCATACGTGTTTCTTCCTTATTGGATGGAAGCCTTGCTTGCGGTGTTGTTCCTCCAACTAAGGTTGGTATTCATCTTGTTGGATCGCAGGCGTATGATAAGATGAAAATCGATTTTCATCTTATGATGCCCGAATCGATCCATTGATGGAGTCTTCTTCTGACTTGAGCTTGAAAGCTAAAGATGCCGATGTAGGTCTTCTTTCGGTCTTATCTTCGGAAGTCATCCGATCTTCTAGTATAGAGGTTTGAAGGTTTGAGTTATCGACTAGAAATCCGATCTTAGTTTCTCGCTCATCGGATAAAACGAAGATCGACCTTTACATATTGAGTTCCCCCTCAATATGTGACCTATCTATTACATCGTTTTTTCTATACAATCATTATCAAGCTGGTCTCCTAGTAATGTAAACATCGATCTAGTCAAGTCCGATTTGGTCCTATTACATGTGTTTTTGGAACTTTCATCAAAACTATAAATTTTTTTTTGATGAAACCAAAAACTTGAAAACCAAAAATTGATAAGTATAGAAGCGATTTAAAAGAGCAAATGTCGGAGAAAAAGAAATTTTGTCTTGGGATCGAAAAAAATAAACTTTTCATTAGATATGTTGATTACATGTTACATCGAAGAAAAGTTGAATTTAAAAGCGGTGATCCTAAGGCGTCTTGAATCTTCACTCCTTGGGCTTGTATCCTTACGGCATTTCTCTTTGGTCTTGTGGAACGTTGAAAATCGATAGAGTTTCCATTTGACATCGAGTTATGACTTGATCGAGTTATCGTGATTTGCTCAAGATGTCAAAGTAGAATCTCTCAAATGCCGATCTGTCAAATGAGCCATCTGCCTTCTTTGAGTATATGATCATACTCTTGGCGTAGATATCTTTACATTTATAAGCTTGGCTTCATTTTTCGAAAAATCCGGATATTTATTTTGTAACCGATTGAGGAACTCATCATACGGTGATTCTTCTTTGGAACAAGATCAAGGACAAAAGCATCTAGAAGCCATTCATACGATCTTATTCCATTCCTCAAACCTCTTGGGGTGTCTGGCGATTTTTGGTTTGATCTAAATGCGACTCTCTTGCGGCAATGAGGTTCCGTGCGAGATTTTCCATTAATCCTTTCTTAGCCCTTGATTTGAACTGTTTCAACCCTTACCTTGTGCCCGTTTTTACGTCCTTCTTTCTTCTTGGTCATCATGCTCTTTGGACAATTTTATGACTAGCTCTTATCACCAGATGTCGATTATTTGTCTTCTAAGGATGCGAGTAATGTTTGGTCCAGATTTTGAAAGATTGACCTTTCTTGCAATTGAGCTTTGTCCATGGGCCTTGTCTTTCGATGTGTCAGTTGGTTTCTCGAGATCCTTCCCCCTTTTTGGTTTGATCAAAAAGCATTGTGGGAAATCGAGAGACCCAAAGTTGACCGACAATGCGATTTAGATCATTAGCGAGATAAACTGAAGTTTGAGCATTAGATTACGAGCAGTTGTGTCGGCTCTTTCTTGGCGGTTTCCATTGTAAGAGTGTCCAAATCATTTTATCAAATTTCTCTTCGATAACTCGAGCCTTTTTTCTCGGTGAAAGTCGGAAAAAGAAGATTGATTTTGATTTTCAACTTGTCATCAAAGCTGATTTTTGTAAGCTTCAGATATGGTGGTCATGGATTGGGAAGCCCGATCTCGATTGCTTGATTTGTTTGAGGCGATTTGTCTACGATCGGTTAACACTCCTCAATCTCTTCTTTTCGGGAGATCTTTGAGACAAGATCGATCTCGAAGTTGATCGATGGTGATTTGAGATGTAGGAATTGGATCCATCACTTGATGGTTCGATTGTTTGTGCCTCCGGTGGTTGATCGTGAGCTAAACACGGTTCCACTTTTCATCGGCGACTCGGCATTCAACATTTTTGTCTTTGCGGGCTTCTTGAGCGATCTCAAAGAGGGCAATTCAACTTCCGTGGATCGAGCTTTCCGCAGTTGCTCGGATAAGCTCGGTGGTGATCCCACTTTTGGCGAGACTTCCTCATATCGAAGTCAAAATCTGCGAACTCATCCGCACCACCCATCATTCAACAAGTAAGATAAGATGGGAAAGCTTTTTAATCGAGATCTCTCGGTGAGGATCTCCATGACTTCTTCTTCGATAGCGAGGATGGGCGACCCGGTTGTGGATCGTCTCATCAATCTCTCGTTCAATTCTTAGTCGACCATTTTTCCGGTGATGGTCTTTCTTTGAATTATCTGTCCGGATTACATTGGATGAGATGTGGAAGCTTGGTTGTGCTTGAGTCGGGCGGAAGTTATCGATTAGTTCGACTGCAGTGGTTAAGTGGCGATTAAAGGTTCGGAGTTCATGGCAAAGACAAAACCCTTTAGCGGTGAATCGGCTTGAGGTTGAGAGAAGTAGATTTATCATCTTGTGCTTCTACCTCAGATCGTTTGGCGAGCCCTCGGGTTGAAGCTTCTAAGTTCTTTGTTGCGCATATTTATTCGCGCTTTTTTTCTTCTTCGACTCATCTTCTAGTGCTAGAGTCGGGGTAGGTTGCTTTACTTTCTTTGGCCTCTTCTCCAGGCCTTCACGTTTTTCGTTTCTTTTACGTGGAGCAAGCCCGGGTGTGGAATGCTTCTTTGCTCTTTCCTTTCTTGATTTTGTTGGAGTGGGCTCCTTGTCATCGTCTGGTGGCCCATATATAATGAAGTTGATGAAAGGAAGGCATTGTAGGACTTGATCCATTAAGGAGAAAGCTTGGCGGTTTGTCTTTCAATATAAGCGCAACCTTGTTGAGATGACTCTCTTTTCGAAAAGACACGCTGGATTCATTGACTCAAATTTTTCGTGTTCTTGGAGCAAGATGGCTTTCGAGGAAGCCGTGCCAATTGATGTTCTCGAGCCCCATCAATTATTTTTTGCCATCTTTGTACATTTTGGTGATGTGAAGCAGGGCTAAATAAATTCCCATGATCGTTCTTGTGAGAATGTCAAACGGCCGATCTGTATCTTTCTTTTGAGCATTGGCACGATGAATAATGTCGATGTTTAAAAGCTCCTCTCGATTTCTTCATCCTCATTCTCCCCAAGTGTGCGGGGAGAGATTCAGCCTTTTTTTAGACCAGTGATGTACGCATTTGTCGATCGATTTCTTCTCCGTTATTGACGACATCGATTCGTCTCCGGTTTTTTTCAGATCCACACTCAAATTCTACAAGAATTGAAGTGCTTCATCTTTGCATCGTGATCACCGATTGAAAGCAGAGCAATATGTTTTCGATCCGGCCTTCTTCTTGAATTTGTTCCACCTCCATGGATTGAGAATCCTCGGTGGTTCCAAACGAACGAACTTATCCTCAAAGATCTTCGTTGCGATTCGCATAATTGCACATGATCTTTCCAAGTCCATGAGTGGCCATCTACAGTGAGATAGACTCATTAAATTTGTGCATAATCAATATCAATATCATACTTGGCGGAAAACAAAAGGCAATGAAGCATAAATTAGAAAAACAACTTTTTGAAAACAATGTTTTTAACGGAAAGAAAGATTCATCATTAAGCTTAAAAGAAAATATTCCGATTCAAATTTTCGGAGAAGATTTTGAACTCTAAGAAATCGTTTTGAAACGTAGAAGATTTGAAGTTTTTCAATTGAAAGTAATGCAAGTTTGTGAAGCGGAAAAACTCGGTAAGGTTTGATGAATCTTATATATAGGCGAGGAGGGTACAATAAGACAAGATTTTGAAGATCAATCGTTTTGAAAAGATTATACGCTCAGATTTAGCGGTTTTGAAGGGTTGGGAAAAACGCGTACACAAAACTTTTGGATTTAAAATCCGATCAAAGCAAAGTTAATACATGTACCCCACGTCGCATTAAATGATTTGCGGCTCAACTCACTCTTTGGAGAGAAACTCTCTGATGAGTAATTGCTTGATGATCTCTCCAATGTAGTAGACACTTATACCATAGTGGAAGTTGAGAACGACAAGCTAATGATATAGAATATTGACTTGTTAAAGAAAATGCTTTATCGAAGAAAAAGCCGCCGAATCGAAATCATTTGAAACTTTCAGAAGATGATGCAGAATCGAAGTTCTCAATGTCGATTCTTCCGATCGAGGATAAACCGATTAAGGAACAACTAGCTATTAACAAACAACAAGCTGATGATCTCAAAATCCTTCAAGCTAAGTTTGATGAACTCTTTCGACTGCATGAGAGTCTAAAAACAACTGAGGATAGTTTGCATAAGAAAATAGAGGTTTTCACAAAATCTTCTAAGACCGTTCAAGATCTGAACAACTATTTTCGTACGTCAACTAATAAGAAGGGAATTGGGTATGAAAACCCTTCTACATCCTCAAAAGCCCCGTCTGGTTAACTTCAGAAAAGTGTAATCAAACGAGTTTTTGATCAAGATACACGCAAAGTAAATCTGTATCAGATAAGGGAAAGAGACTTGCTGAACAAGTAAGCCAAGTGTCTGATCAGAAAGGAAACATAAATGGACCCCTAATCAAGCATCGGTAGAGAGGAATCAACGGAAGAACTCGTTCTTCTAAAGACCTCAACTCGATCCAGACAAAAAAAGACAACCTCTCAAAGGGAAATTTGATCTGAAACCTAATTAGGTCTAGCTGCCTAACAAGCAAGCTAAAGGTAAACTGCTAAGACCATCTATGCCAAAAAGATATGAATCTTTTAATGGTAGCAGTCGTACCTACCCTTACAATCGAAATCTAGGGTGGTCTTTTTGAGCCCCATTGGATTAAAAAGAAGGCAGATATCTTCCGAAGTCATCAAGGCTCAGACTCATGATCATCTTGACCGGATTGCATATGAAGAGGCGTATGATTATGTAGATGTTTATGGGAGACAAATCAAGCCCCTCTTTTTCAACAAAGGTGCGGATATGTTTGGATCGAAAAGGTATTTCTAACCCCCAGGACGATTCTCTTTGGGGTACCTAAAAACTCGATCGATTGCGAGGTTAGCGTGGGTTTGGCCAATAAAGGAGGTGTACAAGCAACTATCTGGTACATCGATAGTGGACGCTCAAGGCACATGACTGGAAACAAACATCTCCTTAGCTCTTACGTAGAACAAGAAGGCCCACGTGTACTCTTTGGTGATGATAACTTTGGTTTTACGGAGGATTGAGAACCTTAGAGAATGATGATGTCTGAGTTCTGAGAGTCGTATGTCGAAGGTTTAAAGCACAACTTGTTATAATTTTCACAATTCTGCGACAACGGATTCAGTGTTGAGTTCTCGATTGATCAGTGTACTATTAGGAATCGAGCCACTCAACAGATTTTGTTAACCGGTTCAAGGAAAGGAACGATCTACTGCTGCGATTGGAGCAGTTGTCAAGAAATGCATGCACGATTGTTAAGAGTTCAAAAGACGGTGGCTCTGGCACAAGCGAATGAGCCATCTGAACTTTAAAATTCTTAACAAGATAGCAAGGATGTCGCTGGTTGAGGGTCTTCCGAATGAGGTATTCTCTAAGGATCAGACATGTGTCGCATGTCAGAAGGGAAAACAGGTAAAAGCCTCATTCAAGGGAATCCCAGGACCAACATCCAGCAGAGTACTGCAACTGCTCCATATGGATCTATTTGGACCAGTTACACCACTAAGTATCAAGCGACGCAAATACACTCTGGTGATCGTGGATGATTACTCCAAGTTTACCCGGGTGGTATTCTTATATAAGAAGAATGAGACAACAACAAAGATACCCGAGCTGCTCAAGAAATTACAGAATGAGAAGGGTGTCAGTATTGTGAAAATCAGATCCGATAAAGGTACAAAATTTCTGAACTCCTTTATTACTGACTTTTGCACTAAGTTTGGAATACAACATGAAACATCAATTGCAAGAACACCACAACAGAATGGAGTAGCAGAACGGAGAAACAGAACACTCAAAGAAGCTGCTCGAACTATGTTAGCTGAACATGCCACTCCAAATCGTTTCTGGGCAGAAGCCATCAACACTGCATGCCACACTCAGAACATATGTTCTCTGACTAAGGCTCACTTCAAAACACCCTATGAACTGTGGAAGGGCAGAAAACCTCGTGTTTCTTACTTCCATGTTTTTGGGTGCAAGTGTTTCATACACAACAATGGGAAGAGTCAGTTGAAAACCTTTGAGGCCAAGTCAGATGAGGGTATATTCCTAGGATATTCCTCAACCAGCAAGGCTTTCAGGGTGTTCAACAGGTGAACCCTAGTTGTGGAAGAAACACCTCATGTGATCTTTGATGAGACATCTTCTGAACAAGAGAAATCTGCCTCAGAACAAGAAGTACCAGATCAACCTGTACCGGATACACAGAAAATGGATCAGCCAAGTATCAAGGATAAAGGATCAGATCACATAATAGTGTATGTTCCAAAACTTGATCTTGCTGATTCACCAGGTCAATCAGACCCAAAGGTACATACAACTGTCGATGAAGAAGCTGGTACAGCTGAGACAATATCAACTGAACCATCTGGTTCAGGGGGAACACCTGATGTTCCTACGGACAGACATCAGCATATGATGATTCCAACATCATCTGAAACTTGTCCATGTCAAGTGGATCCTATTACTGCACCACTCCCACCTGCTAGTGACTCAATATCAGACGAGGATGATGACATCCAAACTGATAGACATCCAAAGTGATATACATCAGAAAAGAAGGACTTGGTTATCTGATCATCCAACTGATCTGATAATTGGCAATCCGAATGCCCAAGTCCAGACTAGACATCAGGCTGGTGAAAGTGCCATGTATTGTTGTTATCTGGCTTTGAAGGAACCAACCACCATTGAAGAAGCTCTACAGGATACTAACTGGATACCAGCCATGCAAGAAGAATTAGAGCAGTTTGAAAGAAATCAAGTGTGGAAACTGGTGGACAGACCGACTCATCAAGATGTAATTGGCACAAAGTGGGTATTCAAGAACAAGAGACATGAGAATAATATCATAACCAGAAATAAGGCAAGACTTGTTGCTAAGGAGTATTCACAATCAGAAGGAATTGATTATGATGAGACCTTTGCACCAGTCGCTCGCCTGGAAGTCATTCGGCTGCTTCTGGCTTATGCTGCCCACAGAGGGTTTATTGTGTATCAGATGGATGTAAAGAGTGCATTCTTAAACGGGGTACTAGCTGAGGAAGTTTATGTTGAACAACCTCCTGGCTTTGAAAAAGGCAACCAGGTGTACCGTTTAAGAAAAGCTCTTTATGGCCTGAAACAAACTCCTCGAGCTTGGTATGATACACTATCTCTGTTCTTGATAGACAGTGGATTCACTAAAGGAACAGTTGAGAGAACCTTATTCAGAATAGAGGATGGAGAAGACATTCTGATGGTTCAGATTTATATGGACGACATCATCGTCGGATCTCCCAACAAGAGCTTATGTGAAAGATTCAACAAACTGATGCAAGGGAAATTCGAGATGTCCATGATGGGTCAGATGAATTACTTTCTGGGGCTACAAGTTAAGCAAAGTACAGAAGGGATATTCATCTTCCAGGCGAAGTACACTAGGAATCTGTTGGCTAAGTTTGGAGTTCAAAACTGTAAGGAAGCCAAAATTCCTATGATGACTGGATCCAGATGAGAATGGTCAGAAAACTAATAAGAAAGAATACAGGGCTCTCATTGGATCTCTACTATACCTGACTGCCAGCAGACCAGATATAACTTTCGCAGTAGGTGTATGTTCCAGATTTCAGGCAAATCCAATGCAAAGCCATCTGGATGCAGCTAAGCGGATTCTTAAGTATATGAAGGGGACAGTAAACCTTGGTTTATTCTACCCATCAGATGATAATCTAGAGCTTAGGGGGTATTCTGATTCTGATTATGGAGGTTGCAGAATAGACAGAAAATCAACCTCAGGAACATGTCAGTTCTTAGGTAGTAAACTGATCTCTTGGTTTTCGAAGAAGCAGACATCTGTTGCAACATCTACTACTGAAGCAGAATATATGGCTGCAGGAAGTTGTTGTTCCCAACTACTCTGGTCAAGTCAGCAGCTGAGGGATTACAACATTGTAGCTAAGAACGTACCTATATTCTGTGACAGTAATAGTGTTATTGCAATCACTCAAAATCCTGTTCTACATACAAGATGCAAGCATGTGGATGTCAGACATCATTTTATAAGAGATCATGTTGAAAAGAAGAACATCAGAATGGAAAAGATCCATACTGATAAGCAAATAGCTGATATCTTAACCAAGCTACTAGCTGAAGTAAGATTCAGAGAACTCTGTAATGAGCTAGGGCTTCTGGATCTTGGAGAAAGTGCACCAGAAATGTTTGGTGGACTGGTCTCCAGAACCAGTTGGTTAAGAGACTAACCAGGTTAAGAAGGATCAGTTGAGTAAGGTACCTCAACTGGTCAGAAGATCGGTCAAGGAACTGATCAGATTGGATGTTCAAACTTTGTAAGTCGATTAAGCATATGATTCAACAAGCAAATTGCATAAGTATTAAAGCTACAATCGCATAAGGAAATAGAGTCAACACAACAAGGGATTAAAGGAGGATTTCATTGATAAAGACCCGAAGGTCGAAATTTTCATTACAATTTCATTACAATAGACCCAGAGGTCGAAAGATAAACCTTAAACCCTAAACCCTATACTCTAAGCCCTTAGTCCTAAAATCAATGGGACTACTCGCTTTAAATGAACACGAGTGTCATACACAAGTGTCAAACATGTAATTCAAGGGATTTAGTCCGATCTAGATCGTATACTAAATCCATATTACATGTCAGAAAAGGTCCATTGATGTTAATTTCGTCATCTCGATCGGCGCACAAGGCACAAACGGCCAGGAGGAGCACCTCCATGTTGCTGGAGGCAGATCCATCACCTCGGTGGTAGTGAAGCATGGCAATGGTCATATGATCATCCTTCGATGGAGACGAAAGCAGGAATGAGGGAAGCACATGATTGGACTGAGAATCGGAGATCATTTGTGTAGGGTAGAAGAAGCCTTTTACCGGAGGACTCGCCGGAATAAAGGGATCACCGGAATTTATCATGTGCAAGCCTTAGGACGATAAGTATGGTGAATGGGTTGTGTTGTGTATCTAAATCATTTGTCCTATTTATAAAGGAAAAGCGGGGGTGAAAATGCAAATTTAATTTCTCAAGGCCCTTCAGAGAAATTGGCACCGCAAGGACAGCGTGTAGGTGGTACGCGACTAATGGTTGGATTAGTTTACGGAGTGTGATATCACAAAGTGTCCAGACCATCATTACAAGACTATCACATCACGCCGACTTAGGGAATCGAGGCGACTCTTCGACTCCTCGAGGATAAGGCTTTGGCGGGAGATTGGCACATTTCCCAAGATCTGACCTGATCAGATTGGATCTGCAGAAATTTGATTATCAGATAAGTGGATCAACTGAGTGGATCAGCTAAGTGGATCATCAGATTGGATCAACAGAAATCTGATCAGATAAGTGGAACATTGTTGGGAAATACTAAGGGATAGGCTACCATCAGTAAGGTCAACATTAATCAGGCCAACCAGATCATATCAAAGTGGTAACTGATTGATTACAACATCAATCAGTCAGATACGTTTCTGATTTATCTTTTCTGTTTCATTTTATATGCATTATTTATATAAATGGCTTTTATTACTGTTCCCTTAACTTTATGACGTATGCACTGCAAAGCATTAAATGCGGACGTGGGGAATATGTATTTAATGGAATTTATTGCGAGATTTCACGTCCAAAATACAAGCTGACTACTTTTCCTAACCACTCGATTAAAATACTTTACGATCGATTAATCTCAGCCATTGATTTCAAAAACACGGATACTTGAGTACTTATGGGAAATTGTGCATACTTTTCCCTCGCATTATATAACCCTAACTCAATCTCCGAAAACCCTTTCCACTTCTATTACTTATCAGATTTCACGCTATTGTCTGATTCTTCAAATCAATTGATTCAACTTTCACGCTATTCAAATCTACGAATCAATTCTTGGTAATTTCTTTTAAAATACTTACTAAAACTCTCTCCTGGTATTTCTTAGGTTTACGAATCGTGCTTCTGTGTGTCTGAAATTCATACCTGTTATTGAATGCAAAGATCTATATGCTTACATGTTTAATTCATGTTGAGATTAATGACTTGGTTGAGATTATTGAAATATTTTACTCAAACTAATACCTTTTTGCATATAATACAGAAATGACACAACTCATTGCACGAAAAGGCCAAGGCAAAAAGATCTGCAATTTCTCATCAATGAAGAAGGATATCATTGATGAGAAATTCGTAGTGTTTTCTGTCACAACAGATCCTGAGTCCTTAGAAGTTTTAGATTGCCTGCGAGTGTATGGTCTAGATCAGTACTGCTATCGCCATCAAAACATTGTCCACACTTATGAAGCCTTAGAATTTCTATACAACCTAAAGAAAGATGAGGATGATGATGCGAAGTTGATATCTTCCGTTGGAGGAATGGAAGTAGTGGTCACAGACAATGATCTACAGAGAATCTTTGGTCTTCATCAAGGAAGAATTGCTCCAGAATCCTTTACAACTGACATCGGAGAGAAAGAGTTTCTTCAAACCGAGCTGTTGAGACCAGCGAACAAGGATCAGACAGTGAACGTCAAATCTCCATATCTGAAAAGGAAATATCACCTTCTCTTCGAGATTGTATCCAAGGTGATAATGTGTTTAACCTATAGTTTTGATGCCGTCACTTCTCACAAGATCGGTGTCATGACTACAATTATCAAAAGGGCATCTGATGTGGATTGGTTAGGTATGTTCAAAACAAAACTGCTGAAAGAGACTGCAAAGTTTGATCTGAACGAAAGGAATGAGGTGTTTTTATCATCTAAGTGCTCCTTCATACAAAAAGTTTCAATCAGCCTTTCAGACAAGCTGCATAACAATTTTGAATGGAATGAGGACGGCGCGAAGCTGTATCAAGCTAAGTTCAAGGCCATCTTGGGCAAGAACGAATCCTGTCGGGCCAGTCTGATGATGATCCGACTCCCTATGTGCCCAGACAGAGGGGCAAAGGGAAGGGAAAAGACTCTAAGGCAACTGCGTCTTCCATTAAGTTAGAAGCGCAGGGAAAGGCC
This sequence comes from Stenogyne calaminthoides, assembly GCA_037126765.1. Classification (NCBI taxonomy): domain Eukaryota; kingdom Viridiplantae; phylum Streptophyta; class Magnoliopsida; order Lamiales; family Lamiaceae; genus Stenogyne; species Stenogyne calaminthoides. The sequence continues at coordinate 25,630,281 of JBBCBC010000011.1, read as the reverse complement.
ATTCCAGAGAAGAGTTTAAAGAGGAAGGGACTGGCCAATAAACCAGCTGTACAAGAGAAACGTCAGAAGAGAATCACTTCTCCTCTGAAGAATGTTCCCAGTCCTACTCAGAAGATGGACAAAGTGGAGAAGTTGAGTCAGATTGAATCAGAAGAAGAGGTTGCTGAAAGCTCTGAGCGAACTGCAAGTGAAGGTAGAGATGAGCAGATGCTCGAAGGAGAAGGAGAAAGGGCTGCTGAAGGGACAGAAGTTGAGCACTCTGGGGAGATGTCACCATCTGACTCTGTGCCTATTAGCACAGTATTCAGGAAAGAAAGATCACCCACACCCACTTCCAAGTCCCCATCACCCTCTCCTATCAAATCTCACAAATCATTCTCACCCTCACCCTCACCCTCACTAGTTAAATCACTCCCCTCACCCATATCTGTCACTCCCTTAACCGATGAACCTGAACCCCCTCAACCCATGGCCAGTGAACCACATATATCCTCACCCCTCCCCAAATCTCCAGAAAAGATACCAGAACCTGAGGGACATGTCAACTTTGTGTCTATCTCTCACAATCCGTTTAACACCAGAATCATGCTTGCTACTCCAGACTCAGAAAGCCCTGTTATATATATCATGAAGCATCAGGTAAAGGAGTATCTGCTGGAACTGTGCCCAGATTTGGTCAATCACCCTGGCATCAAGCACAAGATTGAAGAAATTGTGTTCTGGAGGGATGTTAAATTGAAAAGCATCGAGGAATTTCTGATGCTCATGGACTCTCTAGACTCTGACTATTTGGTGGATCTGGAGATGAGATGCTTGGAGAATGCAGGGATTGAGAGTGCAGCTGAATTGGCCTCTGATGTTGATATCAGATGGTTAATTCATGACATATTTGGGTTTGCCAGAGAGGAGGAAGAGTTTGAAGAACCTCACTCTCATGAAAATATTGAGGAAGCTGCCGATGAACCAAGAGTGGGTGCTGCAGATGAGGCCCAGCTTGGCAAGGCATCAACATCTGACCAGAGTGCTGTGCTGAGTGCTGATACCTTAGATCTTATGACATCGAAAATACAAGATAGGGTAAAAGCTTCCATGGATGCACAATTCACAACTCTCACTGCAGATCTGATGAAGCGGTTCGAAGACGAACAGAGGAACCTAGTTGACAGAGAGAGGAAGCTGACAGTTGATAAAATCACAGATATGCATGACTCTATCCTCGCCTCTGTAATGCAACGGGTTGATCCTCTTGCTAATAAGCTCAAACTCCAGACTGACATGCTTGGCGAAACGCAGATCCTACTGGAAAGTGTCTGGGGATCCTTGGAAAAGACTGGTTCTTGCCTGGATCTGGGTTGGAAGAGATTTGCGGGTTCTGTTGAGAATACCAGGAAGGCCATTGAATCTGGATTGAACAGGGCTCGGGGTCCGACCTCTTCGCGAAGAATCGATCCTCCTCTTGATGTAGAAGAACTTAAAGAGGAGATGACGAGTCAATTTAGGGCTCTGAACATCAGGCTGTCACACCTTTTTTGATGCAACCAAAAAGGGGGAAGGACAAGAGCAAGAAGAAAAACAAATGCAGCAGATGGTAACTGTTGGAATATTTTAGTTTTGATTAATTATGCCAAAACATTATCAACTTGTGTTATTTAAGATAATCTACAGATAACAAGTTGAGGGGGAACGAGAGAACAAGTTAAGGGGGAACGAGAGAACAAGTTAAGGGGGAACTCATAAAATCAGACGAAGATGATCGACATCGACGAGGTCAGCGAGACGAGGCCGATCGAGATCGGATGAGTAGGATGAGTTCGAAAGTTAATCGATGATTTGAACAAGAAGAAGCATCTTGATTTGTGATGAAGAAAAGCCGATAAAATCTTTGTGAAGAAATCGAAATCGGAGAAGAAATCGTAAATCGTAAATCGGAGAAGAAATCAAATCAAAGAAATGAAATCGATTCGGATGAAAAAGTGAAATCGATTCGGATGAATAGTGAAATCGATTCGGATGAAGCAGTGATTTGACAAGAATCGATGAACAATGATTTCAAAGATCGATGAACGATGATTTTAAGACACTTGAAATCTGCAAACCAGATTTCTCTGATCGATTTCGCCGAATGGACGGATCAAAGCGACTGAGAATCGGAAGAGATGAGCAATGTCGGACGAAATTTGATCGGATCCAGATTAGACACACAAAAGCGGTGGCCAATAAGAAGACAAACACATATTGATGTGACATAAAAAGTGAAGGAAAAGTGCAAAAGGTCAAAGAAAAACTGGAAGTTATTAGTATGGATTTGAATATTACTTTCCAACGGTAATATTTAAATTCATACTATAAATACATTGCACTATCTTCAAAAGAAGCCAATGGAGGATTTGCAAAGTGAAATTAAATGCCAAATATTCAAGCAACTCCATTCATAGAACCACGAGCAAGAAATACACACATATATTCAAAAGTGTTCTACCCAGATCTAAGCACAAATGCTATATCCTAAGCTTAGAGAGATTTTCCCATCCTTAGCATTGAGGCTAAACAAATGTAAAGGAAAATCTCAACCTAGTTGAAACCAAACAAACCTTACCCAAATCGATCGGTTAAGTTTGTAGGTGAGTGTGAACTTCGGTAAACATCTAGCAATCCCGGAAAGGAGGGTAGGCGATCCCGTGAGGGTGATAAGTCCGTTTGAGTGAGAACTCGGTAAACATCTAAGCAATCCCAAAAAGGGAGGGTAGGCGATCCCTTAGAGGGTGATAAGTCCCGTTTGAGTGAGAACTTCGGTAAGCATCTGTTTGGTTAAGTTGGTGCCCCATGAAGGGAAGAGTGGATGTAGGGCGAGTTATGCGAACCACACTAAAAATACGTGTGTTCTTATTTGCTTTCATATTAACTGTCATACATACTTTAGCAAATCTGCATAACACTTTTAAAAAAAAAATTTAAGTCACCTCCCATTGAGATTTTACGAGTTTTAAATCGAGTTTTTCGGGACCAATAGTAACCATTGCGAATATACCAGAAGCCATTGTATCTGATATGCCTGAAGTCACTCCACCTGATGCTGATAATCTAAAACAGACTTTGGAGCAACACAGCAACAAAATTGAGGCTCAGGGAAAGGAGATCACTGAGCAGAAGACAACATTATCAGAGGTTGTTGCCAGAGTTTATAAGGTTGAAGACTTCTCTTCTTCTGTTCAGAAAAGATTGGAATCTGATGATCAGGCAAAGAGCCTTGAACTTGCAAAGAAACTCGCAGAAGAAGATGAACGAGCCGAATCTGAACAATCTCTAAAAAGGAAGAAAGGCAAGGGCAAGATGTCGAAATCAACTGCTGAAGATCAAGGACAAGGTCAGATAACCGCTACAAAATCCAGAAGCCAGATGTCTCCTGAACAAACTAAAGAGCAGAAAACCAGACAGAAGATAATAGAAGTTGCCATTAAGAAGCAGAAGATGGCAGAGGCTGAAGGACTTAACACCGCATACATCCGGAAGCAGAGAAAGAAGGAAGCTGCAGCAGAGGATATTGACTGGGAAGAGAGAGCTTTTCCGGCGACTGTTAAAGATATCCTCTGTGCCCGGGAAGATCTGTTTCCTGAGTGGGACCAGATCAGGGGCGAATGGCTGTGTGATGTGTACATCCTGGAGAGGATTCCGATTCATCAAGACCAAGTTGCTAATGATGATGAATTTCGGAACTGGTTAGAAACAAAGTACCCGAATTTCTACGAGATTGTTATGAAGGAAGGGAAGATTATGTCCTTGATACCTGAAGCTCCTCCCTTCGAACAACTTATTCCACCTCTGTGTCCAGATAACAATCTTGATCCTATCCTTTTTAAGAAGGTCTACTACGAATTTGCTAAGAAATGAGGGATCATCGGGAGAGATAGACTGGAGTAGCTGATGCAGAGAATGTACAAACTTTTTGGTATTCCAAAAGAACTTCAAAGATTCAAGCACGCGTGATGAAGACATATTAGAATCAGATGATAGGTATGTTTTATGTAATCTGTAAGCTCACATCTATCTCAATAAAATACTCTTATCTTTCTGATTCTAAGACAACATCTCATTGTCTTCTGAACTTTACACTTTATTCATTATCTGCTTTTTATTCATGTCATCTGTTTTTCTGATTAAGTGTTTTGGTTCAATCAAAAAGGGGGAAATTGTTGGGAAATTTGTATTAAGTTTTGATGGAAGTTCCAAAACAGTTTGTAATAGGACCAGTCAGACCTGTTAGCTGACTGAAGATGTAGAATAGGGTTAGGATGACCATCTGAAATGTATAGACAGCTGATGTACAAGATAGATCACATATTGAGGGGGAACTCAATATGTATAGGTCAGGTCAGAAGATCAGAAGACCAGGTGAGACCAGAAGATCAGAAGACCAGGTCAGACCAGAATATCAGAAGACTAGGTCAGGCCAGAAGACCAGATGAGGTCAGAAAACAAGTCGAGTTAGAACACAAGACAAGTCAGATGATCAGGTGAAGACATGAAGCTCAAGTTCAGAAGACCTGAAGATCAGATGACTACCAGAAGATCAAGACCAGAAGACCAGAAGACCTACATCAGCCGAGTCTGCTAGTTGAGCTAAGACAACTTGCACCAGAAGACTCTATCAGGTAGATTGATCAGTTTTATCTGGTCAGGTCAGCTCACACCAGGCGTTAATTGATGCTACACCAGATCATACGTACTATCAGGGCAAGAAGTATGTCAACTTGAGTTGGTAGAACAAACACTGAAAAGGTGTACCTGTTAACCAATGAGAGCGCGACACGTACGTACGGAGCTGACAACGCGGGATTCGGCGCTGCATAAGTCAAACGACTATAAAGGATAACTATTCACGCTTTCGGCCGTGTCGTTCCTGAAGCACGTCACATCAATCCTGCAACCTACCAAATATAGCCTGAAATTCAAATTGCTCTCCAACGACTCTTTGATTTCGAGGTCTATAAATATGGGATTGCTCTTCATAGTGAAGACACGGAAATTATCATCAAGCTCAAGCTATAGCAAAATTTCCGCACAAAGAACACTATATTCAAGTTTATTTTATGAGTGTTCATCACATTAGTTCTTAGCATAGAAATCTCATCCTTTAGCTTTAGGCTACATAAAACTAGGATAGATTTCCAGTTAGAACAACAACAAATCTTTACCCAAACCCAAAAGTTAGGTTAAGTTTGTTTTGCAAGATTTCAGATTAGGGTTTTTAGTTCTGATTTCTGGGATCGGTTGAGTGAGAACTCTCTAAACATCTGTTGGTTGTAATGCGTTGGACTAACACAACAAACTAAGTCCAGATGGTTAAGTTGGTGCCCCTTGTGATAGGGAAGAGTGGACGTAGGACTAGTTGTCCGAACCACTATAAAAATCTTGTGTGTATTTACTCACGATTAATTGCTTTACATTTCTGCACACAACTTAGTTTAAACTTGTTGGTCCCGGTGCAAACGAGCCTTACACGTGTATGGGGGGGAATACACGTGTTCAGTGTTTTTAAAAACTTTTTCTTACTGAGGTCAGCTTGGGTTAGATAATCGTGAAGATTAGGTTCTGAGAAGCACAGATCGCTCTGAGTCAAAGTCTACTGAGACAGTGATCCTGAGCTGCTTTCAGATACCTCAGATAATCCCAACTGAGTCCTGAGTGTCAGAGATCCTGAGTTGCTTGGATCAGATAACTAACTTACTGAATCCTCAGAAGAGAGTTCTGTTTGGTAACTATCTGTTCTAGCTACTCAGTCGTGCGGAATGGTTGGCCCTTTAGTTTATACTCGTTTTAAGCTTTGCTGAAAATCTTCCCTTTATGAAATGGTGATTAGGCTGTGATTCAATTATGCAACTTCAGTTGATTGATTCCAACTGAATATCAGTGAAAAGTATGCTTTCAAAAACAAGTCAATGCAACAGATAAGGAAAGCAATAAACAACACAACAATTATAGTGGTTCAGAGACTCAAGCTCCTACATCCACTCTCTCTGATCCTCAGAGAAATTCACTAATCACTTCTGAGCTTTCTGACTACCTCGCGTAGTTTACTTACTCAACTCGGCCCTAAGTTTTCTGACTACTCCACGTAGTTTACTTACTCAACCCGACCTTGAGCTTTCTGACTACCTCCGTAGTTTACTTACTCAAACACAAACAAGCTTTCAGACTACCCCTGTAGCTTACTAACTTCTCCTCTAGAGTTTTTTGACTACTCCGCGTAGTTTACTAACTCTTTACAACTCTTTCTCACCAACAAACACACTCCAACTACCTTCTCAAGGGTTTGGGGTTTCTCGGTTGATCCTTTACAATGAAGCACAATGCAAAGGGTTAGGATATCTCGACTAAGCTTTGGATAATTCTTATCAAGCTAGGCTTAGTATAGTGAGCTCTCTTCAATATAGAAGCACTTGGGAAATTCTAAGTTTTTTCAGTGCTTTAACTTTTGCAAGAATAAGTTTGAGCTCTTGAGTTGCGTATAAATTTCCCGTGACCTTACAATGTAGAGGGTCACCAGTATTTATAGGCATACACCAAGGTCACTTTTGAAAACTATCCGTTGGAGAGATAGCTTCGTGAGTTTCCTCTTATGGTGTGTGAGAAACGGCTATATTTAGGGTTTGAAACTCCCTAACACGTTTTAGGCAATAACCTTTCATGTAGCCGGTCTTCACTTTTTGCCGTCTGGAACTTTCGTACATCTGACATCTTTTTCTACTTCACATCCTTTGTCGATTGTCGGTATGGTCTGATGTTGTCTTCCTCTTTTTGACTTTTGTATCCAGTTAAAGGTAGACACCTTCAACGACTCTTTTGGTTACAAACTCTGAGTTTGATATAACCTTAACAACACTTCTGACTTAGTTCCTTTTGTCTGCATTTGAATGTCTTGGCAATATCTAACTTTCTAAGGAATCGCGTTTTTCTCAGTATTGCTTCCTTCAGATAGATATATTCAGTGCCTCGGAACATTCAGGTTCATCTTGAGCATTGATACATTCTCGAGTCTTGATAATTCTTGTGCCTTGATATTCTTGATCTTGATCTTGATCTTGATCTTCTTGAGTCTTACGAGTCTTGAGTCTTGGTCTTACGAGTCTTGAGTCTCGAGTCTCTTGGTGATACTGCTGAATCTTCGTCTTTGAAGTCTTGAGTTCCTCGATATCCTCTTGAGTCTTGATATCTCGATTTCTACATTGAGTCTTGAACAACCGGTTTCATCTTTGAAACTTGGTTTCTTGAAACATCTTGAGTTCTTGAGTCTTGAACCTATCCTGATCTATATCTGCTGACTATACATTTTGCAGATAACATCCTGAATACTCTAAAACTAAATCCTGACTTAACTATCAAGATCATTCTGAACATGTCATACTCAGGGGTTTTGGGATCTAATCAAAATCATATATCTTTTATTAAATTCATCTCCCAACAATTTCCCCCTTTTTGATGATGCCAAAACCTATCTTGTTACAAACATATAACCTATACTCAGGTTTCAGTTTATCCTATTACAAGATTGGTTGTCTCCCAACACTTTCTTAAAACAGAGAAACTCCTAACAATTTTAATCATTCAGCAATTTCTTCAGTAATGAATCTCTTTAAGTAGTTCATTACTAAATACTTAAACAATTTCCCCCATATTCAGACAATTTCTCTCTTATCAACATACAACCAGTTCAGAGACATTCATTCAGGCATATCAAAATAAAAGACATGTAAATAAGATAATGAGATATTATCTTTTGAGCATAATGATAAATCTTCATTGATGATTGGTATCCCATTACAGATTACAATGAGTTTATCAACAAAATCAAAAAGACAAAAATTTAAAGATTACAGAATCTTCTGAGTCTTCAGTCTTCAGTCTTTAGATTTGGCTCTTGATCTTACGCTCTCTTGATTTGCTTCATTCTCAATTTCATCAGCGGGCACCTCCAGGTCGAACATTCCGAAAAATCTCTTCTTCAGCTCATTTCTCTCCTTAATGATATCCGGACTGTTTCCTGTTAGACCCAACTGACCAGCATACTGAGCAATCTCTTGAGTATGGCCTTCTCATTTACCAAGTCATTACCAAGTCTCGGAGGAGGATAGGAATATGGACCAGGGGCTACTATCTGTACCTCTCCTTCATCCGCAAAGGTTAATCGAAATACATAGATACTTTGGATAGAAGGTTAGGAGATATTCAATGAATGCTTCATTCTGATCTGAGCTTTCCCCTCTCCATTCCCTGAGAACATCATAATTGAACCAGAAGGTTCTCTTGACTTCTTCCCACATATCGTTGAGTTTGATAGGCATCCATTTATCAACGTGGGGCCACTTTAGTGCTTTTGATGTCCCTTTCCTCTTGCTCGCAAACTTCCTGAATTCACTCCTTCGCTTCTGCTCTTCGTCTATCTTCTTTCTGATCACAGACGCTCCTGAGACCTAATCAGCAGTTTTCTTAGCTTGTTCTATTTGGAGTTTCTTCAGAGCATCTCTCGTGTTGAAGACTTTCTTCTGAGATTGAGACTCAGATTCTTCCGCATCTACATCATCCAGAATCAGTTTTCTTTGGATTGGCTTAGAAGCCTTCGCACGCTTGCTTACAGGTTGAACAACGCCCAAGGCTTTTCTCTTTATTGGCAAATCAGTAGCAGCCTGGCTTGTTCCAACCTTTGCTCTAGCACTCAGTTTCTCTCTTGCAACATCAAGCATGGTTTGCTCAGAAACTCGAGTGTAGATAGGCTTCTCCACCTGAGCGAACTTCAACTTCTCAGTAGCTTCGACTTCTCTTAAGGCTTTGGCTAGGTTATACATTTCAGCATCTTTCTGAGCCTTCTTCTCCAAAGTACGTGCCATGAACTTCCTGAGGTCTTCACCTTCCTTTTCCCCCTTCTTGGCACCGTAATTTGGAAGAAGTCTGGAGAGTGCTGTGTCCATGTGATATTGTTCTTTGCTCACACAGCGAACTTCTCCTGCTATCTGATCTTGTTCGTCTTCCAGCCTCCTTAGATGGTTCTTGGCCACAGAAAATTCTTCAGATAATTGGGCAAACTGGCCAGAGAGAGCCTCCTTAAGCATCTCTGTCATCATGGTCATGAGCACTAAGCTCATTTCCTCAACAACAGATTTAATCATCACTTCATTCCTCTCTGCCAATTTTACCTCTAGAAATGCAGTTGACTCCTGGTGCTTCTGATTCATTTTAGCACTCAACTCAGCCTTGACTCCCTCCAGCTTTTCATTCAGCTTTTCTTCCATGGAGGTCATCTGAGAAATCAGAGTGTTTTGTATTTGCACCAGCTCTGAAGAGTGACTAAGACTTTCCATCATCTGAGCTTGATTGGCCAATGTTTCTTCCATCTGAGCAATCTTGATCATCATTGGCTCAACCTTCTCAAGTTTCTCCATCAAGGGAGTGAGATCAATCTCAGGAACCTTCTGCACCTTCTGTGCTGTTTGATCATCCTGAGCTTCAGCTTCATTCTGAGCTCCAGTCTCCAACTGAGCCTCAGTCTGTTTATCAGACAATTCATAATTAAAGATAGAACTTTCAGTAACTTTGACATAATTGTTAATAGTGCCAAAAGGTACCTGAAGAGTGCTAGCTTCAGTCTGAGGTTGACCAATTTCAGGTTGATCAGCAACTGAAGTCTCCTTTTCCATCTGAGACTGATCCTCAGCATCTCCCTGTTGGTCCCCATCTCCATCTTGAGATTTGTCTCCGCTGCTTGGGGCAACAACCCGATAGCTTTTCTCTCATTAACTTCCTACGAACCCGGCTCATCAAAATCGGAGTTTTTCATCCGAGCTTTGTCCTACGAACCACGAGAAGTCGGTCGGAAAAGGTTGTCTCCTCATTCCACCAGTCTTCCCCTCTAAAAGCAGCAATATCAAGCATCTCGGGAAGAGTCTGATTGAGAATGAACACAGTTGTCCTTAATCTGAAGAAAACATCTTGCAGATCAGGGTATGAGCTGAGCTCAGGGTAGCGGTCAAGAATGAACCGTTCCCCCTTGCTCCTCCACTCGCCTTCTTCAGCCTCGCCCTTCTTCCATCTCGGGCTCTACGGTTGGTTGAAACCTGGCTTTGAGGATCAAAAGTAGATCCTTTCGGGAGCTCATCAAGAATACTCTGCTCCGAGTCTCGGCTGACCCTCGAAGGTTGTGCGATCAAGTCCTCGATTTGCATCTGAGTGGGTTACGAGGAGCTGGTGACACTTCCTCAGATTGGTTACGAGTTGCCTCTTCTATTTGTCTGGTAGGCACTTTTTGATAGGAATCTCTGAGGCCTGAGTTCCTTTGAAAATTTCCTGAGAAATTTTGTATGAACTTAGAGATGTCTCAAGCACCTCAGAGAAGACCTGCTCCTCAGTCTGTTCTTGTGCCTTTGAGATAACCTGAGCCAAAACTTGCAATGGCGAACTCGCCGGTTTGGCCCCTCGGGTTGAATCTCCTCGAGAATCCTTTGCCATCTTCATCGGTGAGAACCACCAATCTCTGCGCTTTGGGGCAAGGTTCTTACCTTCATTATTTTTGCACCTTGCTCCATCTTTGCCTCCAACAAAACCTTCCCCGGGTTTGTTGAGTCTCTTTTTTCACCAAGAATGGTGATTCTACCTTCTTTTCTCTCTTCCCCCTGATGGCCTGCTTCTTTGTAGCAATGGGCTTAAAGAGAATTTTGGATTTAGGGAATGAGGTCGAATTGGCGAAGATATCCTCCTCCTCTCTGCACATCTCCAAAATATAAGCAATTTTGGTGGCATGGTGGATCTTGCCTTTTATTGAGATCGCCCGTCAACCTTCTTCAAAACTTTTGGTCGCTTTCACTCACCGTCTGAATCAAAAATTTCACCCGGTTGAAGTCGGTGGTGGGTGAGGCCTCAATTGCCGCCATCAATCTGAGCTTGGGGTACTGATCTGCTCAAAACTCCCCGCAAGACTCATGATGCTCTTGCTCACAATATCCATCAACACACGATATTGTGGCTTTAAGTGCCTTTTATGCAATGTCGCCTCAAATTTAACAGGATTCTCAGCAATCCTATCTAAGTACTCCTGCTCTCTACCTGACATATACATCGTAGGATCCTCTCCTCTATCGCAGAGCTCAAAAACATCATTGATTTTTTTTGAACTATATCTGAGATCCTCTCAAAATCGATGTATTTGGACGATTGCTCTAAATGTGATCTGATAATCTTAGAATGCATACGGTCCTCTTCATCTATCTTCAAGTTATAGATGAATTGATTACCTCTTTTCGCAAACTCACGGTGCAGTAGAACTGCGACTAGATGGGTGAGTTTAGCCAGTCGAATCATATGCAGAGCCTCCTCTTCTGGTTTTGAGTTGGTTGTGCTTTCGAGTGAGACAACGAACTCGTACCAAGGCTTGTTGGTTTTGGCTAATCTCTCGAACAAGGTTGGAGTCATTTTAGAGATTGATTGAAGAATTGAAGCTTTAGGGTTTGGAGTTTTCTGGGCAAAGAGAATTTTTAATTGCAGAGGATTTGGGAACGAAGGGTTTGATAAAATTTTGGCTTGAATGGCTTATTGGGGTATAAATAGCTTCGAGATCGTGGGGAATCGCGTTGGTTAGGTGAAAAACAACGGTTGAGATTAATCTCGATTAATCGAATTATCTGAACCGACGATCTCGAAAAGTAAGCCGCCAAAACATCCTCATTGGTCATTAATGTAACTGAGCATTAAATGACTGTTGACCTTCTTCGGAATTTAAAATGATCCCGCCCAAAAATATTCCTCAGGTGTTTTGTATTTATTGCAAATAATTACCGAGTTTTACTTAAGCAATAAATGAGTCGCATGAGTCATTACTTCTTCAGACTAATTTCCCTCTATCAGTCTTACTGAGTACTGACCTTGATAAAATGTCATTATAATCTCGAAATCTTGAATGGGTTCAATTATGCTACTAAATCTTGACCTTGATGAAATCTGAGTTTCACGAGACTCGATTCAAGTATTTCCATTTTATCTGAGCTTCTCGGTAGAATTACGAGAAAACTTCATGCATCCGAAAATCTTCAATTTTTGATTTTACTCTATACACCTGGTTATAACATCCCTAATTCAATTGAAAGTTCGAAATCTTGATTCAAACCAAAGGTTTAGTCAAGATATCGACTCTCTGCTTATCAATTATGAATTTTCTCCATCCTTATGTCCTTCTTCTCGACATGATCTCTCGATGAAGTGATGTCGATATCCACATGCTTGCATCCGGTGTGCAATACGGATTTTGTGAAATAGCAATGGCACTATTATTGTATCAAAATATTGGTACTTCATTGGCTACAACTTTATAATCCCTTAATTGTTTATGCGAGCCAAAGAATAAAAACGCAATGACTTCCTGCGACCATGTATTAAACCGATAATCTTGGTCACATCTTGAGGTCTATTTCTTTGAAAACCAAGATATCAACTTACTTCCTAGAAATTGACAAGTTCCTGAAGTGGACTTCCTGTCAATTCTGCAACCTCCATAATCAGCATCTGAGTAACCAGTTAATTCAAGGTTATCATCAGCTGGATACCATAATCCTCTATTCACTGTGCCTTTAAGATACTTCAGTATCTTTTTGGTAGCCTCCATGTGACTAGCCTTAGGATTAGCTTGGTATCTTGCACATATCCCAACAGCAAATGTTATATCCGGCCTACTTGCTGTAAGATAGAGCAATGATCCAATGATTCCTCTATAATCAGTATGGCTTACTGATTTGCCTTCAGAATCATGATCCATCTTGTAGTTAGTATTCATGGGAATCCTAACTGCATTGCAATTCTGTACAACATATTTAGCAATCAAATCTCTGGTGTACTTTGCCTGGTTGATGAATATTTCTTCCTTTGATTGTTTCACTTGAAGACCTAGAAAGAAATTCATCTCTCCCATCATTGACATCTCAAACTTGCCTTTCATCAGTGTTGAAAACTTTTCACACAGCTGATGGTTTGGAGATCCAAAAATGATGTCATCAACATATATCTGAACTAGTAAGATATCTTCCCATCCTTTATCCTGAACAGAGTTATATCAACAGTCCCTTTGACAAAACCATGGTCAGTAAGAAACTGAGAAAGAGTATCATACCATGCTTTGGGTGCTTGTTTGAGACCATACAAAGCTTTTCTGAGCCTGTAAACTTGGTCATTCTATTTGAAACCACATAAACCTCTTCTTTAAGCACACCGTTCAGAAATGCACTTTTCACATCCATTTGATAGACTGTGAACTTCATGTGGGCAGCATATGCAAGAAACAATCTGATGGCTTCTAGTCTTGCAACAGGTGCAAAGGTTTCATCATAATCCAAGCCTTCTTCTTGGGAATAACCTTGTGCAACTAGCCTTGCCTTGTTTCTTACAATGTTGTTGTTTTCATCTCTTTTATTCTTGAAAACCCACTTGGTTCCAATGACATTGTGCCTTTCAGGTCTATCTACTAGCTCCCATACTTCATTCCTTGAGAATTGATTATTTTTCATCTTGCATAGCAATAATCAATGAGAATCTTGTAGAGCTTCACCAATCTCGGTAGGTTCTTTCTCCGATAGGAAGCGGCGAGAATAGTGCACTCTCACCATGGAACCTTCTTGTTTTAACACCTTGAGTTAGATCACCCACAATCGACTTGTAGGATGACTATCTAACCATTTCCTTCTTGATGTTCCCCCTTCAATAGTATCCTCAACATTTGAAATGTTAGGTTCGATTAATTCGAAGGCTTCGAGGGGAACAACAAAAAGGAGAAAGAGAATCATCTTCCTAGGAAATTCTATTGAGAACATTGTCGAGACATTTGTTCCCCTTTGGTTGATAGATTTGAGAATTTGCCTCATTTGTGACTACATCTTCATTGGCATCACATACACGAGTGCGAGGCGGTGTGCATTAGGATTGGTCACCTTTGGAGTGCTTTGGTTTTTCTGAGTCTCACTATCACGAGTTCCATCCACGAACTTCTTTATTCGAGTCCGAGTCACTCCAATCATAGGATGTGGTGACTTCTTCTTTTTCTCGGTTCGATTGGATGATTTATCTTTTCTGTTTTGGGCTTAATCTGGTGATCCTCTTAGTCGGTTCATCTGCATCATGTTTCTGTTTCTTACGAACACAAGTAGATTCATCAAAAAACAACATGAGGTGTTTCCTCCACAATAAGAGTCCTACGATTTGTAAACTCGAAAGCTTTCTTGACTTGAGAATATCCTAAGAATATTCCTTCACCAAACTTTACTATCAAATGTTTTCAACTGATCTTTACCATTATTGTGTATGAAACACTTGCAACCAAACACACGAAAGATAGAAACAAGAGGCTTCCTTTCATTCCAAAGCTCATAGGTGTTTTGCCTTGACTCTTGGTCAGCATGGATCTATTCTGAGAGTAGCATGCAGTGTTGACAGCTTCAGCCCAAAACCTTTTAGGAATGTCAGCTTCAGCAATCATTGTCCTTGCAGCTTCTTTCAGAGTCCTGTTCCTTCTTTCAGCAACACCATTTTGTTGAGGGGTCCTTGCAGCTGATGTTTCATGTGAAATTCCATTTGCTACACAATAATCAGATATGATATGATTTATAAACTCAGTTCCTTTGTCAGATCTGATTTTGACCACACTCAGATTTTTCTCAATACTGAGCCTTTTCAGTAATTCTGGCAGCTTTAACTGAGTCTCTTTCTTACTGAGTAAGAATATGACCCAAGTATATCTTGAGTAGTCATCAACTACTACCAATGTGTTTTCCTGCCATTAGTGCTTACTGGTGTTATAGGACCAAAAAGATCCATATGCAGTAACTTAAGTATTCTTTCAGTAGAAACCTCAACTTTGCTTTTAAATGATGCTCTTATCTGTTTTCCTTTTTGGCACGCATCACAAATATGTTCCTTACTGAATACTTCATTAGGCAACCCTCTCACAAGAGCTAATCTTGCAAGTTTGTTCAGGGTTTTGAAATTTAGGTGATTCATTCTTTTATGCCATAACCAACTGGTATCTGTGGAACTTTTAGCAACTAAACATGTATCTTTAGGAGTTGAACTCCAATCAGCAAGATACACATTCTCTTTTCTTGTACCAGTCAGTAATACTTTCTGTGATGTATCATCTTTCACAAAACATAAGTTCTTAGAGAACTCAACATTAAAACCTTTATCACAGAATTGGCTAATTGAAAGCAAATTATGCTTCAATCCAGATACATATGAAACACCATGGATATGAACTGAGTCGATTTCCAAAGTTCCATATCCTTCAGTCTGTCCCTTGGAGTTATCTCCAAAAGTGATCTGTGGGCCTCTTTGTTCAACATAGTCACTGAGTATCTTCTTGTATCCTGTCATATGTCTTGAACATCCACTGTCAAGACACCATATATCAGGAGCTTTTTCATCTCTGCTCATCAGTGCCATGTGATCTTTAGTCAGTTCAGTGCCCTTGTTTTCCTCCTGAAAAACAGATCAATTCTTAGGTACCCAGTTTGTGTAGGGTCCTACAAGGTTAGATGTACCTTTCGGAATCCAAATTTGCCTGACAACTCTAATCACTTTAGAGTGGCTAATTTGTCTTCCATAAACATCAACATACACGTCTACTACTCTGGGTGCCTTAGCAGTTTTCTGTGTATGTGTGCTAGCTTTAGCATGAACATGTGACTTTGAATTCTTCTTTGGTTCAGGCCTTCTGTTCATTTGCTTTGGCTTCTGTGCAGCCGGTCTAAATCTTTGTTGACTCGGGTTTAGCTAATCTTTACCCTTAGGCAAGTGGGGTTCAGGTTGCCTGTACTGAAATCTGGGTCTTTCAGCATACTGAGGACTTGGTCTCTTCAGTTGAGAATGTCTCTGCTGAGTGTTTCTCATCTGAGGATTCCTCTGATGGTTCAGTGTGGAGCCTTTCAGGTTTGCATTCTTAGCCTGAGGCTTTGAAGTATTTGCTTGAAACTTTCCAACTGAGTGCTCAGGTTTTCTAGCCTTCACCTGAAGTTTGGGCTTTCCAACCTGATTATTCAGTTTTACTGAAACCATGGGTCCTTTTCCCTTGTCTACAACCTTGGGCATTACTTCAGCTTGAAGTGTAGGTGCCACTGGTTTTACAAAGATAGTCTTCTTGCTACTTGATGCAGCATTTAGATGACCTTGTGAGGTTCCCCCTGGAATAAATCCCAATCCAGTTTTTATAGTCACGGATCTCTGGTAACTCTGAATTTCATCTATTACATTAGATGCATTATTTAATAGAGTTAACTTCTTCTGTGCACTATCCTCACAGTTCTGTAGAGTTTTATGCTTCTCAGAGAGGTTATTGAACTCAGTTCTGATTAGCTGAATTTCTTCAGTGGATTTCTCTAGCTTTTCAGTTAGGGACATTATCAACTTCTCTTTCTCTGAGAGTTGTACTTTCAGAACATCCAGTTCATCAGTAGCTCCCATTAATTGAGAAGTGATTTCAATATTGCTAGAGTCTTTCCATTTTAGATTTTCAGCTTTCAGTTCCTTATTCTGCTCTTGAGTTCTATTTAGCAGTCCTTGCAAAACAGCATAGTCCTTCATCAGATTCTCAAAAGAATCCATCAGGTCAAAATGACTGTTTTCAGTGGAACTTGAAAACTCTTGTGCTAGTGTAGGAGCAACAACAGAGAAAGAAGAGTTTACCTCCTCAATGGCCATCAGACAGATGTCATCACTTTCACTGTCTGAGAATATCTCATCTGAAGAGCTAGATCCCTCCTCAGAGTGTTCTTCTTCTGCAACCATGGCTTTTTTGCTTGAGAACTTCTGGTCTCTTTTAGCTTGCCTTTCTCTTCTCTCCTTAGCACTCAAATCTGGACAATCATACTGGAAGTGACCTTTCTTCTGGCAATTATAGCATCTGTTGGTATCATCATCCTGATCATTTCTTCTTTGGACTTGGAGTCTTTCCTCTTGGATGAAGATCCTTCAGCTTTCAGGTCCTTCTTCTTCTCAGTTGATCTGTCCTCAGGTTTCTTCTGGTACCTGTGGTTCCTGTAATACCTTTTGTATTTTCCAAATCTACTATTAAGTCTATCAAACCTCCTTGCCATCAGTGCTAGCTTTTCCTCAAGCTCATCCTGATGTTTGGCATGGGGGTTCTCAGACTCTCTAGTTTTACAGGTTTTATCTTTGGCTTTTAAAGTCACATTCTTACTAGATGATGAATCATCTTTGTTGTCAGCCTTTTTGGATTTCTTATCAATTACAAATTCATAGGCCTTCAGCTCAGAGAAGACTTGTTGGTATGACATTGAATTAATGTTCTTGGTGTTTTCAATCACCACTGCATGAATATCCCATTTCTTAGAAAGACCTCTAAGAATTTTCAATGCAACTTCTCTTTGTGGATATTTCTTTCCAAGTGCATTTAGATCATTCATGATCTTTAGTGAATCGACTTCCAATTTGTCTATTGATTCACCATCATCCATTTCAAAACTATCAAACTTTCCAATTGCCTTTGAAAGTTTGTTTTCTTTTTATATGATCGTGTCTTGGCACATTCTGACTAGTGTATCCCAAATCTCTTTAGCAAAGATATTACGGTGAGAGATCATTCCCATCACACCATCATCAATTGTCTTTGTATAGTGTGTGTTTTTGCAATGTAGTCTAGATTGACTAACTTTCTCTCCTCATGAGTGGGTTGGTCATCGGACTTAGGAAATTCTGTTCTAGGATCAATTCTCTCATCTTCATTTCTCCTGGGATTCACCACGATAAATTGGAATGGTCCTTGAGAGACCACTCTCCACATACGCTCATGTTTGGAATCTGAGATGAGCCTGCATTCTCGATCTCCATAGATCATAGTTCTCATCGAGAACATGGGAAGTTTTTTAGAAGACATTTTATCGATCTTTTTAAAAGAAAAAAAATTTGACCAAATAAGATCGATTCGGATAGACCACAAGTATTTTTAAAAATAAAACTTTGGTCAAGACGGCGAGTGGTCAAGTTGAACCCTTTGCTCCGATACCACTTGTTGGTCCGGTGCAACGAGTCTTACGTGTATGGGGGAATACACGTGTTGGTGTTTTTAAAACTTTTTTTTCTTCGAGGTCGACTTGGGGTCGATAATCACGAAGATTAGGTTCGAGAAGCACAGATCGCTCTGAGTCAAAGTCTCATCGAGGCAGTGATCTGAGCTACTTTCAGATACCTCGAGATAATCCCAACCGAGTCACGAGTGTCAGAGATCCGAGTTGCTTGGATCGAGATAACTAACTTCTTGAATCCTCGAAGAGAGTTCGGTTTGGTAACTATCTGTTCTAGCTACTCGATCGTCTTGAAAATGGTTGGCCCTTTAGTTTATACTCGTTTTAAGCTTTGCTGAAAACCTTCCCATTATGAAATGGTGATTTGGCTGTGATTCAATTATGCAACTTCAGTGGATTGATTCCAACTGAATATCAGTGAAAAGTATACTTTCAAAAACAAGTCAATGCAACAGTTAAGCACGAGATAAGGAAAGCAATAAACAACACAAAGAATTATAGTGGTTCAGAGACTCAAGCTCCTACATCCACTCTCTCTGATCCTCAGAGAAATTCACTAATCACTTCTGAGCTTTCTGACTACCTCGCGTAGTTTACTTACTCAACTCGGCCCTGAGTTTTCTGACTACTCCACGTAGTTTACTTACTCAACCCGACCTTGAGCTTTCTGACTACCTCCGTAGTTTACTTACTCAAACACAAACAAGCTTTCAGACTACCCCTGTAGCTTACTAACTTCTCCTCTAGAGTTTTCTAACTACTCCGCGTAGTTTACTAACTCTTTACAACTCTTTCTCACCAACAAACACACTCAAACTACCTTCTCAAGGGTTTGGGGTTTCTCGGTTGGTTTCCAACTAGGATGAGATATCCTTTACAATGAAGCACAATGCAAAGGGTTAGGATATCTCGACTAAGCTTTGGATAATTCTTATCAAGCTAGGCTTAGTATAGTGAGCTCTCTTCAATATAGAAGCACTTGGGAAATTCTAAGTTTTTTTGAGTGCTTTAACTTTTACAAGAATAAGTTTGAGCTCTTGAGTTGCGTATAAATTTCCCGTGACCTTACAATGTAGAGGGTCACCAGTATTTATAGGCATACACCAAGGTCACTTTTGAAAACTATCCGTTGGAGAGATACCCGTGAGTTCCCTCTTATGGTGTGTGAGAAAACAACTATATTTAGGGTTTGAAACTCCCTAACACGTTTTTAGGCAATAACCTTTCATGTAGCCGGTCTTCACTTTTTTGCGATCTGGAACTTTCGTACATCGACATCTTTTTTTCAACACATCCTTTGTCGGTGTCGGTATGGTGCGATGTTGTCTTCCTCTTTTTGACTTTTGTCTCCAGTTAAAGGTAGACACTTTCAGCGGCTCTTTTGGTTACAAACTCGAGTTTGATATAACCTTAACAACACGCCGACTTAGTTCCTTTTATGCGCATTTGAATGTCTTGGCAATATCTAACTTTCTAAGGAATCACGTTTTTCTCAGTATTGCTTCCTTCAGATAGATATGCCTCGGAACATTCAGGTTCATACTGAACATTCAGTACATTACTGAGTCTTCAGTAATTATTGTGCCTTCAGTATTCTTGATCTTGATCTTGATCTTGATCTTGCTTCTTGAGAGTCTTCGAGTCTTGAGTCTTGAGTCTTGAGTCTTGAGTCTTGAGTTTTACGAGTCTCTTGGTGATATACTTTGAATCTTCGTCTTTGAGTCTTGATTCCTCGGTATCTCTTGAGTCTTGATATCTCGATTTCTGTTTGAGTCTTGAAACCTTCGTTTCATCTTTGAAACTTCGGTTTTTCTTGAAACATCTTGAGTTCTTGAGTCTTGAACCTATCCGATCTATATCTGCTGACTATACATTTTGCAGATAACATCCTGAATACTCTAAAACTGAATCCTGACTCAACTATTAAGATCATTCTGAACATGTCATAGTCAGGGGTTTTGGGATCTAATCAAAATCATATATCTTTTATTAAATTCATCTCCCAACAAAACTGCATACATATTCTGAGTTAGGATCAGTTTGCATCAAGCAACTGATCTGATCAGTTTGACTTTTTGGTCATCTGATTGAAAATGGACTGCAGTATCTGATTTCTTAAAACTGTTTTTTCACACAGGTATAAACTAGCTTCCGCACATCAGTTAAATTGATAGAGACCGAACTGATCTGTCATCAGGCGATCAGTAAGTTGGATATCAGTCAAAACTGATTCACTCGCACTCTGATCAAAACAACCCGCCATCACACCCGATCTGCAGACGAAAAAGTTTTTTAAGTCTATTCACCCCTCCCCTCTAGACTTCTGCCTTCACGAAACCCGTTCGGGACCTACAATACTACCACATCAATTCATATGATAATGATACATATAACATAAATATAGGGTAAACTATATTCAACATGCCCTATTGACAAACAGAGTTAGAACCAGAAGTTAAAATTAATACATATTCATCTCTTCCTACTTTTAAACAAAATTAGAACCACATCCTTATATTAAACACATATTTAGATACTCCCTATTTGGAATAAATAAACTAAACGATACCCCAATAATGTTATAAATGCATACCTATTATTATTCCTAGTGCCAATAATGCTACTGCTAGAAACAATGTGATCATTGCATCCACCGACCACAAGTTAGAACAGTTGGGTAGTTTACCTTGTTCAGTCTGAATGCAATTTCTTGCGTGTTGAAACATATTGTCATCTTGATCATCAACTCGAGAATTGGTGGTAGATGATGATGAACCAAAATAGTGAAAAGAGGCAGTAGGTGTTGTATGACTAAGGTTGGGAGTAGTTGTTGAATTCTTCATGTTATTTAATTCATCGCATCATATAAAACTATGCTTGTGCTTCGAATACCTAGGGCATCTGAAATAGTATCGTTCGGGGTTGTTTGAACCCAACCCTGCACAGAGGAATAACATCTTGCCTTGCCCGCAATAGCACTCCGGATTTGTTGAATTGCATTGAAATTTTGACATTATTGAACCTAAATGAAAAAAGGATAAAATACAACTCTCATTAAATCAGGAGATGAATTCGTCGATATTGGCATCATTAAACAAAAACAGAGGGGGTATTGATTAAACAGAGATTAACAAGTAGTGTTAAGGATTGAGAACAACTACATAGTTTGTATTTATAAGTTCAAATACGCAGGAGTCACAAACTAGAATCCACCAAATCACATACGGGTAAAACTACATCAATAAAATTAAAAACTGTAAATACATATACATATATATCACTACTATAATCCCTTAATCACCTCATCGATATATTAAAAAAAACTAATCAACTTCAAACCATATTTTTTACCACAGCAATTGATACCACAGCAACTGATAATCTGGTTTGTTTGGGTGTCAACTCATTATAAACGGAAATTTACCTGATGTTCGGGTGAGAAAGAGAGCGGATGGAGTGGGACTGCCGCCGGTGGTCAAGAGGCGTACGGTGGACGCCGTCAATAATACATTAGTGAGGGAAAGTTTGTGACAATGTTGACTAATGAAGTTTCACACCATTGGCAATTTGGCATATGTATATTAATAGCACTTGGGCTTTTGATTTTCCTCCCAAAAAACGGATTGGGCTTTGATTATGAATGGGTTTTTTATTAAACAATTTAAGACTTAAACAATGAATGGACTTTTTAATAAACAATTCCAACTCTTATATCAGCCCATGGAATATATTATTTAATTATATATTACTACCCATTTGTATGTATATTCAATTTGTTTCATTATATCAGTCTGTTGTGTTCGATACAATATTCTGAATTTAATCGAACACGTCGGAGGGACACGTGTATTATTCAACTATTAAAAATAACCATGCTCGGTGGACAAGTGTGCTCGCCGCTTGCCGACCAAACAAGTTTGTTCGCCAGCTCGCCACTTGTCAACCATGCAAGTATGCTCTCCGACTAAGCGAGTTTGTTCGCCAGCTCGTCACTTGCCAACCAAGCAAGATTGCTCGCCAGTTTGCCGAGCAAACAGGTATGCTCGCCACTTGCCAACCAAGCAAGTTTGTTCGCCAGCTCACCAAAATCTGGCATGATGACCTGATGCTATCTTGAGATGATCCTGAAGATATGTTGATCTGATCAGTCGAGCTGATCAGATCAGGCAAGAAAAAATCAGATAGCCTGAGTCAAGTGACCTGAGGGTCAGGATGTCTGAATACAAAAAAGCTGCAATTCAGTAAGCCTGAAGGCTCAGACAACCTGAAGGCTCAGGCAACCTGAAGACTCAGACAACCTGAAGGCTCAGGCAACCTGAAAACTCAGACAACCTGAAGGCTCAGGCAACTTGAAGACTCAGATAACATGAAGACTCAGATAACCTGAAGGCTCAGATATGCTCGATGAGGACAGTTTTCCTGTATAAAATTGATATGTCCGAAGGGGCGAACAAGGCAATCAGTCAAGCAAAAGATGATTTGGACGACCAAATGAGTGCTTTATAGATAAGTAAATGCAAAGATCAACCAGGAAGACGAAGTTGAAAATGTGGCAGCATCACATGAGTTCTTGCAAGACACGAAGTCTCCAGCTCATGCTTGCCAAACCAGCTCATGCTTGTCAAAGTACTATAAATAGAAGAAAAAAGAACAAGAGACGGGTTTAGAAAAATTCTAGAGTTCACAAATTTTAGCTCAGAAAAAATACCCAAGTACTCTCATACGTTGAGAAAAATCCCTAGCACTCACATACTTACTCTCTAAATCATCTTCTTTCATGGAAGTCCTTCCCATGAAAAGTATGGTGTACTGTGTATGTAAATCTCGCAATACAACATCCCTGGCTTGGAACGCCCCCAGAGTAGTCATTTCTTGACGAACTGGGTCAACAAATTCCTGTTATTTACCATATATAGTACACGTACTTATTTTGTTTGTGAGTTGTTATCAAATTAGCCACATAATATTCTCCATAAAAAATGACTCGCGACAACTGGCGCTAGAAGGAGGGTACAAAACACCAACCCATACACAATCCCGTAGATAGCCGAGGCAGAAAAATGAAATATAATGCCTCAATCTAGGAATACTTTCGACGGAGAGAGGTCGGGATGAGCCGAGCCTCACGCTCGAAAAGAGGCTCAAGATCGCCTCACAAAAAATCGAGACCCATGAAACCATCAATCTTGAAGATATCGCCAGACCATCCGGCGGCAACAACAAAAGGCCATCACTTTCTTGTTGCGAGCACAAAAAGAGAGGGCGAAAAAGAGTTAGCCAAGTTGAAAGTTCAAGATGATGATGATCAACGCCATAAAACACGATAGCGAGCAAGTTAAATTGAAAGTCGCAAAGCAAGCCAACAAAAAAGGCGATAATATGCCGGATGACGGCGACCTCAAGGGTCGAACCATCGGCGTTTGGATGTTTGAGGCTCTCCGTTAAAGATCGAATCGGCAATCATAGGCGATGAGGATCCGGGAGGAACGGCCGGCGAACATGCGCTCCCTCGGATCCTCATGATCGCCCGTGATCCCGAATAAAAATCGTTTGGAACTAAATTGTCTATCCATCATCGATTGGGTAGTCAAGGACCAATTTGGAAAGGGGACTGCCTATCACGAGCATGACCCCTGGTCTTCATGATGGGATCTGACCCCGATCCAAGTCTCTGTCAATTCCACGAAATTTGCGTAAATGCAAAAGCAATTGAAGGTTTACAGCCGAATTCGCAAGAACGAAAAAGGACTCCTCAAGGAAAGCACAATGCCCTACTCGCCACTAACACTGGCGATCATGGCAGCCGAAATACAACATCTTGCGGGATATTTTAGTTTTGATAAATTATGCCAAAACATTATCAACTTGTGTTATTCAAGCTAATTTACAGGTAACAAGTTAAGGGGAACGAGAGAACAAATTGAGGGGGAACTCACTTAAATCGAAGAAGATGATCGAGATCGGACGAGGCTATAGAGCGAGAATGATCGAGATCGGATCAAGATAGATGAGTTCGAGTCAATGACGAGCCATGCAAAATCAGATGTGAAGAAAAGCTAAAGCCAAAGAAATCGTAAAAGAAGGTTGCGATCGAAGATGAGCAAAAGAGATCGATCAAGATCGACGCGGATCGAGATCGGGATATGAAGATGAGAGGATGAGGCCGGGTCGAGATCGATATGATAACCGATATGCTAACTCGATGGAGATGACGATGCTATCCCGAGATGATCCCCGAAGATATGTTGATCCGATCCGTCCGATCGTCGGATCGCATAAGAAGAAATCGAGATAGAAGAGTCAATGTGACTCGAGGGTCGATGTCCGAATTCGGATAATCGAACTCAAGAATTCGACGACAAGGTCCGCCAAGAAAAGTCTCGTCAATCAAGAACCCGAGACTCAAGAAGTTATCAAGAACTCAAGGCTCGAGATAACTCAAGGCTCAGATAACTCGAAGGCCCCAGATAACTCAAGGCTCGATAACTCAAGGCTCAGATAACTCAAGGCCCAGCTTAACTCAAGGCTCAGATAACTCAAGGCTCGGATAACTCGAAGGCTCGAGATAACTGAAAGGCTCAGATAGAATTGAAGATCCTGAGACTCAGAAGATCCTGAAGAATATAAGCCGTTAGAGACTCAGAAGAAACTGAAGAATATAACCGTTAGATTCAGCTGACGTGGACCAATGAGAGGAAGACGACAAGCCTGAAAAAGTCGCAAAAAAAACAAACAGTAGTATGGATTTGAATGTGATTCTCTCCAACGGTAACATTCAAATCCACACTATAAATACAAGTTCTTCCATCATTATCATGTGTGGATGAATGTGGAAGAGTGTGGAGAATGTAGCAAACGTTGCTACAGAGCTAAGAAGATATGGGTTCCAGCAGTTCCCAGCCAAGGTCGCGTGCCAGATGATGCGAGTCCTGAAATATGGCCTGATCGTAGCACGGCTAAGGCAGTCAACACAAGGCACGTTGAAAGGAATTGTGCACCCGATTCTATATACTCAAGCATTCCCACCATAGAATACAGAGCGAGAGATACACGCATATATTCAAGAGTGTTCTACCTTAGATCTAAGCACAAATGCTATATCCTAAGCTTAGAGAGATTTTCTCATCCTTAGCATTGAGGCTAAACAAATGTAAGGGAAAATCTCAAACTAGTTGGAAACCAAACAAACCTTACCCAAATCAGTTTGATAGGATAAGTTTGTAGGTGAGTGTGAACTCGGTAAACATCTAGCAATTCCGCAAGGGAGGGTAGGTAATCCCGTGAGGGTGATAAGTCCCGTTTGAGTGCGAACTCGGTAAACATCTCAGCCATCCCGTGAAGGATATAAGTCCCGCAGGTTAAGTTCGGTTAAGGTTCCCCTGTGTTAAGGGAAGAGTGGACGTAAGACGGGTTTCGTCTGAACCACTATAAAATCTTGTGTGTTCTTTACTGCTTTATGTTTATACTTGTCATATGCATTCGATTATAAGCCAAACAACACACATTGTTCTTAAAAGCAAAAAATTGGAATCACTCTGCCCTCACCCCTGTTTTATATGCATCACGTGACATGTTTCGCTTCCGCACGCGCAAAATCGGTTTTAATCGAGACCATCAAAACCCCCAGGATCTTTTAAACCATTCGAAGAAAGAGCAGAAGAAATTGCCCTACGAAGTCTTCTGGACGTTTCAGCGGAAACAATATTCAATCAAATTAAAGATCGGGACATGTTGGATAAGCCACGAAGAATCATAATAGATAAAAATTGGCTTAATGCTTCCAAGTTTTGCAGTTATCATGAGTACATCGGACATAATACCGAAGAATGTCGTTATTTACTTCGCCAACTTTGGAAGTTATATGAAGAAAATCGTCTTACGCATTTCCTCAAAAAGAAAAAGCGAGACTCGGCGTAAAAAAAATAGGTGATCGTGGGGGTAAGCGTAAGGCGAAGAAAGATCGGCGGTGAAAGGATCCCGAATCTCGCAAGAGGTCGGAATTACCTAAAAGAGGGGCACCTACCATGAGTAGAGGTCGGGAGAGTCAAGAAATCCACATGATTCGTCCTGATTATGGTCCGGTGGGTGGATGCTATCAAGCATCGACATTATCGAACAGGTGAAAGAAAATGGAGATGCGTGCCATGCAAAGCATCCATCAGGTGAAGGTGGTGAGCACATTAGCTAGCACGCCACCCTCTCACCAAATCATGTTCTCGGAAGATGACTTCGACGACATAATCACCCCCCATAATAACTCTCTAACCATCAGTGCTCGTCTTCTCGGTTTGAAGGTGCATCGCCTCCTGGTCGATACCGGAGCATATGCGAACATTTTGTTTGTCAACACTCTACACCAAATGGAGAAGCAAGTTGGGGACCTGAGTAGTTATATAGAACCATGTGATCACACCATCATGGGTTTCGGGGAATCTATAACCCGACCCTATGGTATGATCAGGTTAGGAGTCGAGTTAGAGTCAACTTTAAATCCAGAGATCCGACGAACTAGAATACTAGACTTTGTAATCGTCGATGCTCCGTCAACCTATAACGGGTTTCTAGGTCGCCCGTTTATTCAGGAATTCAAAGCTGCCTGTTCGACTTATTACTACTGTGTTAAATTTCCAACTCAAGAGGGAACGGGTAACGTAAAAAGCGACCAAAAAAAAGCTCGAGAATGTTTGCTGTCATGTGTGCCAGAAAAGCAAAACATCATTAACATGATGGAGCAAACATGGGAAATCGGGGAATCAAGCCAACAGGTGAACATGTTGCCGAGGACGCTCATACCTCCTCTGACGAGCACACCTCCACTTTCGAACACAGAATCCGGGATGGTAACTCATGTCCCAGATCTCCCAGATCTAGAACCTCGTATAGGTTTTGATCCTATGGAGGTAGTTGACGAACACCGAGGGTCTATCGAAGATCCTCGATGGAAGCTAAAAAAGAGGCGAGCAACGCCTGTTGAACAACTGGAGTCTGTCAATATCAACCCGAACAGACCGAAATTAGAAGTATTCATTGGTTCGGAATTACCAGAACCATTCCGAACAGAAATGATCGCATATCTTCAAGCAAACTTGGATGTGGTTGCTTGGTCACACGAGGACATGGTTGGCATTGATCCTAAACATGCATGTCACTCTCTTGACCTTGATCCAACACAAACTCCAGTAATCCAGAAGCGCAGAAAGTTCAGTCCGGAGAAGTATGCAACTATGGATAGTGAAATCAAGAAATTGCTCGACAATAAACTGATTCGAGAAGTAAAATGCCCAAGATGGCTTGCGAACCCTGTGCTCATCCACAAGTGTAACGGAACTTGGAGATTATGCATATATTTCACTGATTTAAATAAGGCATGCCCGAAAGATAATTTCCCGATGCCACATATCGATTATTTGGTCGATAACACAGCAGGACATGAGCTCATAACTTTAATGGATGCGTTTGCTGGCTATCACCAAATACCCATGCATCTGGACGATCAAAAAGTACAACTTTCTGCAGCGAAAAGAATATGTATTGTTGGCAACGCATGCCGTTCAGATTAAAGAATGCTGGTGCAACGTATCAATGTTTGGTGAACAAAATGTTCGACGAACACATAGGTCGAACAGTTGAGGTGTACATTGATGACATTGTGGTAAAAATCGAACATAAGGAAGACCACATCTCCCACCTCGCACAAATGTTTGATATTCTCAGGGGGTATAACATGGAATTAAATCCGAAGAAGTGCATCTTTGGGGTTTATTCAGGAAAATTCCTCGGACATATGGTCAGTCAACGGGGGATTGAAGCGAACCCATCAAAGATTCAAGCCATGCTCGACATGCAGGCCCCCAGAAGTGTGAAAGAAGTTCAAAAATTAACCGGACATTTGGCTTCCATAAGCCGGTTTATATCACGAACTGGGGACAAATGCAAACCTTTCTTTGACACATTAAAGAAAGGGAAATTCCAGTGGACAAAGTATTGCCAAAACGCATTCGAGTCATTAAAACAGTATCTTGCAGATACTCAAACATTGTCTAAACCTGTTCCAGGCAAACAACTTTATCTGTATCTTGCGGCATCCGAGCATGCAATCAGCGCTGTGCTCGTTCGGGCAGAGGGGACGACACACTTGCCCATTTACTATGTAAGTCAGGTGCTCAAAGAAGCCGAGCTCCGGTACCCTCCACTCGAAAAACTTGCATATGCTCTCGTTATGAGTGTTCGAAAATTACGACTATACTTTTTCGATCACTCAGTCGAGGTGTTAACCACGTTCCCATTGCGACAAGTTCTCCACCGACCAGACACTGCGGGCAGATTACTTAAGTGGGCGGTGGAGTTAGGCGAATTTGGCATTACGTTCGCCCCACGAACAGCAATGAAGGGCCAGGCTATGGCCGATTTCATGGTCGAGTTGACATATCCACAAAAGCCCGAAAGTGGTGTCGACCAACCATGGCACATGTATGTGGACGGCTCATCAACAAGTTCAAGAGCCGGAGCAGGCGTGATTCTCATCAGCCCAACTCGACAAACTTTCACAACGGCCATCCGTTTTGATTTCCCAGCCACGAATAATGAAGCCGAGTATGAAGCTTTGATCGCTGGACTACACATGGCTATGACGATGGGAATTCAGAGGCTGATGATTTATAGCGATTCTCAAATAATCGTATACCAAGTACTAGACGAGTACGAGGCCCGAGGCGAATAGATGACACAATATCAGCAACTAGCAAAGGAATTGCTTGAACAATTCGAACAAGTTTACATAGAACAATTACCACGATTGAATAATTCGTTCGCTGATGCCTTGGCACGATTGGCAACAGCAGAAGGAGTGACGAGCACGATGGACATTATGGTCGTCACAACTTATTCGCCATCAATTCCCAGAGTTATGGTCGCCCACGTGATAGGCGAGCAAGAAACCTGGATGACTCCAATTATAAATTACTTACAAAAAGGACTTCTCCCCCGAAAATAAAGCACAAGCTACTCGCCTCAGATTACAAGCTGCTCGTTATACTATCTTAGACTAGCATTTATACGAAAGAAGTTTCTCACTTCCATTATTGAAGTGTATTACTCCTGAAGAGGGTCATGTAATTCTGGAACAGATTCGCGATGGAGTATGCGGAAACCATACAGGTGGGCTTGTTTTGGCACATAAAACTATCAGACAAGGTTACTACTGGCCGACCCTCAAAAAAGACTCGCTCGCGTATGCTCGCGCGTGTCACAAATGTCAGGTACATGCCCCACTTATCCATAGCCCACCTGAAGAACTGGTGTCGGTTTACAGCCCGTGTCCATTTGCTAAATGGGGAATCGATTTGATCTGCCCGTTTCCTACTGGCACATCGGGAGTAAAATATGTTGTGGTTGTCGTTGATTACTACACTAAATGGGTGGAAGCCAAGGCCATTATTAAAGCTACCGAACAAAGAATGTGGAACTTTGTTTGGAAAAATATCATTTGTCGTTTTGGGCTTCCCCAATCATTGGTAACAGATAATGGCAAACAGTTCGATGGAAGTGAATTCTGACAAAATTGTGCTCGCTGGGGCATAAAAAACATTACCCAACTCCGTATTACCCCCAATCAAACGGACAAGTAGAAGTTGTCAATAAAATTATCAAGCATACTCTTAAGGCCAGACTTGATAATTCCAAGGGGGGGGGGGATGGGCTGAAGAGTTGCCCGAAATATTATGGGCCTATCGAACTACTCTCAGAACATCAACTGCGGAAACCCCTTTTGCCCTGGCATTTGGTGCGGAAGCCGTTATACCAGCAGAAATAAAGATTCCGAGCCATCGAACAATGACTTTTGGAGAGCACATCAACGACCAGACGCTCGCCCTAAGTGCAGACCTGTTAGAAGAAAGAATGATGGAGGCTTATTTCAAGAACTCCATGTATAAAAAAAAGATCAGAAAAGTTCTACAACTCCAAAGTCCGAACACGTAGGTTCAACGTGGGCGAGCTGGTTCTAAGACGGGTAATGGGGGTATCAAGTGGTGTGTTCGGTCGAGCATGGGAAGGTCCATTCAGAGTTATAGAACGTTTGTTAAACGGGGCTTATGATTTGGAAGACCTGAATGGAGTCTCATTGTCCTACTCGTGGAATGCGTCAAATTTGAAAAAATATTATCAGTAACGACGAGCACAACTGGCCGAGCACAATCAGTCATTCGGCTCGACGAGCATAACTGGCCGAGCATAGTTACATATTTAACTAAGACGAGCAGGACAATCATGAAGGAAAAACACACCGTGTTCGACACAAATTTCTGAATCTTCTACAAATTTCTGGATCTTCTAGAAGAAATTCTGGCCAGCTCTATCAAAAGATAGAAGATACGTGTCAAAACAAGTTGAGAAGTGATGGCAACCAAAAGAGGTATGTGTCAATCCTGGAATAAGAACTGGCAAAAATAAGGACAGATGTCAAAATGAGGATTTAAAGCAAGAAGGCCAACACCAACTAGCTATGCCAGCACATGTTTGGAATAGTACTATAAATAGGCATATTGATAGCTGAAGAAAACAGAGAAAAAAGAAAAAATACTGCAAACATAGTAGAAGAAAATTCAGTTATCGAGAGAAAGTTGGTTTGATATGCCTCCAGACGAAGATTTTGACACTCCGAGCAACGGTTGGTGCTCGTTACAGACTCAAGATGCTCGGCAGAGCCATGGTTGCCACTCCACGTTACTCACTGCTTATGCAGTAGTAAATCACTAGTCCCCTACGCATCCCCAAAATCTCTTCCGAGGGGGAGGGATGTCGTGGTATCCGCTCGAAACGACGAGCGGATGTTGATGCTCAGGCATCTACTGAAGGGGACAAAAAGGTGCGAGCAGAGGCTTTTGCTCGTGCCTGATATAGGCAAGTAGGCGTGCTCTCCACATGCTCATGTCCACGGCAGCCCGCATAATCACAACTTGTCCAGGAGGGACAAACGCTTATGCTGTTGTTACTTGAGCATGTTACTTAAAGAGGAGTAGACAGGCTGATCCGCCTCATGCTTGTCAACATCAATTCCGCGGATGAAATGAGGCCAACTCATGTCTATTTCGAGACAAGGTTTAAATTCAAAACCATAGTCTGATGTCTATAGGTATGTGTAATAGGCAGTCTTCTTCAAATGTAAAGGTTGTAATAGAATACAACGTGTTGCAAAAACATTTTCGTTTGTTAAGTTTTTCTAGTTGAAGCCTATCAGAGGTCGCACCTAAGCCGGACGACCCGAACAAAGACGAATGAGCCGAAGTTTATGTTCACCTGACGAACCAGTTCGTACTCAGATACCCGCAGCAAAAGCGAGTGATGGGTACGTAGTCGCAAAAGCCGACTCGTAATTACAGATACCCGCAGCAAAAGCGAGTGATGAGTACGGGGTCGCAGCTAAATAAGACGGGCCGAGTACGAAGTGATCGCGCCTAAATAAGACGATCACGAAACAAGAAAGGGGGGGTTGCATATAAGTTAACCCATCTGGTCGCAGCTAAATAAGACGATCAACCTGATTGCACCTCAATAAGACAATCAAAAACCAAAGAAGTCAGGGTGGAACATAGACAGAGATCATGTTCGAATTCATTCAGAAGAAAAGAGGCAAAAACTAGGAAACAAGACAAACATCAACCATTCATCAGCAACAAAATTCATCCTCGACGATCAGGTTAGAGGAATTTTTTCAACAAGAAAATTTAATCATTCAACATCGAAATTATTCGAACAAGAAAGAAGAAGACAAAGATTACACAACAAGCTCAAAAGAAATTGTTCAGCAAAGCAAAAATAACACAAAGGAACAAATTCGTTATTGGGGGTAGGCGGAAGCGATGTATCGAACAAATCCTGCCTCATCTGCTCGGCCCCCTCAGGAGCAGCTCCTTCAGCATCATTGTGCCTCGCCTGCTCGCCAGGTAGCACATTCTGCTCGACTTCGGGAAGCCCCCTTTGTTCGTTTTGCACCTGATCGAACCCGTGCTCAGCTCGGTGAGTTTGGTCGACAGAATCATCAATGTCCGCATCCGAACCATCTTCCTCATCTAAAATACGATCATTAATCTCGATCCCACCAGGAAGATTGGAAAAATCGCACAGATCACTCAAATCAGATATCGGAAGGTTGCGATCTGGAGGGTTGTCGATCAGGTATTTCTCAAAATGGGATATGAGCGGGGCAATCTGTTCGGTAGCAAGCGTGTGTCTAGCAGAACGGATGGCATCGGCAAAGGCACATACATAAGAGAAATTCGACATGGAATCAACATACTCCTCAGTGTGCATTTTTGAATTTTCGAGACCCAAACGAGTGTTGGTCTCTTCAGCAGTGAGGAGATGTTGCCCGAGCAAATTCTTCTCGCATTCCACGGTCTCGATGCCAGTTCTGAGTTTATGAAGCTCGACATTCATCTCATCTTGAATTCTCCTAATGCCGATCACCTCCTCCTGGGCAAGGCCTAGCTCTTCCCTCGCCTGCCGAGCATCTTCCCGAGCTTGACGAGGATCCTCTTGAGCCTTGCGAACCTCTACTTGGGCCGAGGATACTTGTCCCTGAGCCAACTTCACTTCATCTTGAGTTTTGCTCAGCTCGTTCACCTTCTCTTCAAAGTTTCTGATAAGAGCCAAGTAGTTGGCATAAAGATTGGCGGACTCAGCGTAAGCTTTCTCAAGGAGGACCAAAGATTGACCATGACGCACTAGGCCAAGTCGCATGGTTTCCAAAGGTGTTGGACCCTTAGTGGCCTCTTCAAGCTCAGTCTTCCATGCTCGAATGGGGGTTTCGCACGCCTTCTGAACGTGATCGGGAAGGCCCAGAACATTGCGAACACTTGGAGAGCAGTAATAATCTTTCAATTCTGGCATCAGAGATGCCAATCTTCTCAACCTGCATGTTCACCCGAGCAAATGAATGTGATTAAGCGACCAAAATCAATGGAAAAAAAAGAAAATACTCCAACAGGCGAACAAACGTACCTGTTCGCCCGAGCAGGGTCCCATCCCAAAAATG
The DNA here is from genome assembly GCA_037126765.1 of Stenogyne calaminthoides. NCBI lineage: Eukaryota > Viridiplantae > Streptophyta > Magnoliopsida > Lamiales > Lamiaceae > Stenogyne > Stenogyne calaminthoides. Next base: position 25,597,185 of record JBBCBC010000011.1, on the reverse strand, counting down.
ATTTATCCTCAGGAGACCGAAGTTGAGAATTCATAGGGGTCCAGGTTCTGGGTCCCGCAGGAGATGGAGAAGATGTACCGACCTCCATTTCGACGATTTGCGCGATCAGACCGACCACGGAGGCGGCCATTCTGATCGCTTCAGTAGTGGGGGTCTCCTCAGTGGCATCGATGCTCGTCTGAGCTATCGAATCCTGCTCGTCAGGTGCTCTCCTTGATCTCTTTGGCGAGGAAGCTTGGTCGCTCGCCCCCTGTTCGACCAAATGAGTTGTCCTCTTCGGCCGACTCGACTCCCCAGGTCCAGATGCAGCTGCTCGGCTCACCTTTCTCACTCTGCTCGCCTTACCTCGATTTGCTCGCTGAGCATCCCGCTCGTCTTGGATTCGAGCAAGCTCTTGAGGTCTTTTAGTTCGAGCCATTTCGGTATGCTCGGAGGTGCTCACAGCAACAGTGACGACAGGGAAAGCTGTAGACAACAATTCATTAAAAAAGAAAAAGAAACCGCGAACAAAGAGTACAACACATTTGCAAAGACAAAAAATGATCCTTACCAACTGGATTGACGGCGACAAGATGATGAGGGGGCACGTACAAGCCTCCTTTCTTCCTTTGATTGGCGGTATTCAAAGTCTTCACAGATCGTTCTGAGTAAGGCTCGAGATCGATTTGCCAGATGCTGCTAAAATAACCGTCGTTGGTCTCTTTGTCCGTCGCCGCTTGAATTCCTGAAATTGAGAATAAGTTAAAATCATTTCGAGATGAAGAGCAAAAACACAAAAATACTTACGTCGGCAAATCCCAAAATCTGTGGGGATATCTAAGCGAGCATCTGGTTCACATCCAGAAGCCGAGCTTTTCCAATCGCCCTCGACGAACCAGAACTTCTCTTTCCAATCAGTAATCTTGTTCGGCACATCCTCAATGACCTTGCATTTGGCATTTGCCTCCATGAACAACCATCCGTGTTCGCCCTTGGGTCGAGTCAAATGCACTAATCGTGAGAGTTCTGCTGTTGTAGGATAATACACGGGCTTCGTTTTGCCAAACAAAGTTAAGAAACTCATAATCATGTGCCACCCATTCGGCTTCAGTTGTGTAATGGTGCTATTCCATTCATCGAGCAGGCGAGTAATAGCCGGATGAAGTGGGAATCGAAGACCCGCTTCCATTGTGTCTAAATTCACAGCAACACAACCCTCAGGAGGCTGATCTGCTCGCTCATCGGGACCAGGAGCCCAGAAAAACACATCTTTCGGGGTATCATAATTCTATACAATTGGCCGAGCATATCAACATCAATTACGCTCGCAATTTTGCTCGTCGGGTATTCATTCTCAACCCTGGTCCTATGAGGTTGTTCGGGCCAATCAAAATCATAACGAGCGCTATACTCGGCATATGTTGGGCTATGGGGAAGACCAACAGGGATGTCGAGCTCCGTGTTCTGCTCGCCGTCGAATCCTCTGTTCGACTCAGTAACATTCTCAGCCACCAAAATTTCCTCCCCCATATAGTCATTATCCCTATTTACATCATGACTATGCACAACCCTAGACCCAATTTGGGGTTGGGACAACGAATCATCGCCCGAATCATTTAAAAAGTCAGTACGGGCTAAATCCCTATCTAATTCATTTAGGGCATCATCGGAATTCGATGAAAGAACAGCAAATGGCTGCCGAACTTGCCCACGAGATCTTGAACCCGAGGCGTTCATCTCCGACGCATTAGCGTCGCTACGGGAGATTGTACAGAAAGAGGGGGAAGAGGAACTATGGTGGTTCGATTCTATTGAAGCATCAGAATTTGAACGAGAAGCCATAATCAGAATTAAAGAAGGTATGCAATAGTTACCTGAATGAAATCCTTCGCCAAAATGAGAATACCCTTGCCGGAAGTTTCAGACGAAAAGGAGTACGAAGACAAAGAGAAGAAGATGAAAAGAAGGAAAAGAAACTGAGGCGGCAAAATAGGTATTTATAGATGTCAGATTTAAAAAAAAAAATTAAATTCGACACAGAAAATGAAACGACATTCACGAGGGCCCACTCAATATATCCAACAGTCGGGCCCCCATGATGAAAACAAAGTGGCCCGGCTGGGAAGTATTGTTGTGTTCGATACAATATTCTAAATTTAATCGAACACATCGGAGGGACACGTGTATTATTCAACTATTAAAAATAACCATGCTCGGTGGACAAGTGTGCTCGCCGCTTGCCGACCAAACAAGTTTATTCACCAGCTCGCCACTTGTCAACCATGCAAGTATGCTCGCCGACTAAGCGAGTTTGTTCGCCAGCTCGCCACTTGCCAACCAAGCAATATTACTCGCCAGCTTACCGAGCAAACAGGTATGCTCGCCACTTGCCAACCAAGCAAGTTTGTTCGCCAGCTCGCTAAAATCTGGCATGATGACCTGATGCTATCTTGAGATGATCCTGAAGATATGTTGATCTGATCAGTCGAGCTGATCAGATCAGGCAAGAAAAAATCAGATAGCCTGAGTCAAGTGACCTGAGGGTCAGGATGTCTGAATACAAAAAAGCTGCAATTTAGTAAGCCTGAAGGCTCAGACAACCTGAAGGCTCAGGTAACCTGAAGACTCAGACAACCTGAAGACTCAGACAACCTGAAGGCTCAGGCAACCTGAAAACTCAGACAACCTGAAGGCTCAGGCAACCTGAAGACTCAGATAACCTGAAGGCTTAGATATGCTCGATGAGGACAGTTTTTCTGTATAAAATTGATATGTCCGAAGGGGCGAACAAGGCGATCAGTCGAGCAAAAGATGATTTGGACGACCAAAAGAGTGCTTTATAGATAAGTAAATGCAAAGATCAACCAGGAAGACGAAGTTGAAAATGTGGCAGCATCACATGAGTTCTTGCAAGACACGAAGTCTCCAGCTCATGCTTGCAAACCAGCTCATGCTTATCAAAGTACTATAAATAGAAGAAAAAAGAACAAGAGACGGGCTCAGAAAAATTCCAGAGTTCACAAATTTTAGCTCAGAAAAAATACCCAAGTACTCTCATACATTGAGAAAAATCCCTAGCACTCACATACTTACTCTCTAAATCATCTTCTTTCATGGAAGTCCTTCCCATGAAAAGTATGGTGTACTGTGTATGTAAATCTCGCAATACAACATCCCTGGCTTGGAACGCCCCCAGAGTAGTCATTTCTTGACGAACTGGGTCAACAAATTCCTGTTATTTATCGTATATAGTACACGTACTTATTTTGTTTGTGAGTTGTTATCAAATTAGCCACATAATATTCTCCATAAAAAATGACTCGCGACACAACCCATGGAATATATTATTTAATTAAATTGGGGGGTACTGAAATGGTACATTTTTAATTTGTTTCATTATGCATTCAATTTCTTTCATTTGAATTGGCAGTAACCATGGTGAATATGTTTTTGAGTATACATTACCTGCTTATAATCGAACACAGACAACAATATAGAACGTGTGTACACATTTAATTGATGACATAATAATGCATAATACCAACCATAATCGGTGAGGGAAAATTTTCATACTTGCAATACCCGACCTAAAGCAAACTAATATATGACATTCCTATTGTCATAATACTAGATGTCAAAAACACCACCGAAAAGCAGTTTCAGAACAATAAACATAAGTTTTAAGTGCAATACTAAACATCATATACAAAAAATCATTAATAAACTTCAAATCCTTTGCATGAACTACACTACTTTATGATAGTAACTCTTAAATGCATCATCGTCATCCTGAATGTCGATACCATCTGGAATATCAAGGCCAATGTTTGCAACATCCCCATACGCATATCTGGCAAACCCCATCAAATCGTAAACTTGGAACAACTCTTTATAATCAAAGTATGAACCATCAGTCCTGAAAAAACTCATGTAGTTTGGTTCCTAGTCAAAGCAAATGTTTGAGTTAATATTTGTAAGTAAAATACAGTTGAAAATTGCCTATTAATAATGATTCGGAAGTAACTTTCCAATATGGTCCCAATATACGTCAGTCACCCTGGATTCGCGCAGGTGGATGTTATATTCAACGCCCTTCGTCTTGAAAAGAAAGCACTTAAAGAGTTGATAAATGTAAGCAAGGGAACGAATCTTCTCGCGTATACCATCAACATTTAGAATATGGTTGCCCGGGTCTCTATATCGATTGGGATAATTCCTTCAGCATGCGATCAAAATCATCATCACAATCCACGACCCGTTCATTCATTATGTCTACCAGCTCGAAAATGAACTCTTGATCGTCATTCGATTCCCAACCACATGTGAAGAAATACATATCAAACTCATTCCTAACATGAACAGTGTCTCTGAACCTCATGTCAATCTAATGCTTCTTCATCTACGGTAATCAAATCCGGTGTTGCCCAATAATTTAATAAATAAAGAAATTATTAAATCAAGTATATACACACATTACATGCATGCATAATATAGTAAAAGGGCCTGTTTTGAAACAATAATTTTAGTTTAGAAGCACTTTATTTTAAAAAAAAAAATGACTTGAGTCCCACCAACTTCACCAAAAAAGTGTTACTAACTATTCAGTTACAGCTACAAATCAGGCCCTAAGTGAACTGATCTAGTTTGACAAAATAAATATTCACCTTCAGGTAGTGGAACACATTTGGACCCGATATTCTAAACCCAATTGGTATTTTAGCATGCACAAATTCATCAATATATGAAGTATACTAGTCTAGCTTACAATAGTCAAAGAGGCAACAACATATGTCATACAACCGAAAACTGTTCATTCGGAAGTATGCATCAATCTCAGTCTCCTGCAATAATAGGGATGTTATTAAATAATAATAGAAATGTGTATACAAGAATATGATCGAAATGGTACATACCTCAGTAATGGTCCTCCAATACTTTGGTCCAACCTTTACCTCGTTTGCATCAGAGTTGTATGACAGACCATCCTTACCAAAAATAAAAAGCTTGAAGTGTCTATAAAGATCAGTCAAGTGCCTCAGCTTCCTCTTGATGACGTGAACATTTGCCTTTTGATCGAGTGTCAAGCTCAAATAAGTTGAAAGATCTTGTATAAGCTTTTCATACGTGGACAGACTTTTCACCTGTGAGCGCTTCATCAAAAAACGCATTCCACCCAACAACGCATCTTAATCCTCGTATGTCCATCCCATTGTTACCTTGGAAACAATGTTATTTGGTAAAGTATATGTCTTTGGGTGAGATTGGTCCATTACCTTCTGAGAATAAGTAACATTAATCAACAATCAATCTACAATAAAGTTGGTTTATATCAAATTCAGAACACTGTAGCAACTGTATATTCTGAACAACATTATTATCACCACAGAAGAGCAGAACATCTTGTTGTTTTACTGTGAACATCCACTTAAATACATCACAACAACCAATCAATTGAAGTACTAAAAGCATAACATGCATATTTTATATTAATATATGTATATACATTATGGTGTGCTACTAAATCTTTGTTCTGTTTATGCCGTTTCACTCTATTTACAAGACATTGCCATATCCTTTATTACAAATCAATCATAAACCTCCACACCCCACCCCAACCATAGTTAACTTCATAAGGACTCAACCCTTTTAATCTTTCAGCATAAACCCCACAGAAAATAGATTCTAAGGTTGCTTTACTAATGAACGACTATCCTATCTAATCTAATGTACAAAAAAAAATAAGAACTGAAAACCATTGCATGTTTTCAGAAATCCCTTACCCATTCAAGCAGACTATAAAATACAAATGAACACAATACCAAATACAGAAATCACAATTAGCAAAACCCTAAACTTCGTTCAGAAATCAATCAACCTAACAAGTAGCTACATACCGGTTCGTTTTAGTCCGGATGTAGTCGAAGATGGAAGACGGTTGAAGCATCCTTTAATCGTCGAACAATAATCGGAATGAGAGTGATGATTGGAATGTTTGCAATAATCGGAACCCTAGTCATTAAACAAAACAAAAATAAAATTTTTAAATTGAAAAGGGTATTTTCAAGAATCCTGCGCAAATATAAAATAATCATACAAACCAATCAATTTACCCACCCATTCCTAACTAATTATATCATACAGAATCCTACAAATCATTCAACGTACAATTTAATCAAAAAACACAAGTGAATAGTGTTATCCCACATAATCCAATCTTAACAAATCAATCCTGACTCAAAATCCAAACACACCCTAAGTGGTTAATTTTGTATTAATTATGTTGCATAACTTATGGGACCAAAAATGCAAGTAGTTGAAAGGTGGTTAAGTCTTAAATGCGCATTAATTATGTCTCATAACTTATGGGATAAAATCTACAAGTGGATTTAACGGTTTCAGTCATGGTGGGACCAAAATTGGAAAAAAAAGAGTTGTGGGACTAGTCTGGCAGAGATGGGACTAAATTGAAAATATGGCGTGGTTGGTGGGACCAAAAGTGCAAAAAACTCAAATGCAGAATTAAGATTTGGATTCTATGAGCTCCAACTTGCCAAATAAATTTAACAGAATCTGTAACGGTAGGACCATATATGCAGGTGAACATTCGTATGAGTCTAGATGTATTGAGACCATTTCCAAACTAGTACATGTCCCATGGGACCAAAATTGTAAAAATCTCATTTTGAAAAAGAAAATTTATGTGAACCTGATTACAAATAAGTATAACACCCCTAAAATTCAAGTTAGTTATTTTAGATATCAAAAATTTCATTTTTATCACCAAAAAAGATATGACATGTTTTTTTTAAAGTTTATAATAAATTATATATATTTTTACATAGATACACATGTAAATATAAATAAGTATTTGATTTATTTATATTTTCGAAATGAAGATATTCTCTCTCAAGTTTCTCTCAAGTCGGTTGTTTATAAAATTCAAATATAAATATCACGTTCTCACATGTTTAAATCTAATATTAATATTTTCTCAACCAAAAATATATTTCCCTCACTCTTATAATACTCAGTTTTTTCCACAAAGAAAATCATAGATATTTTATCACCGTACATAAACTCCTCGACGGAGGCATCTTCTTCAATCTTCTCTACAAAATAAATAACAATTTCTTTCTCTTATCTTTTTACTTAATCTAGTTTTCTATTGTCGGAATACGAGAGTTAAAAATTCACTATCCTTTATTCCAGAATAACAACGGAAGAAATATCGAACCAGTTGAATTCTACATATGACAGGATTCTCTTAGTCCGAAATACAAGCACCAGAATTGATTCACGAATTGCTTCCATCATTCACAATTTAAGATCTCTTTGATTTGTATTTATATGTGATGTGTCTGGGTGAGAAGAGAAAATATTACATTCTCTCTTTTCTCAATTTCTACGTTTTTCTGCGGCGTGGAGTTAGAGTGAAGGGAATCAAAGAGAATTCCCGTAACTTCTGATTAGGGAGAAATCTTAAATCTCATCCCTATATATTCTCCTGGAAGTTATCACAATTCCCAATTAGTATTATCCACTTATGTTTAGAGTTTGAAGTGTGTTTAGAACTGGATTTGGAAATCAGAACACTCGATGAAGACTTGATAACTCCAAGTAACATATCCTTCAACTCAACATTACGAATTGAATAATTGAAAGTCTTAATACTTTCATCACAGGTCGTGTTAACCCTCAAGTGTTCCCACTAATGAAAACCCACTATGTTAGATCAGAATTTGATGTTGTTCAGAAGGTGATGTGCTACAATACTTCTCTATCAAATATTACCAAATATCGTAAGTTGTAAGGTGTTGCACACTCTCAAGGATCATGATATCCACAACTGAGCTCACCAGTTTTTTATGAGCTAGGAATTTTGTAGCGCCCCAAAAACGGCACCACTTTACTTAGGAAAAATCATTTGAGGTTTAAATAATTTTTACGTAAAGCGATTAAAGCGGAAGACAACATCATAAAAAACGAGTCTATTTTTTTTATTTCTTATTTCTTTTAAGTGCCTAATTATGCTTGTGTCTAACTCGTGAATTACCCATATTTCTAAGCCAAACACTTACTTAAATAAGACAATTCCAAAAGTAGGTTTACATGCACATAAGTATGTTATGACTAACTAAATATAAGAAGAGATGTCATTTAGGATACCTATCATGCATGCAATTTTAACATTAAAAGGGTCGACACATTAACCTAGGGGTTTGAAAAAGACTTGATTACTTAAACTAGCAATATTCACATAATTATGAAATCAAACATTCAAAACAATAGTTTAACAACTCAAATGACCGACTATTAGTTAGCAAAAGATTCAAGCACTTATCTTAAAAATTCATACATAATTCAAAACCATAATTTAAGACAAAGTAATACTTAATCCACTTCTTACATAAGTTGTAAAACACACTAAGTAGATTTAACGAAGTCTCCCCAGTCAGTCACACGTCTGCCTCGTCGTCAACAGGATCTGAAAAAGTTAAAGTAGCATCATGAGTCTTCCCCCGGAGAGGAAGCCCACTGAGATAACATTTAATATACTACTGCATTAAAGAAAGTCATTTGATGTGAAGAAATGAGTACATGCCAAGGCCCGTCGACCCGGCTATTCCACACAGCATAATTCCACACAACATAATCCACACAGAGCAAAATCAGAAGATCTGCTTATTTGCATCTTACACACAAATTAAACTAACTTATTCAAAAGTAATTAAGTGTTACCCACTTTCTTGACATTTTAATGTGGTGGGATAGCTCCTTCAGAGTCCGGCTGTGTCGTACTGCACTCGACACATTCATCTATCTTCCAGTCTTTTAAATCTTTGAAAGTTTCAATGCACACATATTGTTTTCACTATCTCATGTAATTTAATTAACACATATGTACCTTATTCCCACGTATTATTCATAAGTTTATTAATATTTCTACTAGCTTAATCATACTTCGAGGAAATTGGAATTGCGGAACTAGGCAAATTAACATAGATTTACCCGTTAAATCGTAACACTTAAGTAAGTATCCCACACCTAAAAAATGAATCACAATAGTATTTTAAAATGCCCATAAAAAGTCCACTTGGTTCATTTTGGAGTGCTAATATTCTTATTTAACTAGGTAGTTAAATAAAACAATCTACTAACTTACTTCTATATGTTAAACTTTCTCAAAAGACATCTTGTAGTAGATAATTTACAAACAAATACAAAAACATCAGAATATTATGAAATTTATACAGTAATTTAATGACACATATAGCTTCATATCATAAAAATTTCAATTTTTAATGTATTGTATATCTTTTCTTGGGATTTTCACAAGTTGACTGAAAAACAGGTTTCGAAAAGGCTTACGTTAAGTCAATTTCTAAATTTTGGTAGAATTTGTATATTTATCATAAAAATGTAAGACAAAATCCTTCATAACCTTAAGAGTCATTAGTAATACCAGTAAAATAATTATAATTTAAATCTTTGAATTTCCTATTTAATTGTACAGTGTTCTAGAGCTTTAAAACTGTTCATTTTTACTGTGAAGGTACTGTTTGGTAGAAAATTCATTAAAAATATAATATAACTCTAAATTTACCCAAATAAAATTTATATGAAAGCTAAGATTCAATAGAAAAAACATAGTCGAAAATCAATTTCAAATACGATGTTATCTGCACCCAGTAAATTCTACAATCTTTGCCAAAAAATAGAGCTGTTTTTCTGCTGTACAGCAGTTATATAGAATATTCGTATAAAATTGAAAACAACTCCAAAAATTCTGAAAATTTATCACACACCCTACACTTCCAGAAACTCAATGTGATAAAAGGGTTTTATCAAATTCGTTCAGAAAAGGTTAGACAATTCTCGAAATTAACATGCAACCCATTAATTAACACAAAATAATCACATATTTGACAAATCCATAGGCTAAATCATAAAATCCATTCTAAATTCCCAAACCTATGTCAAAATAACATGTCTATACTTAATTTTATATTATTAAACATCATCCTACCAAAAATCATAGGAAAGAAATTGGGGAAAAACCAAAATACCTTTTAGAAAAATTGGGCAAATTTCTTGATTGATTCGCTTGAAAGGTTGAAAGAGAGTGTTTGTTCTTCTCTTTCCTTGAAAGACGCTTGAATCATCAAAGTTTTGTTGAAAATTTTGTAGAGATCCGATGGTTGATTTTTAGGGGAATTTCAGAGAGAGAGAGAGAGAGAGAGACCAGAGACCAGAGAACATAGACTGAGAGAAAGAGGGAGGAGTGGAATGAGAAAGAAGGAGTTTTGGTTCTCTGCGTATGATGCAATATATTTATTTAATTTTATTATGTTATTATTATTTTACTATTAAATAGAAAGACAGAAATGTGTGTGTTTGTTATTACTGTTTTTTTTTTTTTTATGGAATATTCTTAATTTAATTTATTAATATTTTATGTAGAATATTTACATATATATGCACAAAAGATATAACAAGTATCAAGATATGGAAACTATATAATTAAATCCCTTGATAAAAGGAATTTTTGTGACTAAATAAGATCTTTTATACTCCAGTAATTAAATATTATAAATTTTATTATTAATTGTAGGTCCCGAACGGGTTTAGTGAGGGCAGAAGTCTAGAGGGGAGGGGTGAATAGACTTCTGAAAACTTTTTCTTGCAGATCAGTGTGAGGCGATTAGCTTTGATCAGAGTCGAGAAATGAATCGGTTTTGGTGATAACCAACTTACTAATCGCTCAAGGCAGATTAGTTTCGTAATATCGGTTTAAGCGATGTGTGCGGAAGCTTAAGTTTTACCCGTGAAAAACCAGTTTTTTATAAATCGATTCCAAAGTTAGTGTTTTAACGGTTGGATCAAGTGTCGAAGCTTGATCGAGATCGAAGCTTGGTGCTAGGTGATCTCAACTTAGAATATGTATGCGCTTTTTAAAGGTTGTGTGCAAATGTGTAGCAGTTAATCAAAGCGGTAAAGGCACACAAGATTTATAGTGGTTGGACAAACCGGTCCACGCCCACTCTTCCCTATCTGAGGGCACCAACCGAACTTAGTTTTATGTGTTAGTTCAACACAAAGACAATCGACAGATATTTAAGGAGTTCTCACTCAACCGATCCCTTAAATCGAACTAGAAACCCTAGTGCGAAATCTTGCTAAACAACTTAACCTAACTTGGGTTTGGATAAGATTGTTTTGGTTCCAACTATGAAATCTTTTCTAGTGTTTAAGGTAGCCTATCGCCTAGATGAAAAGATTTCTATGTTAAGAACTTATGGGATGAACACTTAATAAAATAATCTTCTTGATCGTGTTCTTCGTGCGGAAATCTGATAATTGCTTTAGCTTCTTGATTGTTCGGTGTTTTCGTGTCTTCACTCTGAAGTGTGATCCCATATTTATAGACCTTGAAATCAAAGAGCCGTTTGGAAGCAATTTGAATTTCAGGGCTATATTAGGTAGGTTTGCGAGGATTGATGTGACATGCTTGAGAGCGGCATGGCCGAAAAGCGTGAACTTGTATTTTATAGCCGTTAGAGAGAGCAAAGATCGAATCCCTTACTTGTCGGCTCGATCATACGTGTCTTGTTCTTATTGGTTGAGCAGACGACTTTTTTGATGTTGTTCTTCCAACTAATGTTGACATTCTTCTTGTCGGATCATATTCATATGATTAGGTGAAAATCGATTTTTCACTGGTGAGGTGACTTGATCGATCGAGGCGAATCGATCTACTACCGATGGAGTCTTCTGCGGTGCGGTTGACTTAGCTTCAACTAGCGGACTTCGGTGATGTAGGTCTTTCCGGTCCGATCTTCCGGAAGTCATCGATCTTCAAGTATTTCGAGTTTGAGCTTCATGACTTGGTGAGATATCGACTAGATCGGATCGATCTGATCTTTTGTTCTTCTCTAGCATTCTGGCCTGTCGGATATCAGCTGTTCTTTGGATCTTCAGATCTTACTCATACATATTGAGGTTCACCCTCAATATGTGACCTACCTATTACATCAGTTGTTCTATCTGATAATTATCAAACGGTATTCTATAATCGATAATATAAACATCATCATTACCTAACTTAAAATTTGGTCCTATTACATGTGTTTCTGGAACTTTTATCAAAACTATAAATTTCCCAACAATTTCCCCCTTTTTGATAAAACCAAAACACCTGAGAAACCAAACACAGTTGATAAATATAGAACAGTAAAGAGCACATAATCAGAAGACAATGAGATTTTGTCTTAGGATCAGAAAATAAACTTTTCTCATTAGATATGTCGATTAAATGTTACATCAGAAAAGTTTGAATTTAAAAACAGATGATCCTGAGAAGTCTTCTGATTCTTCACTCTTTAGGCTTGTATCCTTCTGGCATCTCTCTTTGATCTTGAGGTACGTTGAAAATCTGATATAGTTTCCATCTGACATCATTGGTCTGCTAAGGATCAGTTATGTGCGTTTTGCTCAGGATGTCAAAATAGAACCTCTGAAATGCCAGTCTGTCAAATGAGCCATCTGCCTTCTTCGAGTAATCCAACAGATCATACTCTTGGCGAGATATTTTTACATTGATAAGTTTGGCCTCATTTTCAAGATACTTCAGAAAATCTGGATATTTATTTTCAAACCAGTTGAGGAATTCATCATCTGGAGATTCTTCTTGTGGAACAAGATTGAGGACAAAAGCATCCAGAAGCCATTCACTTCTGATCTTGTTCCATTCCTCAAACCTCTTAGCATGTGCAGCAGTTTTTGGAATAATCTCATCAACTCTTCTTTGGCGGTGAGGTTACGCATGCAGATTTTCCAGCCTTTCCTTTCTTCGCTTTCGATCTGAATCTTTTCTTGGACCTTACATCTCTGCCAATTTTTACGCCCTTCTTTCTTCTTCGCTTTTTTCGGTCTCTTCAAAGAATCGCTCTTTGGAAGAATTTCTCGGCGATTCTTTATCGGCCAGAGATCGGCTATTTGTGCTTCTTGTGACTATTTTAGTCTGAGTAGCTGGTACAGGTTGTGATGTCCCAGCACCCGCAGCAGCTACCTTTTGTGATGTCCCAGCACTCGCAGCAGCTACCTTTTGTGATGTCCCAGCAGCTACCTTTCTTGCCTTTGATTTTTCAATCTTTTCAGAGACTTCGTTAGCAAAGAGATCTAGATGATCTAGTCTTTGTCCATAGGCTTCAACAGTCTGAATTAGATCTTCTGTTGTTCAGATCATGTCAGTTGGTTTCTCAGTCCGTCCTTCCCCCTTTTTGGTTTGATCAAAAAAGCATTTGTGAGGTGGGAAGTTAGGGATCCAAACCGATCGATATTGCCCTATTGAGATCGCAGATGAGATAAGCCTCGAACTGGAGCGGTTAAGTTGAACCTTCGAGATCAAATTTCGGTCTTGACAGATTCGATGGCGAAGAAAATGTAAAGATCGGTTTGTCAAGTTTGTCTTCTGTCAAATCGAGCTTTTCAGTGAGCATCAGAAAAGAAACTTGTTGATCCACCTGAATCAGCTTATCATCCACGGATTTTATAAGATCGGCAGATACGGTGGTCACAGTTTGGGAGAACTAATCTTTGATCGCTGCAATCTGGGAAATAGCCAATTCCTTTGATCCGATATTTCTTTGAGGCGGTCGCTTCGATCACTATAATTCCCTCAATTTCTTCTTTTCGGAGATCTTTGAACGTGATCGATCTCCGAAGTTGATCAGCGGTGATGTGAGATGTAGGAATGGTATTCGTCACTTGATCAGTTTCAGTTGTTTGTGCCTCCAGTGGTTGGTCATGAACTGCAGCACCAGTTCCACTATCATCGGCAGCTCCTGTATCCTTCATTGTAGCATCTGCTTCAGGAGCTTCTTGAGCGATCTCCGGGTTCATTTTGTTCATCAACCCGGCTTCACGTGGATCGAGCTTTTGTGATTCGATGAGTTATCACCTCGGTGGTGATCCTACTTTAGCAGATTTCCTCATATCGAAATCAAAATCTGCAAACTCATCAGCACCGCCCATCTGTTCAATAATCATTATAAAATCTGAGAAGCTTTTTAATCTGAGATCTCTCCAGGTGAGGATCTCCATAACTTCTTCTCTAATAGCAGGATGGGCAACCGATTGGATACTTCTCATCAATTTGTCGTTCGATTTCCAAATCGACCATTTTTCCTGTGATGGTCTTTGATGATCTAGACTTCGTGGAATTGTCCGCTTTCGATCTCGGAGTTGATGAGATGTGGAGGGTAGTGTCTTTGCTTGAGTGGGCGGAAGTTGTGCGATTGGCTCGACTGCGAGAGGTTCTCTTTGTGGAGGCAAAGTCTTTAGTTCCACAAGTAGTAAACTTTACAGTTCCGAACCGATGTAGTTTCGTGTTCAAGGGCAGGTGAGAGAAGTAGAAACATGCTTTCGTGACCATTAGTCCGAGTGGTGAAAAGCAATTTGGATTTGGAGGAGAAGGAGATCGTTAAGTCTCGAAGTTTCTTCCTCGAGAATGATCTGGCGAGTTCTCGGCTTGAGAAGCTTTGCTGTCGATGCTTCACCCGATTTTTGTGGGTGCATTTGATCATTCGGCGCTCCTTCTTCATCGACTCATCTTCTAGCATCGAGTCATGGAGGCTTGCCGCCTTCTTGACCTCTTTTCCTGGGCCTTCACCAGTTTTCTTTTCTTCTTCTGGGGGGCATCTGGTGGGCCTTCTGGGGGGCCTTCACCAGCTCGAGCTGATTCGCCAGCATCTGGTGTAGATGAAGTTGCTTTCTTGCTTTTTCCTTTCTTCGATTTTGGAGGGGTTGGCCGCATATCATCGTCTGGTGGCCCAAATATGGCTAGAGTGGTGGAGAGGAATGCCTTGTAGGACTTCAGTCCATTCTGTTCCCATTTGGCCTTTGGCATTTTATCCTGTAGAATAACTGCAAACTCATCAGCACCGCCCATTTGTTCAATAATCATTATAAAATCTGAGAAGCTTTTTAATCTGAGATCTCTCCAGGTGAGGATCTCCATAACTTCTTCTCTAATAGCAGGATGGGCGACCAGTTCTGGATACATCTCATCAATTTCTCGTTCGATTTGCATTTTGACCATTTTCCCTGTGATGGTCTTTGATGATCTAGACTCAGGAATTGTCTGTCCAGATTCCGGTTGATGAGATGTGGAGGGTTCTGGTGGTGCTTGAGTAGGCGGAAGTTGTCTGATTGGCTCGACTGCAGCAGAGGTTCTCTTTGTGGAGGCGAATCGCTGGTTCCCACAGTGGGTTTCGGGTTCGCGAACTGTTGTAGTTTGTGTTCGCGAATCGATGTAGTTTCTGAGTTCATGGGGTGGAAGAGTAGGAGATACATGCTCAAGACCATTAGTCCGAGTGGTGAATGAATTTCGAGTGGGAGGAGAAGGAGATTGTTCGTCTCGTGCTTCTTCCTCGAATGAATGTTGGCGAGCTCTCGACTTGAGAAGCACACTGTCGATTTTTCACCGATTTTTTTGTGGTGCAACAGACCGATCTGGCGCTCTTTCTTCATCGACTCATCTTCTAAAGCATCGAGTCATGGAGGCTTTGCTTCGCCTTCTCTTGACCTCTTCTCTGGACCTTCACCAGTTTTTTTTTTCTTCTTCAGGGGGGCTTACGGGTGTAGACGAAGTTGCTTCCTTGCTTTTTCCTTCTTCGTCTTTGGGGGAGTTGGTGCGATATCATCGTCTGGTGGCCCAAATATGGCTAAAGTGGTGGAGAGGAATGCCTTGTAGGACTTGGTCCATTACATTCCCCATCGGCATTTGGCATTTTGTCTTGTAGGATAACCGCAACCTTGTTGAGATTGTTGATCCTCTTCTTGAGATATACCGCCTCCACTCATCAACTCCAAATTTATCATGTTCTTGGAGTAGAATGGCCTTAAACCCATGCCAATTGATGTTCTTGGCTTCATCAATTATTGCTGACCATCTTTATCTGTTTGAGCCGGATGTAAGCGCAAGATCGGGCTGAATGTAATACCCATAATTGTTTTTGACAAAATGTCAAACAACAATCGGTATTTCCTCTTGAGCATTGGCGACGACAAAGCTGAAGTATGATGTTTGTCGACCTCTCTCATGAACTTCGTTTCGATCAACTCATCTTGATTCTCCTCAGTAGTGAGCAAAGAGATTCATCCTTTTGGTAGGCGAGCAGGGCGTGTTATATCTTCATTCGTCGGTCGATCTCTTCTCCGTGATTTGCCGAAAGTAGTTCTTCTCTCCTGGAGCATCAGATCCACCCTTAAATTCCTTAAGAATTGAGGGTTTCATCTTTGCATCACCGGATTGCGTTGAGCAAAGACAATATTTCTCAAGTCCTGCCTTCTTCAGGAATTCCTCTACTTCCATTGATTCCGGATCCTTTGTCACCCCAAATTGTACGAACTTGTCTTCGACAATCCTAATGTCAGTTCCGCATAATTGCACATTATTTTACCCATACCGTGAGTGATCTTCTACAGATAAGATAGATTCGGTTAAAAATTGTGCATTAATACAAAGAATATCACACAAGCGGAAACTAAGAAACAATAAAGCATAATACAGGATATCATTGATTGACAAGATCTTTAAGATTAAAGGTTTTTTTTTTTTAAAACAAATTCATCAAATAATCAGTAATTACCAGATTCTGTGAATTTGAAACTTAAGTAAAAACACTTTGAATCGCAGAGAAGTAATCTGGAGAGTTTTCAGAAAATAAATCGCAAGTTTGTGAATTGGAAAACTCTGATGAACCTTATAAAGATGAAGAGGGAAACCGACAAAAGTTGGAAGATCAACCGTTTGAAATTAAACGATCCAGATTTAGCGGTTTTGATCGAACGGATGGAAAAGATTCGTACGAAAACCTTTTGGATTTAAAAGATCATTTTGTAGCAATTAATACATGTACCCCACGTCCGCATTAAATGATTTGCAGGGAATACATCACAAGGATAATGGGTACAGTAAGGCAAATAATATCAGATAAGATCCGATAAATAAGCAAAGAACAAGGGAAAAGAAAAGCGTATCTGGTTGACTGATATTGTAATCAGTCAATACCACTTGTCCGTGTTGATTTCACTTGTTGATCTTAGTATTCTGCCTAAGCCTTAAAATTTCCCAACTGATCCTTTTCAACTGATCCGCTTCACTTTGCATCTGAATTGTTGAAGGTTCACGCTCAACTGATCTTCCTTGAATATGTCTGATTTCCTTCTGATCCTCCTTGATCAGTTGAAGTTCCCCCTTCAACTGATATTTCTGTATTTCCCATAGACTGATATATCTGATTTGTTGGAGTTTCAAGATCAGTTGATCTTTCTCATCTGATCAGCTTCGTATGTAATCAGATTTTAGTTGACCTAATCAGATTCTTCTCAGATCAAGCCAATTCTTGGGATAAGTGTTACCGCCAAAACTTAGTCTAGAATAGTAGCTTCTATTCCCTAAGTTGGCGCGATTTGACATGCGTAATTATTGTCTGTAAATCTTGATATGTCAATCCGCCGTAAATTTATCCAATTATCAGTCGCGTGATTTCTACACGCTGTCCTTTTGGTGCAGATTTCTCTAAAAGGTTTTGAGAACTCGAATTTGCATTTGCACCCTTGCTTGGCCTCTATAAATTGGACCAATGTTTTACACAACATAACCCATTCACCATACTTATCTTCTTTGTAAAATCATGCATTCTGGTGAACCCTTATTTCCGGTGAAACTTCCGGCAAACACCTTTACCCCTTTTTCAATGATTTCAGCTTCTCAAATCAACCCTGTGCGTCCCTTATCACTGTTTTCGTCGTCATCAAAGATTTCACATACGATTGTTGCAAAGCTTCTCTACCACCATGGCGGCGGGCCTGCTGTTGCAACTGAGAAGACACTTCTCCTAACCGTATGCACCTTGTGTGTCTATCTGGATGACGGAACTACCATCAACAGACTTAGTCTGAAAATGAACGTGAGTTTGATATGCGATCTTGATCAGTCAACAACTGATCTTCGTATATCAACTCACCATTTAACAGCTGGAGAGCCCACTGACTCTTTCTTAGGGCTCCTGGCTTAAAAATCCTATCAAGGCCGCTCTCGCTCCACTGGTTTTAGCTTCAGCGAGCGCCTTGGGATTTCTTTAAAGCCTCTCTCACCCTTTGTTAAGTGGGGGAAAATGAGAGCATCAGATCTTAAAATCTCTCTCTCTCCCGCACTTCTTGGGTTAGGATGAGGGTTTAGGGTTAAGGTTTTCGGGTTTAGGGTTTAGGGTTTATGTACTGACCTCCGGGTCCTCTTGTACTTGTATTTTGTAATGTAACCTGACCTTCAGGTCTTTATCAATGAAAATTTTCTGTTATTTCATTGTTGTGTAAAATTCCTGTATCCTTATGCGATTTTAAGCTTTAATCTTGTGAATACCACTTGTGAATCTTGCTTGTTGAATATCAGCTTAATCGACTTACAAAGTATAACTGAACAGATTTAATCAGATAATCCTTTAAACGATCAGTTCCTTTAATCTGATAAACTTTAAATCTGATCAGTACCTTCTCATATCAGTTCCTTGACTTATCTTCTGATCAGTTGAGATACCAAATTCAACTGATTTTACTTGAACTGATTAGTTTCTCAACCAAATTTGGTTACGGAGATCATTCCATCAAACATTTTAGGTGCATTTTCTCCAAGATCCGAAGCCCTAGCTCATTGCATAATTCTCTCGAATCGATCTCGGCTAGTGGCTTGGTTAGAATATCGACTTTACGTATATCGGTATGAATCTTTTCCATTCCGATATTCTTCTTTTCAACATGATCTCTTATAAAATGGTGTCGACATCCACATGCTTGCATCTTGTATGTAGAACGAGATTACGAAAGTGATTGCAATATCACTATTCTTTCATCACGTAAAATAGGTACATTCTTAGCTTCAATGTTGTAATCCTCAATTTGGCCGACTAAGCAGAGCGATTTGGGAACAACGACTTCCTGCTGACCATATATTCTACTTGATAGTAGAGATGTCATGAATCGATGTCCGCTTTTGAAAACCACGAGATCGGTTTACTTCCTAAGAACCGACAAGTTCTCGAGGTGGATTTTTCGTCAATCTTGCAACCTCCATAATCGTAATCAAAATACCCACTAAGCTCTAGATTATCATCGATGGGTAAAATAAACCAAGGTTTATTGTCCCTTCAGATACTTAAGAATCCGCTTAGGCGCTTCTAGGTGGCTTATCATTGGATTTGCACGAAATCGCACATACACCTATTGCGAAGGTTTATATCCGGTCTCTTTGGGCGTCGGTATAGTAGAGATCCAATGAGAGCCCTATATTCTTTCTGATTTGTTTTCTGACCATCCTCATCTGGATCCATCTTGAATCCAGTCATCATAGGAATTTTGGCTTCTTTACAATTTTGAACTCCAAACTTAGCCAATAAATTCCTAGTGTACTTTTCTTGGCAGATGAATATCCTTACGTACTTTGCTTTACTTGAAAGAAAGTAATTCATCGACCCATCATAGACATCTCGAATTTCCTTGCATCGGTTTTTTGAATCTTTCACATAGACTCTTTTGTTAGGAGATCCAAAGATGATGTCGTCCACGTAAATCTGAACCATCAGAATATCTTTTCCATCTTCTATTCTGAATAAGGTTTTGTCCACTGTTCCTTTAGTGAACCCACTTTCGATCAAGAACTGAGAGAGTGTATCATACCAAGCTCGAGGAGCTTGTTTCAGGCCAAAAGAGCTTTTCGTAAACGGTACACTTGGTTGTTCTTTTCGAAGCACGGAGGTTGTTCGACATAAACTTCCTCTCGCTAGTACCCCGTTTAAAAATGCACTCTTTCGTCCATCGATACACAAATGAACCCTCTCGTGGGAAGCATATGCATATAAATAAACCCGAATGGCTTCTAGGCGGCGGATCGGTGAAAAGGTCTCGTCATAATCAATTCCTTTCGATTGTGAATACCCCTTAGCAACAAGTCTTGCCTTATTTACGGTGATGACATTTTTCTCATCTCTCTTGTTCTTGAAAACCCACTTCGTGCCAATTACGTCTTGATGATTTGTCCATCTACCGGTTCCCAAACTTGATTTATGTCGAATGTTTCGGCTCTTCTGCATGGCTAGAATCCGACTTTGCGTCTTGTAGAGCTTCCTCTATTGTTGTTGGTTCCTTCATAGACAAATAATAAAGAATACATGGCACTTTCACCAATCGATGTCTAGTTTTAACTTTATCGATGGGTCTCGATGATCGGATCGGTTGGATGACCGGGTTATCCGTGTCCTTCATTACGATTTGTGTCGGTTTGGAGAACATCGTCCGTTTCTGATAAAATTTCATTACTAGCGATTGGGAGTGGTGCAGAGTTATGATCCACTTGATAAGAACAAGTCTCGGCTGATGTTGGACTCATCATGTCTTTGATGTACGTTCGTGGGAACTTCAGTGTTCCCCCGAATGGATGGTTCGATTGATCTTTGTCTCACCAGACGGCTTCTTCATCGGCTTTTTTTTTAGTACCTTAGGATCCGAATGATCCGGTGAATCACCTAGATCTGGAATGTATCTTTATTACGGTTTCGATTCTTTTTCCTTGATCATTAGGTCGATCCATTTTTTCGAGCATCGGTACTTGTTGATCGTGTACATCTTGTTCGAGGCGATTTCTCTTGTCGTAAGATGCTTCATCAAAGACTACATGGGGCGTTTCTTCCACAAGTAGGGTTAAATCATTGTAAACCCCGAGCGCCTTGCTAGATGAGGAATATCCTAAGAATATACCCTCATCCGACTTTGGCCTCAAAAGTCTTCAATGACTCTTCCCATTGTTGTGTATGAAACACTTACACCCAAAAACATGGAAGTAAGAGACACGAGGTTTTTTGTCCTTCCACAGTTCATAGGGTGTTTTGTAGTGAGCCTTAGTCAAGAGACATACATTACGAGTGTGGCATGCGGTGTTGATTATACGCCCAGAAACGGCTCGGTATTGCATGTTCAAATTTAACATCGTCTGGCGAACTTCTTTGAGAGTTCTACATTCCTCCGATTCGCTACTCCATTTTGTTGTGGCGTCCTTGCGGTGATGTTTCATGTTGTATACCAAACTTAGAGAAAAAAATCGGTAATAAAAGAGTTGTAAATTTCGTACCTTTATCTCGATCCGATTTTTACTACAATCGACACCCTTCTTATTTTGTAATCTTTTTAGCCTCAGTATCTTCGTTGTCGTCTCATTCTTCTTATGTAAGAATATAACCCAGGTAAACTTGGAATAGTCATCCACGATTACCAGAGTATATTTGCGTCTGTTGTGACTGACTGGTGTAACTGGTCCGAATAGATCCATATTAAGCAACAAGATTTTCTGCTTTGGATGCGGTCCGTAAATTCCTTTGAATGAAGCTTTGACTGTTTTCCTTCTGACATGCAGTACATGTCTGATCCTTTGAAAATACTTCATTCGGGAGTCCTTCCACTAGAGACATCCTTGCTATCTTATTAAGAGTTTTAAAGTTCATATGGCTCATTCTTTTGTGCTAGAGTCAGCTGCTACTTTTGGAACTCTTGACAATCAGGCATGCATTTCTTGGGCAACTGTTCCAATCAGCTGTGTACATCGTCCCTTTCCTTGAACCAGTTAGCAAAATCTGTTGAGTGGCTCGATTCTTGATAGTACATTGGTCAGTCGAGAACTCAACACTGAATCCGTTGTCGCAGAATTGTGAAACCGATAATAGGTGGTGCTTCAGACCTTCGACATACGAGACTCCTACTACTTGTACATCATCATTCTCTAAGGTTCCGAATCCCTTGGTATAACCAAAGTTATCATCGAAAGAGTACACGCTGGCCTTTTCATTTCTATGTAAGAGCTGAGGAGATGTTTGCTTCCAGTCATGTGCCTTGACTATCCACTATCGATGTACCAGATAGTTTCTTGCACACCTCCTTTGTTGGCCAGACCCACGCGATCCTGCAGCCAAATCAGGCTTTAGGTACCCCTTTTGGATTGGGTCCCGAGGGGTTAGGATTAGTTTTGGGGATCCATACAAAAGCGAGCACTTCTATTGTGATCGGTTAGATCGAAGGCTGATTTGTCTCCCATACCTATCAACATAATCATATGTCTCTTTATATGCTTTTTCGATTAGTATGATTATTAGTGTGAACCTTGGGTGACTTAGAAGACTTGGGATTTATCTTTTTCGTTTGTCTTCTTTTCATCATCGGTGTGGTTGCAGTGCGTGACCCTAGATTTCGATTATAGGGGTAGGTACATTCGCTACCATCAAAAGATTCATATCTTTTTCGGCATAGGTGGTTTTGCAGTTTACCTGAAGCATGCTTATTAGGCAGCTGACCTTGATTGGGTCTCAGATTGGACTTCCCTTTTACAGGTTGTCTTTTCTGATTCCTGATCTGTTGATCAGGTTGAGGTCTCTTCAGAAGAACTGGGTTCTTCTGTTGATTCCTCGAATGATGCTTTACCAGTTGGGGTCCATTTCATTTCCGTTACGGTTAGGCACCTTTACCTTTCAAATGGTCCTTTTCCTTATTAGATACATGTTTGGCTTTTGGTGTATCTTTGTCAGAAACTCGTCTGATTACTCCTTTTTGAGATGAATCAGCCGGGGCTTTTGAGGATGTGGAAGGGTTTTCATACCCAAGTCCCTTCTTGTTAATCGTTGTTCGAAAATAGGTGTTCATGTCTTGAACGGTTTTAGATGATTTTGTAAAAACCTCTATTTTCTTACGCAGATTATCCTCAGATGATTTTAGACTTTCATGCTTTTGGAATAGCTCATCGAATTTTTGCTTGAGGATTTTGAAGTCATCAAACTTCTTCATTTTGTTAATTGCCGGTGATCTTTGTTTCGCTTCTCCGATCGAAGCTTTAACCGAGAATTTTAAATTCCTCGTTTGCCGAAACGGCGGTTTCAATTTGATCTAAGTTCGAGAGGCTTTATTGAGATCATTTTCTTTAGCAAGTGATTATTTACGGTCCTCGACTTGTCATTTTCAAACTTCCACTATAGCATAAGTGTTCTCTTGCATTAGAGAGATCCTCAAGCAATTGCTCGAGAATAAATTTGGTCAATCTCCCGGCGGGTGTGCTAATGATAGCGGTGTAAAGCGAACAAAGCGAGTTTGGAGGTTACCTCAGATTGGTCCTCCTTGGCCATCAGCGAGATCTCATCATCGTGCGAAGAGAATATCGGATCTTCATTTCCATAGAAGTCAACAACCTTCTAGCGTCGGACATAAATCTTCTCTGAGAGGAGTATCCGAGTCCTCGGAGGGGGATATGAATCGATAATTCACGGCGTGTAAAACCAACCATAACTTTTACGTCCTGTACCGTTGCTCTCTTACATTTCCTCTTTTCTTCCCTTTCTCTTGGCGTCAGTGCAGGCGATCTGCTTATTTGTAGTGACTGGCTTCTCTAATTGAAGCACGCTCCTTGATCCACGGAACCTTTTCTTCGGGTGAATCACTCCGTTTGTATGATCTATCGGTGATTTTCCTTTCGATAGTAGTCCGAGCTTCTTACATGCGATTGGTTATCTCTTCTCTCATCATTTAGATTATCTCTTTTCCTTTCATCTCTGTGATCTCTCCGATCATCGATCTGGGTTCTTTCCGAGAGATCGTTTGTGCGATCTCCTATCTCGTCCTCGGCTATGTTGATAATCTTTATAGAATCTTCGATACTTACCCAGTTGAGTATTTGATTTCTCTAGTTTCCTGGTAAGCAGAGCGATTTGTTCTGCCTGACTTATGATGTTTCCAATGGGTTCATTGGTCTTCAATCTCTTCTTTGGTTGCCTTAAAAAGGCAATCGATTTGGAAGATTGAGGCTTCAAATGGGCACCTCATCTTCATCCGCTTGTCCTCTCTATCAAATCGAACTCGTGAGCTTTAAGGCTCAAGAACAAGCTACTTGGCTTCATTTTTGAAATGTCTTGGCAATCCTTGATTACCGTGACCTTCATATCCCATTTCTTGGTGAGAGACCTTAATATTTTGTAGTTGATATCTTTATCAGACATCTCTCTACCAAGTTCTCGAAGCTTGTTTATTGACATTGTAATTCTTCCATCGAGTTCGTTGATGGTTTCGTTGGGCAGCATCTTCAATTTTTCAAACTTCACCAGTTCGGCTTGTAGACAATTTCTTTCTTTTATCCTGGTCATTTTCCTCAAGATATTTCAAAACGAGTATCCCACATTGCTTTCGCTTGATTTGAGATACTTAATCTTTTCCTTGGTGACCTTATCCATTGTTTTCATGATAATATGCCTTGCGATAGTATCTAGAGTATGCGATTTCCTTTCCTCTCTGCATCCATCAATTTGGGCTTTTTTCGCACAAGACTTCGGGGCAAAGTCCGGATCTCCTCCAACCTGCGGGGTTGTCGTAATATATAATGATGGGTCCTCTTTCGATGACTTCCATCATTACGCCAACGATCGAACCTAGATGGTTGGACATATATATGGCCCAATCTGCATACTCATCGATTGAGAACTTGGCAGATCATGATACATACCGAGGTGTTATCCATCCGAAAGTGTTTTTGGAAAATGAATGAGTTTTAAGAAGGTTTTTCAAGATCGATTCGATCGACCACAAAGATTCTTCCTCAAGAATCGATGATACACAGAGTCAGTGGTCCGTAGAACCAACTGCTCTGATACCACTTGTAGGTCCCGAACGGGTTTAGTGAGGGCAGAAGTCTAGAGGGGAGGGGTGAATAGACTTCTGAAAACTTTTGTGCGCAGATCGGTGTGAGGCGATTAGCTTTGATTAGAGTCGCGAGTGAATCGGTTTAGTCGATAACCAACTTACTAATCGCAAGGCGATTAGTTCAGAACTATCGGTTTAAGCGATGTGTGCGGAAGCTTAAGTTTTACCCGTGAAAAACCAGTTTTATAAATCAGATTCCAAAGTTAGTGTTTTAACCAGTTGACTGAAGTGTCAAGCTTGATCAGATCAGAAGCTTGGTGCTAGCTGATCTCAACTTAGAATATGTATGCGCTTTAAAGGTTGTGTGCAAATGTGTAGACAGTTAATCAAAGCGGTAAAGGCACACAAGATTTATAGTGGTTCGGACAAACCAGTCCTACGTCCACTCTTCCCTATCACAAGGGGCACCAACTTAACCAACTGAACTTAGTTTTATGTGTTAGTTCAACACAGTACACCGACAAATATTTAAGGAGTTCTCACTCAACCGATCCCAGAAATAAGAACTAGAAACCCTAGTCTGAAATCTTGCTAAACAACTTAACCTAACTTGGGTTTGGATAAGATTGTTTTGGTTCCAACTATGAAATCTTTTCTAGTGTTTAAGGTAGCCTATCAGCTAGATGAAAAGATTTCTATGCTAAGAACTTATGGGATGAACACTTAATAAAATAATCTTCTTGATCGTGTTCTAAGTGCGGAAATCTGATAATTGCTTTAGCTTCTTGATTGTTCAGTGTTTCCGTGTCTTCACTCTGAAGTGTGATCCCATATTTATAGACCTTGAAATCAAAGAGCCGTTGGAGAGCAATTTGAATTTCAGGCTATATTAGGTAGGTTTGCAGGATTGATGTGACGTGCTTCAGGAACGGCATGGCCGAAAGCGTGAACTTGTATTTTATAGCCGTTAGAGAGAGCAGCATCGAATCCCTTACTTGTCGGCTCCGATCATACGTGTCTTGTTCTTATTGGTTGAACAGACGCACTTTTCAGTGTTGTTCTTCCAACTAATGTTGACATTCTTCTTGTCCAGATCATATTCGTATGATTAGGTGAAACATCGATTTTCACTGGTGAATCGACTTGATCGGAATCGATCGTCGAACCGATGGAGTCTTTCGGTGCGGTTGACTTAGCTTCAACTAGCAGATTTACCGATGTAGGTCTTTCGGTCCGATCTTCCGAAGTCATCCGATCTTCCCAGATTTCGAGTTTAAGCTTCATGACTTGGTGAGATATCGACTAGATCGGATCGATCGATCTTCTCGTTCTTCTCAAGCATTCGGCCTCATGGGATATCACCGTTCTTTGGATCTTCAGATCGACTTCATACATATTGAGGTTCCCCTCAATATGTGACCTATCTATTACATCGGTTGTTCTATCAAAGAATTATCAATCGGTATTCTATAATCGATAATGTAAACATCGATCATACTAATGTGTCCGATTGGTCCTATTACATGTGTTTCTGGAACTTTTATCAAAATTATAAATTTCCCAACATTAATAAATGTATTATCATTATTATTCAATTTTGTCACAATTAGTTCAAATAAAATAACTTATCTCTTTTCATTAATTACTTGTGTCGAGTGAGTCACAATCAAGTTCGGTCTCCTCCGTAAGCTATCCTGCAAAAATTCTTTAAAACTCCATTGAAAACATTAGCTCTCAAAATTCATAAAGTTTAAGCTTGCAAGAACTCGAAATAATTCACAACTTGATACTTACAAAAATAATTTAATTTTTTAAAACATGGAATGCAAGTTTTTTGAAATCGGGGTGTTACAGTTCTCCCCACCTTTTAAAAATTTCGTCCTCGAAATTGGGCTTACTACACGAAAAGCTCAAAATATTTGCTCATAATATATCATTCGCGTTCCTATATTGCCTCTTTTCTCTATTTATTTTCCACTGCACTAGGAGTAAAGATATGTTTCTATCCTCAAGGTCCTAATTTTTTTTTTGAATGCTTATGGGCCGCTCTTCTTATGTAAGGTCCTTGTTGACTTCTAAATTTTCGAGGTTGTTATGGTGACTAGGTTCTAGGACGTATCTCAAAAGCATTGCCATGTGAAAACACATGTATTGCAGAAGACTAAAGTCAGGACAGGTCGAAATGTCATGTCTTCAATAAGCTCCAAGATTTTAAACTGTCACACATATTTTGGTCTAAACTTCCCTTTTTAAAAAAAAATTCAAATAGGGCTATCCAATTAATGGGTGAAACCTTCAGAAATACTCATTCACCTTTCTCGAATTGAAGATCATTTCTTCATGAGTTTGCATACGACTTCTGTTGCTCTTGGATAATCTTGATTCCTTCCCGAATCTTATTGATTGTTTCTACAGATTTCTCGACTAGCTCTAGTCTCAATATTTTTCTCACTTCAACTTTCTCCTAACAGATTGGTGTTCTACATCTTCGTTCGAAGAGTGCTTCATACAGTGTCATCCCAATAGTATACTGATACTTATTATTGTAAGCAATTTCTACTAAGAACAAGTAATTTTCCCAACTTTCTCCAAAGTCTAAACCCATGTCCTCAGTAGGTCTCCTAGGACTCAATTAGTTCTCTCCAATTGCCTGTCGTCTGTAGATGAAAAATAGTACTGAAATTCAGTTTTTTTTTTTTTTTGCATAGGGCTAACTACAAACTTTTCAAAAATTTTGAAGTAAACCGCGGATCATGGTCGGAAACAATCTACACCGATACTCCATGCATCCATACTACCTCATCAATGTACAATTTAGCCAATCGATCCATTGAATAGTTCATATGGATTGGTATGGATCGAGCAACTTTGATCAACTTATCAACCACAACCCATGCAACTTTGTGTTGCTTCGAGCTTATGGGTAATGTCGTCACAAAATCCTACATTTTCCCATTTTCATCCCAAAATATGTAGCGATTTCAACAATTCGGTTGGTCGTTGATCCTCAGACTTGATAATTTGTCAAGTAAGTCATGTCTTAACAAACTGAGCGATCGAAATTTCATGCCCCTCTTCCAGAAGCTACTCTTGAGGTCTCAATACATCTTCTTTTCGCCTGGATGTGTGGTAACAGGGCGTTATGAGCTTCCTCATTATATCGTCTCATAACTCATCCTTCTTAAGCATACAAATTCTACCTCTAAATACTAAGGCTCCATTCTGGGCTATAATAAAGTCTCTAGTCAGATCCTCTTTAACTTTGTTGCTCGCCGGTTGGAGAAATTTATCGCTCTTTTGTGCTTCCATCATCTGTCCTCTCAAGGTCGGTTGAACTGAAATTTGTGACTAACACTGAAGTTGACCGATTTGGTTCGATAATGGTTAACTTTATCTTGTCAAATTCATCAACCAGTCATTCTTATTGGGTGAGTTAGCAATTCTAATTGACTTTCTCTTTTCTTGTTGAGTGCATCTGGTACTATATTTGTCTTGCTCGGGTGGTAAATGATGACATCATCATAATTCTTTAGGCATCGTTAGAACTAGTGCAGTCGTTAACTTCTCTTTTTTTTTTTTTTTTTTTTTGAACTCTAAAATTTTGGCTTCACATTCAGGTGTCCACTCGAACTTTTTACTCTTTTTGTAGGATGTGTGAGTGGTTTTGCAATACGTGAAAAGTTCTGTATGAACCTGGGTAATATCTTGTCAAGCCAAGAAAACTGCAAATTTCATTTGCATCCAGTTTATAATTTTCTCGACTTTAGCAAGATCAACTTCTATTCCCTGGGCCGTGATTACTTGCCCTAGGAAGGCTACTCTGTTGAGCCAAAACTCACACTTGTTGGAATTAGCTACAACTTCTCTCGTACCAAAACTTCTAAAATCGTTATGAGGTGTCTCTCATGCTTCATAGCATCTTTAAATAAACCAAAATATCCTCAATAAACATAATGACGAATTTGTTCAAATATTCATGGAACATGTGATTCATCAAATCTATGAACACTGTTGGCACATTCGTAACTGTGAAAGTCATTATGGTGAACTTATAATAACCATACAGGGTCCTAAATGCGGTTTTAGAAGAATCACCTTTCTCTGACCTTGAGCTGGTGATACCCAGACCTAAAGTCGATCTTGAATAACACTCCTGCATTCTTCAACTGATCAAGATCTTAATCCATGGCAATGGATATTTATTTTTAATGGTTAATCGATTAAGTTCTCGATAGTCAATGCACATTCTCATTAACTTGTCTTTCTTTTTCACGAATAAAATTGGTGCTCCCCAAGGAGAAGCACTAGGTTGGATAAACTTCTTATCCAACAACTTCCTTAATTGTGTCTTTAGTTCATGTAATTCCTTCGATGCTTTACGATACAAGCCTTCGATATTGGTGCAACTCCAAGGACCAGGTTGATAGTGAACTCTATGAACCGATTGGGTGAGACTCCGAATAGATCTTCTAGATATACATCAGGGTAATCCTTCACTATCAACACATCTTGTTGGTATCAACTCTCTTTCACAACTTTCACAAGGTAAGTTTGACACCCTTTCTTTGTCAACAGTTAAATTGACTTTATTGCAGATAAAACAGGTAAGTGTCCTCGCATATTTATCCCGTAAAAAGTAAGATGTTGGTCGTCTAATATTTCCATGTCAACTTCCCGTTCTACAGATGGAATTATTACTTTGTGTTTTTTCAACTAATCCATCCCTAATATGATACAGAAAACTCTTCATTCCGATCACATGCAAACCTAGGTAGGTATCTCTCCTAGCTAAACTCTTAATTATAATATTTTCTCCTGAGGGGACTCTAACATCTAATTTGCAATTTTTTTTAACGCAATCTAACTTAAGTTAATTCTTAAAGGTATTAGGTATGAACGATTGTGATGCTCTGGTGGTAAACAAGACATATGAAATATACTCCAAATGAGTATCGTACTTGCACAATTTCGTTTGCCTGTTACCTTCCTCTAGTTGTTCCTCTTCCAAGTACTCCTCTTCCTTAGCGAACTCAACATTGGGCATGCATCAGCTTTGGTCTTATCATTCTGGTTCACACCTCGAGGGTTTAATACCTTTAGCGGTTGTAGTTCGATATTCTTGTAATTCTCGTTTGAGCACCCACTATGTTAGAGCATACATTGATGTATGATCTGGTTGTCGGCACATATAGCAGTTGCTCCTCTCAAGGAGGCACTCTCCTAGGTGAATCTTGCTACGAGTTGAGCAAGGGTGAGGTCATTCTTGGGGTAAGACCGTAAACAGTCGAATATCTCTTGCCACAAATTTCCATCTCGGTCCAGACCATGGTGCACCTTTTCTCTTGAATTCACTCGTCAATGGTCATTGTTCGTATATCGAGCACAAACTAATTGGCACGTCCCTTGCTCTTTTAGAAATATATCTGAATTGTTAAAATCAACCAGACACTATTCATCTTATTCCCAGACGTTGTTCCTTATCTAACTTGTATGTCATCCGATAGTTGGTATCCACCACATGTGGAGCATACTGAGGGAGCGAATCAAATTTACATTCATATTTTGTAACTGTATTGGTTCGTTGATGGTGTTACATAAATTTTATCTCCTTATCTCATGGAAAATGTGGGAAAAAAATTTTGAGCATAATAATCTCCTTGGATTTCTCCCCTCCACGAGCACGCCTACATGTCTCACCTATTGGAGCTACAAACTCTCTTATGGTCGCCCATCCTAGGTAACTATTTCTAAGTCGAGTTTTTGCCGCAAATTTTCAGGGGTTATATTCAAAACAATGCATGAATTTTAGAGAAATAATATTTGCAAACCAAAATAATAAATATATTAAAACATTTGCAGTAACTTTTCATTCAAAACATTTGTAATAACTCTTTCTGTAGCACCCCAAAACTAGTGCCACTCACTTAGGAGAAAATCATTTGACGTTAAAAGAATTTAAAATTTTTACACTAAAAGGGATTAAAGCGGAAGACAACATCATAAAACACGAGTCTATTTTTTTTTATATATATATATACATATATATTATTATATTAAGTGTCTAACCTTGTCTGTGCCTAACTCGTGTCTTACCCACATTTCTAAGCCAAACACATACTTAAATAAGACAGTTTCGAAATTAGGTTAACATGCACGTAAGTATATTATAATTAATTAACTTAATATGATAAGATAGGTTACTTGGGACATACCAGTAATGCATGCAATTTTAACATTAAAAAGACCGGTACATTATCCTAACAGTCTGAAAAAGCTTTGATTACCTGACCTAGCAATGCTCACGTAATTATGAAATCAAACATTTAAAATAACAGTTTAACATTTCAAATGACCAACTAGTAGTTTGTAAATTATTCAACCACTTGTCAAAAAAATTTATATATAATTTCAGACCATAATTTAAGATAAACAAATACTTAATCAACTTCTTACATAAGTTTTAAAACACATTAAACAGGTTTAACGGAATCCCCCCAGTCAGTCACACGTCCGTCTCGTCGTCAATTGGACCTGAAAATATTAAAGTAGCATCATGAGTCATCCCTCGGAGAGGAAGCCCAGTGGGATAACACTTAATATACAATTGTGTTAAAGAAAGTCATTTGATGCGAAGAAATGAGTACATGCCAAGGCCCGTCGACCCGGCTATTCCACACAGCGTAATTCCACATAGCATAATCCACACAGCGTAATCCACATAGCATAATCCACACAGAGCAAAATCCGAAGATCTGCTTATTTGCATCTTACACACAAATTAAACTAACTAATACAAAGACAATTAAATGTTACCCACTTTCTTGACGTTTGGATGTGGTGGGATAGCTCCTTCAGAGTCCGACTGTCTCGCACCGCACTCGACACATTCATCTAACTTTCAGTCTTTTAAATCTTTAAAAGTTTCAATGCACACATATTGTTTTCACTATCTCTTGTAATCTAATTAAACACATATATACTTTATTCCCACCTTTATTCAATGAAATTCTAGTTAAGAAAATTAGGCAAATTCACATGGAAAGACATGTCAAGTCATAACATTTATGTAAATATCCCACACCTCCAAAATGAATCATAATAGTATTTTAAAATGCTCATAACAAGTCCAATTTGTTCATTTTGGAGTGCTCATATTTTATTTAATTAGGTGATTAAATAAAACAATCTACCAACTCACTTCTATAGGTTAAACTTCCTTAAAAGACAGCTTGAAGTAGATAATTTATAGACAAATACAAACACATCAGAATATTATAAAATTTATACAGTACGTTAATGACACATATAGCTTCATATCATAAAAAATTCAATTCAAAATAACGTGTAGATATTTTCCAGTGATTTTCACAAATGGATTGAAAAGCAGGGTACGAATAGGGCCTACATTATTTTTCTAAAATTTGGTAGAGATTGTGTATTTCTCATAAAAATGTAAGACAAAATCCTTCGCGATCTTAAGAGTCAGTAGTAATACCATTAAAATGATCACAGTTTAAATCTTTGAATTTCCTATTTAATGGTATAATGTTCTAGAGCCTTAAAACTGCCCGTTTTTCACTGTAAAAGTGTTGTTTGCTAGAAAAATCATTAAAAATATAATATAACTTAAAATTTACCCAAATAAAATTCATATGAAAGCTAAGATGCAATATAACAACATAGTATAAAATCAATTTCAAAGACGAAGTTATTTGCACCCAGTAAATTCTACAATCTTCGCCAAAAACAGAGCCGTTTTTCTGCTGTACAGCAGTTCAATAGAAAATTCGTATAAAATTGAAAACAACTCCAAAAATTCTGAAAATTTTACCACATACCTTAAACTTCCAGAATATCAACATGAAAAAAGGGTTTTGTTAAATTCGTTCAGAAAAGGTCAGAACAATTCTCAAAATCAACATGCAATTGCAAAATCAACATGCAACCCCTTAATTATCACCAAATAGTCACATATTTGACAAATCCATAAGCTAAATCATAAAATCCATTCAAAAGTCTCAACCCTATGTCAAAAATAACGTTTTTAGGCTTAATCTCAAATTATTAAACACCATCCTACCAAAAACCATAGGAAAGAAATTGGGAAAAAACCAAAATACCTTGTTGGAAAAATTAGCAGATTTCCATTGAAACCTAGTTTGGAGAAAAGAGTTGAAAGAGAATGCGTGTTCTTCTCTATCCTTGAAAGTCTCTTGAATCTTCAAAATCTTATGAAAAATTGCAGAGATTGATTGTAGTTTAAGGGGAATTTGAGAGAGAGAGGGAGAGAAGAGACGTTGAATGAGAATGAGCAGAATGCTTCTCTCAGACGTCTTTTTATTTTTTATTTTTTATTATGCGTTTTTCTCTTCTTCTTTTTTTAAAGCGTTTTTTTTAACAAATTATAATGATAGAATATATATATTATGTTGTGTTTGTTTTGATATTTATGCAGTATTCTTAATTTTATTAATTAATTAATATGAAAGATTTACACAGATATATATAAAGATACAATAATAATCAAGATATGGAAATAATCGAATTAAATCCCATGATTATAGGAATTTCTATAACTAAATAATCTGTGCAGAATATTTTTTTATAGAAAATATTTTATAATTAATTACTATAAATTTCATTAATATTAATTGTATTATAATCATTATTCAATTCTATCTTAATTTTTGTTCCAGTAATTACTTATCTCATTTCGTTAATTACTTGTGACGAGTGAGTTGAAATCAAACTCGGTCTCCTCAGTGGGCTATCCTGCAAAAACTCTTAAAATTCATAAACCTTACACTTGCAATAACTCAGAATAATTTGCAATTTTTATACTTTAGTAAATAATTAAACCGCTTAAAACATGAAATGCCATTTTCTAAAAACTGGGTGTTACAGTTTTATTCTCATACTCTTTTCTTGAACCATTTCATAAGCATTTCTCTTCATAACTTTTCCTCAACATCATATGACATAATCATAAATCTCTTCCTTTCGTTAACATAAATATCTTTTCAATGAAACTAATTACATGACTTTTAAAATAAAACTCAAGTGGTTACCTAGAGGCGATTTGGATGTGTGCTGACTGTGGATTCCCTTCTATATTTTTCTTTTCATTCTTAATAATCAATGCTAACTTTCACGTATCTTTATCATGCATAAACATTACATTTGGAAAACGTTTGACTTAGAGTCGAGGAGAAAAAACTCAACCTCGGCTCTGATACCACGCTGTAGCGCCCCAAAAACGGCGCTACTTTACTTAGGGAAAATCATTTAAGGTTTAAATAATTTTTACTTAAAGCGATTAAAGAGGAAGACAACATCATAAAACACGAGTCTTATTTTTTTTTTCTTCTTTTTTTTAAGTGCCTAATTATGCTTGTGTCTAACTAGTGAATTACCCACATTTCTAAGCCAAACACTTACTTAAATAAGACAATTCCAAAAGTAGGTTTACATGCACATAAGTATGTTATGACTAACTTAATATAAGAAGAGATGTCATTTAGGATACCTATCATGCATGCATTTTTAACATTAAAAGGGTCGACACATTTATCTAGGGGTTTGAAAAAGACTTGATTACTTGAACTAGCAATATTCACATAATTATGAAATCAAACATTCAAAACAATAGTTTAACAACTTAAACGACCGACTAGTAGTTTGCAAAAGATTCAAGCACTTATTCTAAAAATTCATACATAATACAAAACCATAATTTAAGACAAACTAATACTTAATTCACTTCTTACATAAGTTGTAAAACACACTAAGTAGATTTAACGGAGTCTCCCCAGTCAGTCACACGTCCGTCTCGTCGTCAACAGAACCTGAAAAAGTTAAAGTAGTATCACGAGTCTTCCTCCGGTAAGGAAGCCTAGTGGGATAATAGTTAATATACTATTGCATTAAAGAAAGTCATTTGATGTGAAGAAATGAGTACATGCCAAGGCCCGTCGACCCGACTATTCTACACAGCATAATTCCACACAGAGCAAAATCCGAAGATCTGCTTATTTGCATCTTACACACAAATTAAACTAACTTATGCAAAAGTAATTAAGTTGTACCCACTTTCTTGGCATTTAAATGTGGTGGGATAGCTCCTTCAGAGTCCGGCTGTCTCGCACTGCACTCGACACATTCATCTATCTTTCAGTCTTTTAAATCT
This sequence comes from Stenogyne calaminthoides, assembly GCA_037126765.1. Classification (NCBI taxonomy): domain Eukaryota; kingdom Viridiplantae; phylum Streptophyta; class Magnoliopsida; order Lamiales; family Lamiaceae; genus Stenogyne; species Stenogyne calaminthoides. Next base: position 25,562,297 of record JBBCBC010000011.1, on the reverse strand, counting down.
TTGAAAGTTTCAATGCACACATATTGTTTTCACTATCTCATGTAATTTAATTAACACATATGTACCTTATTCCCACGTGTTATTCATAAGAGTATAAATATTTCTACTAGCTTAATCTTACTTCGAGGAAATTCGAGTTGCGGAACTAGGCAAATTCACATGGATATACACGTTGAATCGTAACACTTAAGTAAATATCCCACACCTCAAAAATGAATCACAATTGTATTTTAAAATGCCCATATCAATTCCAATTGGTTCATTTTGGAGTGCTAATATTCTTATTTAACTATGTGATTAAATAAAATAATCTACCAACTTACTTCTATACTGTTGGTAAGCCACCGGCCATACACGTTCTGAAATCAGCCCTTCAAGAAATTTGGAAAATCAAGGATAGCTGGAGATTCACGTATCTTGGCAAAGACTTCTTTAATATTTTTATTGTCAAGCCGGAGGAGCGAACACGGATCTTTAATCGTAAACTATGGAAATTGGCTCAGGGCACTTTTAGACTCTCTAATTGGGGGCCGGATTTCAACCCCTACAAGCTGAATTCGTCGAAGGCCAAGGTATGGGTCCGAATTTTGGAGTTACCTTTTGAGTATTGGGACTCTACTGTACTATGGTCGATTGTTAGCTCAGTAGGAATACCGATTAAAATTGATGATTGCACATTATCTGGGAATTTCGGGCACTTCGCTAGGGTGTTGGTTGAAATAGATTTTAAGAAGGATTTTGTAGACAAGGTTATGATCAAAAGTAAGGGATTTTGTACGTTTGCTCATCTGGATATGGAGAATGCTCCAGAGTTCTGTACACATTGTGGCATTATAGTCCACTCTTGGGATAGATGTAGATTCCGACCCGATAATGTTACGGAGACACCGAAGGTGAAAAAGACGTGGGTGACCAAAGTGGACTCACGAATGGTGGGGACTAGTGGTAACGGGGACTTGGTTTTGAATTCTGAAGGAGGTTCAAACAGGTGTGAGGGGAACACCTGTGATGAGCTGAAGGAAGGTTTAGTGGAGTCAGATATCGAGGACTCAATGCCAGGCTTGATGGACGGGAATGACTCTGCAGTTGGTAGTGTTTCAAATACAGTGGGGATGCTGGTGAAGGATATGGAGTTTGATCTTTCACAAAGCTCAGCTTCTCTGCCCCTAAATGATGTTGGGCCTAGGATTAATTCAATTTTGATGAAAACGGAGGCAACTAAGAAGGTTGGGCCCCGGAAGGAAGGCACTATTCTTGGACCGATTGCAATATGTGCCAGAATTGAGGATAGTCCGAATAGAAGGGCTTCTAACTTGCGGATTGTTTCGAAGGAATATTCGGAAGCAGCAAGGGCTATGAACATTGCTGCTAATATGGAACTTATGGTGGTCCGTGTTCTAGTTGTTGGCTGTGTATGGTTTTGTTTTGCGAATTCGAAAGAATTTTGGAGATTGGATTCAATGAAACCACCTTGAGGTATTCCTTGTTCGCTCTTTGTTATGGAGCTGTGTCTCCTGTGGTGCTTGATTGGATTGTCTTGTGTGTTGTTTTGTGCATTTTTCTGGTTCCGTTTGCCGGCTTGGGTGTGGATTTTTCTCGTCCTTTAGGCCTTGTTTTGATCGATGTTGGAGGCTGGTTTAGTGTTGTTCAGTATGCTACAGCTTAATCTGGTTGTTGTGGGATTAGCAGATGCGGGACTTTTGTCTGGTCTTTACTTGTATTAGTGTTCTTGGGTTTATTGTTTTTTGAGGATTAATTCGGTTGTCGTTTCTCGAGGCTGGGTCGCATTGACCGCTTTGGTCTGGATTTCACTGTGGTACCTCCTACGGTAGGACTGTTGCAGATTTTGGGCATTTTTATTTTATTTGGGCCCTGCTTCTTTTTGGTTTTGTCCCTTTTTGGCCGTGTATTTGGCCCCCTAGATGTGGTGCGTGCATGTTTTGTTGATAGGCTTTGTCTGGGCTGATGCCTTTCTTTCCCTTGGGCTCTGATTTTTTGGGCTGGCCTCTTTATGGGCTGCAGCCTCTTGGGCTCTCACTCTGGACCGGGTTGTGGTCCCTCCTTTTTTTCTTTCTTTTATTAGATCTTTGATTTGAGTGTTAAACTTTCTCAAAAGACAACTTATAGTAGATAATTTACAAACAAATACAAACACATCAGAATATTATGACATTTATACAGTAAGTTAATGACATATATAACTTTATATCATAAAAATTTCATATCAAAATGTATTGTATATCTTTTCTTGTGATTTTCACAAGTTGACTAAAAAACAGGTTTCGAAAGTTAAGTCAATTTCTAAAATTTGGTAGAATTTGTGTATTTCTCATAAAAATGTAAGACAAAATCCATTATAACCTTAAGAGTCATTATTAATACCAGTAAAATAATTACAATTTAAATATTTGAATTTCCTATTTAATTGTACAGTGTTCTAGAGCTTTAAAAATGCTCGTTTTCACTATGAAGGTACTGTTTGGTAGAAAATTCATTAAAAATATAATATAACTCTAAATTTACCCAAATAAAATTCATATGAAAGCTAAGATGCAATAGAACAACTCGAAAATCCATTTCAAATACGAAGTTATCTGCACCCAGTAAATTCTACAATCTTCGCCAAAAATAGAGCCGTTTTTCTGCTGTACAACAGTTCAATAGAAAATTCGTATAAAATTGAAATCAAATCCAAAAAATTTTGAAAATTTTACCACACACCCTAGACTTCGAGAAATTTAATATGATAAAAGGGTTTTATAAAATTCGTTCAAAAAAGGTAAGAACAATTCTCAAAATTAACATGCAATTGCGAAATCAACATGCAACCCATTAATTAACACCAAATAATCACATATTTGACAAATCCATTGGTAAATCATAAAATCCATTCAAAATTCCCAACCCTATGTCAAAATAACGTTTCTAAACTTAATTTTAAATTATTAAACATCATTCTACCAAAAATCATAGGAAAGAAATTGGGGAAAAGCCAAAATACCTTTTAGAAAAATTGGAAAAAATTTCTTGATTGATTCGCTTGAAAAGTTGAAAGAGAGTGTTTGTTCTTTTCTTTCCTTAAAAGACTCTTGAATCATCAAAGTTTTGTTGAAAAATTTGTAGAGATCCGATGGTTGGTTTTTAGGGGAATTTCAGAGAGAGAGAGAGAGAGAGAGAGCAGAGAATAGAGACTGAGAGAAAGAGGGAGGCGTGGAATGAGAAAGGAGTTTTGGTTCTCTGCGTATGATGCAATATATTTATTTAATTTTATTATGTTATTATTATTTTACAATTAAATAGAAAGGCAGAAACGTGTGTGTTGTGATTACCGTGTGTTTTTTTTATGGAATATTCTTAATTTAATTTATTAATATTTTATGTAGAAGATTTACATATATATGCACAAAAGATATAACAAGTATCAAGATATGGAAACTATATAATAAAATCCCTTGATAATAGGAATTTTTGTGACTAAATAATATGTGTAAAATCTTTCTTGATATGGGATCTTTTATAATTAAATTTTATCAATTTTATTATTACTAAATGTATTATCATTATTATTCAATTTTGTTACAATTAGTTCAAATAAAATAACTTATCTCTTTTCATTAATTACTTGTGTCGAGTGAGTCACAATCAAGTTCGGTCTCCTCCATAAGCTACCCTGCAAAAATTCTTTAAAACTCCATTGAAAACATTAGCTCTCAAAATTCATAAAGTTTAAGCTTGCAAGAACTCGAAATAATTCACAACTTGATACTTACATAAATAATTTAATTGTTTAAAACATGAAATGCAAGTTTTCTAAATTCGGGGTGTTAGAAATTTTTCATATTCCAAGCAAGGTAAGTCTTTTGATCCATTTTTATCTGAATCTCCATCTAAATCCCAGAATCTTCCATAATATGGTAGATAGTATTCAACGCATACTATTCTCTAAGAACATTTAATTATTTATGACGCCACGTGTCATAATTATCGTTATTGAGTTTATATTTTATTTTATTTAACTTGGCGTTGGTACTTTTGAAGTTAATGTTTGGTTTGATTGAAGTGATTTAATGAATTAATGTTCATTTATGTATCAATGTGTTCAATGTTAAGCTAATAGACATCTGGAAAATTTAATACAAAATTTGATTCCGAAAAATAACTTAAATTCATTAATCATCAATCTCATTAAGTATCCTCATTAATCAGATTCAGTTCCAAGACATAAACAAAAAATGGTTCTAGCTTTTAATCCAATAAATAGCTAAAACTCTCACTTAACAATATGAAACTAAATGCTTAAAAACATTTATCATTATAAACGTAATAAAGCATAATCATGTTATGAGTCAATAAAATAACTCGAAGTAGTCTAGAAAATTCAATGACTGTTGTAAGCCTAAGAATCAACTACTAAGGTTATTCTAATTTAATCTTATTTCGACAACATTATTAGGAAATTTTCATGAATAGTTTGATATCCTTTTTTGGCATTTATGTCTCTTGTGTACTACATCTAGTACCGACATTATGGAAAAATATGGTGTAAGGATCTACATGATGATTCGTATTCAAGCGTTACATTTTCCTCTCAAGTTAATAATACCTGATCAATGAATAATCTCCAGTACATAGACATGTCGTTTCAACAACTTGTCTACTTTAATTTTTTACTCAATCCACCAATCATTTTTCTTATAATATTATCACAATTTCTTTAAGATTCCAATCTTGATATAATAAAATCCTAGAAAGCGACTTTAAGTTTTCTTGGAAATGTCATAGCTCAAATTTCAACTTTAATTAAGTCTTGAGCTATCTAATCAGAAATACCTTATCTGATAATAAGAAAGAGCGATTAAACTATCCATCTCCGTCAAGCAACTTAATGTTTCAAAATTATGTGCTAGTTTTTCATGTAATTCTTAAAATATTGCAAAAAGAATCCCGAATTTATAGAACAATAATTGTTCATTTCTTCGAGTCATACCTATAAAAAATGAGCAACCATTTAAACATCCAATGTTTAAATATTTAACACATAAATTATTAAGCTCACAATTACGCACGAAAATTTATTTTCAAGTATAATAAGCTAATTTATAAGTGAAACTAGTTTAATTGTGGTTCTCACTTCCATAGATAAATAAGCACTTGAACTTCCCTAGTTCAAATACCTCCAAAATATGAAAATTAAGAACATGGCAACTTTATGAAGCGAAATCGAAGTTAAAACGAGCCCAACCAAGCCAAATCAAGATTACATGAGTGCACAATCGCAGGAAACAACTCCAGGGCATAGAAAATGACCTACACGCCCTGAAAAACTGCGAACACATGCCGAGAAATGTCTGGTGCACGGGGACGCGCCGCCAGGAATCTGCACGTGCCACCACGCGTGGCCAAAAGCAACGCACGTGCCTCCATGCGCCGAGTCAAAGAAGCTAAAGTCAAGCGCGTGAGATGCATGCGCCGTCACAGAGCAGAGCGTGAAAGTCACACACCGTCGTGACTTACCGGAATTGGCGCATGTGTTCCACGCGCTGCCGTGCATTCGCTGGAAATTGGCGCGTGTGTTCCATGCAATGACAGGTTTCGCATGTGGCGCTTGTTGTCCACTCGCTACCACGTGTCCACCGGAGTTGCTCTCCGGTTCGGTGCCGGTTGGACCGACCGGTTCATATCAGACAGTGGGTTGGTCTGGTCCAGTTCAGGATTTGATCGATTTTACTGAGTCTAAAATTAAGTTTCATAAAATTGCAACAAGGTCCTCCAAAAATATCGAATTCTCAAAAATAGACCCCTGAGTTTTCTGAAACTTTAGAAATTGCCCCAGAAACGTAAAAACTTCAAAAAATCGTATCTCATTTGTTTCTTAACCAAAATTAACGAATTATATACTGATGGAATCGTATTTCAACATAGATCATTCCAGTATCAAGAACAAAACATAATTCATTCTGTACATTTCATAATATGTGGTCAAAGTTCATGATTTTTTTACAAAAATCAATTTAATTCTTAAACGGCTTGACCAAAAATCACAAAATTTTCAAGATATCATCTACACCATACTAGCAACGTAGAATACAAATTTCAGGCCCTAATTCCACCATTTTAAAAAATCACAAATTTTGGAAAAAATATAGATTTCATGCGTAAAACGTAAATACATGCCAAAACATCATATGCATATTTACGTGCGAGAATCATAATCATATACGAGAATCCAACACAATGGCTCTGATACCATTGTTGGAATACGAGGGTTAGAAATTCACTAACCTTTATTCCAGAATTACAGCGGAAGAAATATCGAACCAGTTGAATTCTACGTACGATTGGATTCTCTTAGAATGAAACACAATCACGAGAATTGATTCATGGATTGCTTCCATCATTCGCAATTTAAGAGCCCTTTGATTTGTGTATATACGTGATGTGTCTGAGTGAGAAGAGAAAAAACTGTATTCTAAATTTTCGTAACTTCTGATTAGGGAGAAATCTTAAATCTCATCCCTATATATATTCCTAGAAGTATCACAATTCCCAATTGGTATTATACACTTTCATGTATGGATCTCTATTAATAAATAATTAATATTATTTATTAACTTACTTCTATCAATTCTATTAGTTTACAAAGCTCGAATCCTTTTTATTTCTTAAAGTTGTGTTAACAAATGTGCTCAAACTGAAGCATGGATGCCATACTTTTTCTTTAATGCTTAAAAAAAACTTTATTTACAAAATGATTTGGAAAATGGTTGGATAGTTGGGCTTTTCTACTGTCAGGAAGAGTCTTCGCCCTTTATAATGTCAGACATTCAATTAAAATAGATACTTCGTCTAATTTCACCATGTGTGATCTAGCTTAGAGATGAGATGGAATAATTTATTTATTTAAAAAAAAAAAAATTACTGAAATATCCTTATAATATTTTTTCTAATAAGTATAGATTTTACATATTTACAAATTTAACCTTGTTTCCTGTTTTATGATTAATATGGGATAAATGAGACCTATTCCATATAAATGAACTGTGAAGTGGGACTTGGTTGTCTCACGTCGGAGCTATGATAATAAAGTTAGAGCTGAACATCTCCAACTAATATGGTCTAAATCAGATATATCCCATATCAATGACTAAAGAAGTGAGACATTATTATTTCACCAAACGAAAGCATGACCAGAGTTAGAGTTGATAAACTCTGACATGTGAAGAATATTAAAAACGAGTGATTAAGACTATTTAATAGAAGTGTGTGGATGCGTGTATATTAGATAGCTCAGATTATCTGAAATAGAATCCAGAGATGCCCATTACTGGACGTGAAATAAATGTGGAGATCGCAGATGTAACAATAGACAAGAGATGTCGAAATAAGGGGAGAAATGTCCGTCTTTGATCCCCTGAATGATAATGAATACAAAGAAATGTCGCTTTCCCGACTCTGACACAATAGTTAAAATTAGTTGTTAGAGCCAGAGAAAGGACAAAGATTCCTGAAATGCATTAAATGCAAATCTGCCACTTGGCAGAGAGTGGTCCCAACAGGCTGTTAGGGCAATAGAGCCGAGATTACTGTTTTGCCCCCAGCAGAGATGGATTTTCTATATTGCCCCTCAAAGACTAACAAATATAAATACCACCTCATTTGTGTTTCGCAAGGTAATGAATCAATGTTACACACAACACACTTTACAAAAAGACTTTCCAAAATGATTTTTGGATGAACTTTGCTCTTTGTTGAATTGAGCTGACTTGAGCGTCGGAGGATCGACGCCAGAGCCCCCTCCGGCCAGATTTTGTGCAGGTCTATCGTCGGCGACCGCCAGAGTTGCTGTCGGAACTGTACTAGTACAGCCAGAGCTGCTGCAGTATTTCAGAGTTGTCTATCTATAAATTCAAGATGGGCTTTTTTAGGTATTTTTACCTTCTTCCTTCTTATTTCTTTCATGTTTGATGGTGGGTTTATTTATGCCCACATCAATGATAATTTAAAAAAATAAAATCTAATTACTTGCAAACACACGTGTTGTTGAATCCCCTTTTTTTTCCCAACGACATATCAAGAATGCAATTTATTTTCTCAAAACCAAATGAAGAACCATCCTACTCGCTAATTCTTCTTCAAGAGCACAAAAAGAAGAACACCACAATCAATCAAAGATATATGATTCGAATTTAATTTTCTTAAATTTATCGCTAATCATGGCTTCAATAGAATATTAAAGAAGCATTACTCTGTTTTTGGATTGAGACTCCTTGATTACTCTCACAAATCCTCATAGATCAACATCATTCTTCTTTGGGGATTATTAATTGTATTTGATTTCAGTTCATTAATTGGTTTTCTTTGAAAAAAATATGAAGATATGTAGACGTGAATTCTAGGGCAAGAGAGTCCTCATTCCCTCTTAGCTTGAACAAAGATTAAATCCAAATGTCGACGACACAATCAAAGCAATTGCAACACCCAAAACCATAACCAAAGAATGGAGAAAGTAACTCTAGAGAACACCCAAAATCTTATTGGAAACAATTGATGGCGGAGGTGCCGCCATGACAACGCTGCTACGCCCTCACTAGGGTCCGCTTGGTATGACTTGAGAATGATAATGGTAATGTGTATCCTTAAGGGGTCAATTACCAGGAAGTTATTGATTGCATTATTATTGATTGATTTGAACATCAATCATGGATATCTTTTAAGGAGGGTTGAGTGAGGGTGAATTTTCTTGGGGATTATTTTCGAAAAAATATGATTTATAAGGAATGGGATTTTTGTAGAAAATTTATTTATGGGAAAGAGAATATATTGGATATATTCAAAATTACTTCTTGCATAAGAATTAAAGATCTTCCCATATCTTTTCCTAGGCCAAATTTTCGCCCCCCTCTATCTTATAAATAGGGGATGAATTTTTCATCCCCAACACAATTCTAGTCTTGGAAAAATTAGAAATCCACAAAGGTGGTGCAACATATTTTTTCTTTATTCCTTTAATAAAATTGTTTGTGAGCATCCTCCACCGGATTATCGAACAAGAACTCGGGGAATACTTGAGAAGGTGTTTGGGTTGATCTATCGTCTCAACGGTTGTCTCTACGAGGGTAAAATTCATGTAAACTCCTAGTTCCACATGTGTAGGACTTTACGTGTATTTACTTGTACGCATGTTTTGTTGTTGTGATTATTATTTGAATTAATATGATTAATTCATGCTACTAATAATTGTTGATTTAAATTTGTATTTAAATTACACCTCGAATAGGTCCGGACACACTATTCCCCAACAACAGGTATCAAAGCCTCGGTTTCAGGCTCTGTAATTTAAATTGTAATTTATATTATTTTTCATTAAATTTTGAAATTTGATAGTAGAATTGCTAAGATCTCTTTTGCAGATATCCAATTGTTATGGCTATTTAATATGTTTATTTATTTCATGCGTATGAATGTGGTTTTTAATTCGATTCGTTTGAATCCAATTTGCCCCATGAGAAAATCCACGGGTAGATTAGGCTATTTGATTTGTTCAATGTAATAGACTAGTCTAGATCATATGTTTATTTATTTTGTTAAATAAATTGTAATCGGATCGAGACAAAAAATGGAGAATTGAAGACAGAGAGATGAACGTACGAGCACCAGGATGTACGTGTGCCAACGTACGCGCGCGGGCTAGGTCGATGGCCAAACAACTGCACGCTGCACTAGGCGGTCGCGCACGGGGTGGGGCTTGGGCGAGGCACGCACACTGGCACAGGCGGGGGCGAGCACCGTGCGCGCACTGGTGGAACTCAAACGGGGCACGGGAGGATGCACATAGATGTATTTTTATTTAATTTGTTTAAATGTGTTTGCATGAGAATTTATTGAAAAACCTTACCTTAAAAAATTACTAAGTATGATTTAAAATAATTAATTCGAAATTTTATTCTAGATAATAAAATTGAATTAATTTTGACCTCCATAATTTATTTAGGTGATTTTCCCCGATGGATGAGCCAAAAGACAACTTTCACATGAATAAATTCCGAAAGGATGATTGTGGATTATTACTAGTGGCGGTATTGACCCTCCCAATGAGTGACTTGCTCAAAACGAAATAATAATCCTATATTTAATTATGGTTATTACTTAGGTATAAGATTGATATTAACTTACTCTCCAACGGAGTCCCTATCAATTTTATATGGTCAAGTGAGAGCCAACTATTAATTTTAAATTAAAGGTTTGTAACTGTCACGTTTGTAACCTGCTTGAATGTGTTTAAATATGCTGATCACACTCAATGTGACCTTATTTAAACTATTTTGAGATGTTGGTTGATGCATGATTATATATTTTTTAAGATTTTAATATAATCTATGTGATCGAATGGGTGTGATAAAGTTTTGTGATTAATCTGGATATTAACACAAAATATATGTTTTATTTTCAGTTCAGCATGTCGCAACCTTTTAATCCATTGTTTAATATACTTAAAGACAATAAATTGAATGGAGAAAACTATGTCGATTGGAAACATAACTTGAACATTGTCCTTACTGTACAACACCATAAGTGGGTTCTTGATGTACCAAAACCTTCTGAGCCTACCGAAGATTCGAGCAAAATGGATAATAAAGAGTATAAGGACTGGGTGCATTATGATGAAATGGCTAGGTGTACCATCTTGGCTTCAATGTCGGATGTGTTGCAACACCAACACCAGGACATCAAGACTGCCTAAGAGATTATGCTCAATCTTAAAGCGATGTTTCAACATCATAACCGTACGGCTAGACAGATCACCATGCAAAAGATGTTTTCGTTGAAAATGGTGGAGAGAATGCCCGTAAGGTAGCACGTTCTCCAGATGATGGCTCACCTCAATAAGTTGGAGATTTTTGGTGTTGAATACGATCTGGAGACTCAGATCGATTTCATACTCCATTCTCTACCGAGAAGCTTTGAGTTGTTCCAACTGAATTATCAAATGAATAATCAGAAATTCACGTTGGCTGAGCTCTTGCAAACTTGGTTTCGGCTGAGACGCTAATGGAACACCAGTCTACTACTTTGGTGGCGCAAGGTCCTTCCATTTCTTCTGGTCCCAAAGGAGGGAAGAAGAAGAGGAAGGCCAAGCGTCGGGCCCAAGCAAATCTAACCGTTGCCAAGGGCAATGATAAGTTGACAACCGGAGGGGGTATCAAGAAGCCGACTAAGGGGAAGTGTTTCAATTGCGGTGAGAAAGGACATTGGAGGCCAACTTGTCCCAAGCTCAAGAAGGCCGTGAAGAAGGGAAATACTTATGCACTAGTTGTTGAAACTTGTTTAGTGGCGTATGCTTCCCATTAGTGGGTAGTGGATACGGGAACCACTGATCATGTTTGTTTCACTTTACAAGGGTTCCAGCTAACCCGACAACTTAGTGGAAGTGAGATCCTCATCACACTGGGTAATGTTACGAGAGTGGCAGCTGAAGCAGTGGGAGACGTGCTGTTATGTTTTAGTGATAAAGTTTTAACTTTGAGAAATGTTCTTTACGTTCCTTGTTTTAGAAAGAACATGATTTCGGTTTCTAAATTGTTTTTGAATGGATACTCAATTTCTTTTAATAAACAAGTTTCTATTTTTCAAAATGATGAGTTTATCTGTTCTGGAACGTTGTTGAATAATCTCTATACTATTAACTATGCACATCACTCACAAAATGCATCTTATAATACATCGACTATTTTGAGTAAAAAAAAGCGTTCTTCGGATGTGAACAAAACACTTCTTTGGCATATAAGACTAGGTCATATTAATCTAAAAAGGATTCAAACGTTGGTGAAAGACAGATCGTTGGAGTCTCTCCAAGTTGAACTATTTCCAACTTGCGAATCTTGTTTAGAGGGTAAAATGACCAAGAGGGCATTTGGAGCCTAGGCGAATAGAGCCACTGAAGTGTTAGAGATTGTTCACACTAACGTATGTGGTCCAATGTCAATCAAAGCTAGAGGGGGTTATGAGTATTTCGTTACTTTTATCGATTATTACTTAAAATATGGATACATTTACCTTATGAAGCATAAGTCAGAGACCTTTTGATGTGTTCAAAGAGTTTAAGGCTGATGCAGAAAAATATAGGGAAAAGAGTATCAAGTTTCTACGATCTGATCGTGAAGGCGAATACCTCAACGATGAATTTTTGAACTACTAGTCAGATGAAGGGATTGTATCCAAGTTGACTGTACCTGGTACCCCTCAATAAAACGAGGTTGTAGAACGAAGAAACAGAACTCTTTTAGAAATGGTCAGATCAATGATGAGTTATTTGGAGCTACCCAAATCGTTTTGAGGTCATGCCTTGGAAACAACGGCTTACATTCTAAACTTGGTAGTTGGTACCATCCAAATCGATTCCTAAAACCCCATTAGAGTTGTGGACCAGGCATAAGCCCAGTTTGGGACACATGAAAATCTGGGGGTGTCCCACATACGTGTTGGATAAGGAAGCCGATAAGTTGGACCCTTGTTCAGAAATAAGGTTGTTTATAGGATATCCCAAAGCAACGAAAGGGGGAATGTTCTATAGTCCCAATGATCAAAGAGTTGTAATAAGTACATACTTTAGATTCCTGAAACAAGACTATATAAACAACAAGAGTCCTATGAGTGAGATTACCTTAGACGAATTAAGAGGGCAAACTCCTATACCATTAGTACAAGTTGACATACCAAGCGTCACACCTACGCAACCTAAACCTCGTCGTAGTGGGAGGGTTGTTAGACAACCCGAGTGATTCATGGGGATGCAGTTTCTTGACAAACAACAAGGAAAGCCGAGATGGGTTCTATGGAACACAATCAAGTGTGGGAGCTAGTCGAACCACTTAATGGGGTAATATCCATTGAATACAAGTGGGTTTACAAGAGAAAAAGAGGATCGGACGGGAAGGTTGAGACCTTCAAAGCTAGACTTGTGGCAAAAGGGTATACTCAGAAAGAAGGGATTGATTATGAGGAAACCTTTTCACCTGTAGCCATTCTTAAGTCCATCTGTATTCTCTTGTCGATAGCTACACATCTAGATTTTGAGATCTGGGAAATGGATGTCAAGACAGCTTTCCTAAATAGAAGTCTTAAAGAAGAAATCTGTATGCGCCAACCCAAAGGCTTCATTGCGAAAGACCAAGAACATCTTGTTTGCAAGCTTAAGAAGTCCATCTACAGACTTAAGCAAGCATCCCGAGCTTGGAACCAATATTTCGATTAGGTTATAAAATCTTACGGTTTTGATCAAAATGAGTTCGAGAGTTGTGTGTATAGAAAGTGTGTCGGAACTGCCTTGGTATTCTTAGTACTATACATAGACGACATTCTGCACATTGGAGAAAATATAAAGGTGTTGTCAGATGTAAGGGCATGACTTTCAAAATAGTTTGATATGAAGGACTTAGGAGAATCCGGTCCCATCCTTAGGATCAAGATCACTGGAGATCGCAAGAAAATGATGATAGGCTTGTCGTAAGCTTCATACATAGACATCGTTTTGAAGCGATTCAGCATGCAGGACTCCAAGAAAGGTTTCTTACCTTTTAGGCATGGAATCCATCTATCCAAAGAAATATGTCACAAGACACAAAATGAGATAGATGACATGAGAGGCATTCCGTACGCTTCGGCAGTAGGAAGTCTTATGTATGCAATGCTGTGAACGAGACTAGATATTTGCTTTGTCATAGGCATGGTAGCAAGATATCAAAGTAACCCCAGAAAGGAACATTGGACTGTTTTTAAAAATATTCTGAAGTATTAGAAAAGAACTCGAGACAGAATGTTGGTTTATCAGTTGGACAATCTAATTCCCGTGGAGTACACAGACTCAGATTTCCAATCGGACATAGACTCTAGAAAATCTACCTCGGGTAGTGTGTTTTGTCTGGGAGGTGCAGCCGTGATATGGAGAAGCATTCACCAGAAATGCATCGTAGATTATACCATAGAAGCCGAATATATAGATGTTTGTGAAGCAGCGAAGGAAGCGGTTTGGCTCAAGAACTTCCTAGTGGACTTGGACGTGGTCCCGAATTCGCCCAGCACTATTACTGTTTATTGTGATAATGCTGGAGCAGTTGCAAATTCAAGGGAGTCGAGAGCCCACAAAGCCATCAAACACATTGAAAGAAAATACTATCTTATACGAGAAATCGTTAAGAGAGGAGATATAGAGGTTGCAAAGATCGCATTGGCGGTCAACCTAGCAGATCCATTCACAAAGGGTCTGCCTCAAGATACATTCGAGAGACATGTGGAAGGAATGGGTGTCAAGTGCATTGCCAATCACCTTCGAGTATAAGTGGGAGAAATGTTATTAGGTTCATGTAGGACATGAGACGTGCTGTAGTATACTTTAAAGCAGATTTTGAGTATAAGTGGGAGATTGTTAGGGTTATACGTGAAAGTATGCTTTTACTTTGTATAATAGACACATTTACTCTTAGTTACTGGAAATAAATCTTTTATCGTTGTTACTTTAAATATGAATGAATGCTAATTATTTATTGCAAAACATTCAATATTAGTACGTATTACATTGTAGTTGATGTGGTGATACCCGATCACAGAAGATCAAATTAACAGTTCCTTGTATATATATATATACATCTTCACAACCTAGATAGAATTGAACACTCCGTTGGTATAGGTTGATGTGTAAATCTCATATTGGCTTGTCTTGACCAAGAGATTACACTAGTGCATTATGATGCGCTGAAACGGACCTACATAGAGGATAAATTCTTTCATACTGACTTACGGGATGAAGAATTAGACCTTAGCGATTGTTGATTTATTAATCTCTGTCCCTTAAATAAGATTGTGTGTAATTAATATTTATTGCTTTGATCTATGTTGGGTTTAGAATCAGATAGCAATTCTATACTTTATATTTTGGGCAATATTATTAATTACATGACAATTGCTAAGATTTAATACAGAGAAACGTGTACGAGGAAAGTCTCATTTGATTTGTCCCCTTGTTAGGCTCAGAAGTTTTATCATACTAAATCTTACAAGTGGAATTTATTTTCGGTATAGATAATAATGTTGAGTTGTTACTCCAAGGAAAAATATATTAATTAATTTAAAGCGTTCGGTGGCTTAACTAATTAATGGAAAAAATAATCTTAAACACGGAAAATAATAATTAGGAGCCATATTATAGTAATATGGATTACGATGGATATTGCAATGTTAATTTTATAGTGGAATAAATTAATATTAATGGGCTGAATAATATTGTGGCTCAATATTGGAATTCAGAGCCCATTGGGATGTCCAATCTTAATTCTCCTAAAGGCCCCTCAAGTAGTCCAACAAGAGTCTATTAATGAAAAGGTGATTAAAATAAAAGAAATAATTTGTTGCCTAATTTTTCTTGTTTTTTTCGAAAATCTCAAGAAAAGAAAGAAAGATTTTCTTGAAAAGATTTTATGGAAAAAGATAAGTATTCTTGGAATACAAGATTATCTCATAAATTCAAGAATCTTGGACTTTGACTTTTATTGGGGATTATTTTCGAAAAAATATGATTTTTGGAAGGGGATTTTTGTGGAAAATTTATTTATAGGAAAGAGAATATATTGGATATATTCAAGATTACTTCTTGCACAAGAATTAAAGATCTTCCCATATCTTTTCCTAGGCCAAATTTTCGCCACCCTCTATCTTATAAATAGGGGATTAATTTTTCATCCCCAACACAATTCCAGTCTTGGAAAAATTAGAAATCCACAAAGGTGGTGCAACATATATTTTCTTTATTCCTTTAATAAAATTGTTCGTGAGCATCCTCCACCGGATTATTGAACAAGAACTCGGGGAATATTTGAGAAGGTATTTGGGTTGATCCATCGTCTCAACAGTTGTCTCTACGAGGATAAGATTCGTGTAAACTCCTAGTTCCGCTTCTGTAGGACTTTACGTGTATTTACATGTACACATGTTTTGTTGTTGTGATTATTATTTGAATTAACTGGATTAATTCATGCTAATAATAATTGTTGATTTAAATTTGTATTTAAATTACTTCGAATAGATTCGGGTACCCAACAAGAACACTAAAGATATTGCATCTATGCCATATCAACAAGTTTTCTCTGAACTGAAAGCTTATGAGTTTGTGATTGCCAAGAAGTCAAAGAAATCTGATAGCAAAGATGATTCTTCATCTAGAAAAAATATTGCATTTATGGCCAAAGATAAAACCTGTAAAGCTAAAGAGCCTGAGAACCCATCTGCCAAAAATCAGGATGAATAGGAGGATAAGTTAGTACTAATAGCAAGGAGGTTTGAAAGACTCTCTAGCAAATTTGAAAAATACAAGAGATATTACAAAGATAACAGCTACAGGAACAAGCACAACATTGAAAGAGAGGACAAATCCACTGAAAGAAAGAAAGACTACAAAGCTGAAGGATCTTCATCCTGGAGGAAGGATTCAAAATCCAAGGAAGAAAGTGATCAGGATGATGATACCAATAGATGCTACAACTGCAAAAAGAAGGGTCAGTTTCAATATGATTGTCCTGAGTTGAGTTCCAAGGAAATGAATGAAAGGCAAGCTAAGAGGGACAAGAAGTACTCTAGCAAGGAGACAATGGTTGTTGAGGACAATGACGCATCATACTCTTAGAGAGTGTAGTAAGATCTCGCTTACTACGAGATACTAGGTATCTCATGATGGATGCACAAATACCTTAGAGGGTATTGGTATACCCATTCAAGAAACCGTTTGATGTATTTCCACTATATGTGTCTACGGGTGTCTCGGTTAGTGGGAGCGATGCGATACTCCTTTGACTTGAGGTCAATACGCACGACATGTGTGGAGTGATGAACTTTGACCATGACCGACGCTTGCACCCCTCTATGGGTAGATATGACTTGGATTTGGTTCATCACGAAGTGCATGTGCGTGGTAGTTGAGCTAAGAATAAGATTCATTCCTCAAAGTGGATTTAGAGAGAATACTCATCTTCTCGTCATAATTGGATCTAAGTCATCGGCCGATGCACGTCAACTTAGACTTTGTGGCTAAGTGTGACATACATGATCAATTAGTGATTAGAGATAATATGATTAAGTTATTTGAATAGACACTTCATCATTATCAAGACTTAATCGAGTATTCACGAATGAAATGAGGAAATCGTAATAGCCCATGTTTCAGTTACAGATAGTTGCACGTTTCTCGCAACGTACCTCATATATTGAGAATGTCCGATTTATTGTCTAGGGTTCAATTAAGACCGTTAGTTTGACTAATCGCTCGATATATGAGGACCTATGGGTCACACAACAAGTAGTCCCCTTTTTCGGATTATAGTTGGTTGATTAAATGTTAAATTGGATTTAATATTTAATTAATGGAGAATTAATTAATAATAGATTAATTTAAAATTAATTATTATTAATGTTTAATTAAATTGGATTTAATTAAATAGGATTCTCAATAATAATATATAGAATATTATTATAGGATTTGATATACATGGGAATTAAATCCGTAGAGATTTTATATATAGGAAATAAATCTAAGAGATTTATTTTATAAGATTAGAGATTTTATTTCCTAATCAGGTTAGCTTAAGATTTAAGATGGGTCTTCCCTATATATATGAGCTCTTGGGAATTCACAAACAACGTTAATTCATTATTCTTTCCATAAGATCTAGAGTTAGAATTTTCCTAGCAAATTTATCTCGGGATTCAACGCTGGTAAATCCGTGCAAGTTCGTGATTGGGGATTACTTGGATACCATAGTAGAGAAATATGCGTATGATTTAATGTAAGGTTTCTCTTTATGTTTACACGTATTTAATTATGCAATTATATGTTCGTTGTTGGTGAACTGTTTAATTCCCGCTGCGCATGTATTACGTGTTTAAGTGCCTCTAAATTCCAACATAATATTGTTTACAAATATGTGGTTAGAAATCACATTTGTGATTTTAAACATTAATTTATTTTAAAATTAAATTTATTTTGTTAATGTATTAATATTCTTTTATTGAGTGTCAAATAATTACATCTTTTTTTTTTCCTTTTAAATATAATTTACATAGTAAATTAATTTAATTTTTTTTGTATTTTATATATATAAAATATTAAAATTGTTACTATTATTGAGTAGAATTAATTTAAGCAAAATAAAATTTTGAATTATTTGATTAAAGTTTAATAATGTTTGCATAATGAAGTCTTAGTTTAGAGCTAATAGAGAGTTGCTTTATATTAATTTTCTCTATTAAGTGCTCCGGACTACCAAACCATCATTTCATTTGATGGAAGGAGTGCATGTAATGCTTATTAGAAATATTGACGTAAAGTCAGATTTGTGCAATAACGCGAGGGTGGTTGTCACAAAGCTGGGAAATCATAATTTTTAAAGCACAAATAATTTTAGAAAAAATATTGGGAATAAGGTGTTCATTCCAAAAAGGATATTAAGTAATTCATGCCAAACAATGCCAGTAAAGTTTAAAATGAAGCAATTTTCATTCCTATTATATTTTGCGATGACGATAAATAAAAATTTGTATCAACCTCTTTCAACTGTAGGTTTGTATCTTTCCAAATCGATTTTCACGCATACAATTATATGTTGCAATTTTATAGCTAAAAGGAAAAGAAGTATGCAAATTAATTTTGTGTCTCCATTCGGATGGGAGACCTTCAAGTATACAACAAATGTTGTTTATAAATAATTTTTTCAAAATTGTAATTTATAGTGTGTGTATATATATAAATTTAAATATAAATTTATGGACTCATTTATTTTTTATAGAGTCATCAAGTATAATATAATATGTTGGTCCCGGTGCAAACGAGTCTACACGTGTATGGGGGGGGAATACACGTGTTGAGTGTTTTTAAAACCTTTTCTTACTGAGGTCAGCTTGGGTCAGGTTGTCCTGATGATTTGGTCCTGAGAAGCACAAATCGCTCTGAGTCAAAGTCTACTGAGACAGTGATCCGGAGCTGCTTTCAGAAACCTCAGTTAATCCCAACTGAGTCCTGAATTTCAGAGATCCTGAGTTACTTGGATCAGATAACTAACTTACTGAACCCTCAGAAGAGTAAGTTCAGTTTGGTAACTATCTGTTCTAGCTACTCAGAGGTGTGGAATGGTTGGCCCTTAGTTTATACTCGTTTTAAGCTTTGCTGTAAACCTTCCTGAATGAAATAGTGATTAGGCTGTGATTCAGTTATGCAACTTCAGTGGATTGATTCCAACTGAATATCAGTGAAAATTATGCTTTCAGTTTTAAGTCAATGCAACAGTTAAGCACAGATAGAGAAAGCAATAAACAACACAGCAATTTATAGTGGTTCAGAGACTCAAGCTCCTACGTCCACTCTCTCTGATCCTCAGAGAAATTCACTATCACATCCTGAGCTTTCTGACTACCTCGCGTAGTTTACTTACTCAACTCGGCCCTGAGCTTCCTGACTACTCCACGTAGTTTACTTACTCAACCCGACCTTGAGCTTTCTGACTACCTCCGTAGTTTACTTACTCAACCACAAACAAGCTTTCAGACTACCTCTGTAGCTTACTAACTTCACCTCTAGAGCTTCTGACTACTCCGCGTAGTTTACTTACTCTTTACAACTCTTCTCACCAACAATCACACTCAAACTACCTTCTAAAGGGTTTGGGGTTTCTTAGTTGGTTTCCAACTAGGATGAGATATCCTTTACAATGAAGTACAATGCAAAGGCTAGGATATCTCGACTAAGCTTTGAATATATCTTATCAAGCTAGGCTTAGTATAGTGAGCTCTCTTCGAAATAAAGCACTTGGGAAATTCTTGGTTTTTCGAGTGCTTCAACTTGCAATAATAAGTTTGAGCTCTTGAGTTGCTTACAAATTTCCCGTAACCTTTCAATGTAGAAGGTCACAAGTATTTATAGGCAAACACCAAGGTCACTCTTGAAAAACTATCCGTTGGAGAGATAGCTCCGAGAGTTTCCTCTTATGGTGTGTGAGGAACGACTATATTTAGGGTTTGCGACTCCCTAACACGTTTTAGGCAATAGCCTTTCATGTAGCCGGTCTTCGCTTTTTACAGTCTGGAACTTCGTACTTCTGACATCTTTTTCAGCGACCTATCACTGTCAGTGTCAGTATGGTACAGTGTTGTCTTCCTCTTTTTGACTTTTGTCTCCAGTTAAAGGTAGACACCTTCAACGGCTCTTTTGGTTACAATCTCTGAGTGATATAACCTTAACAACACTTTGTCTTAGTTCCTTTTATCTGCATTGAATGTCTTGGCAAATATCTATTTTTCTAAGGAATCGCGATCTTCTCAGTATTGCATCCTTCAGATAGATATGTTCAGTGCCTCGGAACATTCAGGTTTATACTGAGCATTCAGTACATTACTGAGTCTTCAGTAATTACTATACCTTCAGTATTCTTGATCTTCAGTTCTTCAGTCTTCTGTCTTCAGCGTCTTCAGAGTCTTCAGGGTCTTCAGAGTCTTCAGGGTCTTCAGGGTCTTCTGAATCTTCAGAGTCTTCTGAGTCTTTATATGTATACTGACTGATATACTGAGTCTTCATGCTGAGTCTTCAGTTCCTCAGTTTCATACTGAGTCTTCAATATCTCAGTTTCATACTGAGTCTTCATATTCTCAGTTTCTCACTGAGTCTTCAGTTTCTTCGTTTCATACTGAAACTTCAGAAACTTCAGTTTCATACTGAAACTTCGGTTTCTTCAGAAACTTACTGAATTCTTCAGAATCTTCAGATCCTAACCTGATCTATATCTGCTGACTATACATTTTGCAGATATCATCCTGAATACTCTAAAACTTAATCCTGATCCAACTATCAAGATTATTCTGAACATGTCATACTCAGGGGTTTTGGGATCTAATCAAAATCATATCTTTATTAAATTCATCTCCCAACAATTTCCCCCTTTTTGATGATGCCAAAACCTATCTTGTTACAAACATTTAACCTAAGCTCAGGTTTCAGTTTATCCTATTACAAGACTGGTTTTATTTTCAGCAATTTCCCTTTTTAAATAATGAGTCTCCCAACAATTTCCATATAGAGGATCTTCCAACAATTTCTTCATTAATGAATCTCTCAAAGGATTCATCACCAAATACTTAATTTCTCAATCAATTTCCCCCAATTTTAAACAATTAATTAGAGACATTCATCCAGGCATATCAAATGTAAAAGACATGTAAATAAGATAATGAGATATTATCTTTTGAGCAAAAATGATAAATCTTCATTGATGATGATTTTGAGTTTTACAGTTTACAATGAGTTTATCAAAAGCAAAAACAAAAGACAAAAAGATAGAAAAATTACAAGAGTCTTCAGGTAAGTCTTCAGTCTTCAGATTTGGCTCTTCAGTTTTCTGCTCTTCAGTCTTTTGCTCTTCAGTTTGCATCTTCTTCGATTTCATCAGCGGGCACCTCCAGGTTGAACATTCCGAAATACCTCTTCTTCAGAGCATCTCTTTCCTTAATGATATCCGGACTGTTCCCTGTCAAACCCAACTGAGCAGCATATTGAGCAATTTCTTGAATAATGGCTTTTTCATTTACCAGGCCACTATCAAGTCTTGGAGGAGGGTAGGTATATGGACCGGGGGCTTCTATCTGCACCTTTCCTTCATCCGCAAGGTTCATCCAGCTTTGGAGATATTTAGGATAGAAGGTTAGGAGATATTCAATGAATGCTTCATTTTGATCTGAGCTTTCCCCTCTCCATTCCCTGAGAACATCATAATTGAACCAGAAGGTTCTCTTGACCTCTTCCCAGCTATCGTTGAATTTGATAAGCATCCATTTATCAACGTGGGGCCATTTTTGTGCTCTTGATGTCCCTTTCCTCTTGCTCGCAACCTTTTTGAATCCACTCCTTCGCTTCTGCTCTTCTTCTAATTTCTTCCTGATCACAGGGACGCCTGAGACCGAAGCAGCAGTTTTCTTTGCTTGTTCTATCTGGAGTGTCTTCAGAGCATTCCTTGTATTGAAGACTTTTCTCTGAGCCTGACCTGCAGACTCTTCTAAATCTTCAATCAGCTTCCTTTGGACTGGCTTAGAAGCCTTAGCACGCTTACTCTCAGGTTCAACAATGCCCAAGGCTTTCCTCTTCATAGGCAATTCAGCAGCAGCCTGGCTTGTTCCAACCTTAGTTCTACCACTCAGTTTCTCTCTTGCAACTTCAAGCATGGTTTCCTCAGAAACCTGAGTGTAGATCGGCTTCTCCACCTCACTGAACTTCAGTTTCTCAGTAGCATCGACTTCCTTCAAGGCTTCAGATAGGATTTCCTTCTCAGCTTCCTTTTGCGCCTTTTTCTCCAAAGTACGTGCCAATAACTTCCTCAGGTCTTCACCTGGCCTTTCCCCCTTCTTGGCACCGTAATTTGGAAGAAGTCTGGAGAGTGCTGTGTCCATATGGTATTGCTCTTTGCTCACACAGCGCACCTCTCCTGCTAACTGATCCTGTTCATCTTCTAGCCTCCTGAGGTGGTTCTTTGCCACATAAAATTCTTCAGAGAGATGGGCAAACTGGCCAGAGAGAGCTTCTTTAAACATCTCTGTCATCTTGGTCATGAGCATGTAGCTCATTTCCTCAACAGCAGACTTGATCAGCACTTCATTCTTCTCTGCCGATTTCACCTCTAGAAACTCAGTTCTCTCCTAGTGCTTATGTTTAAGTTCAGCACTCAGCTCAGCCTTGACTCCCTCCAGCTTCTCATTCAGCTTGTCTTCCATGGAGGTCATCTTTGAGGTCAGAGTGTCTTGAATTTGCACCAGTTCTGAAGATGAACACAGATTCTCCATCTTCTGAGCTTGGCTGACCAATGTTTCTTTTATCTGAGTGACTTTGTTCATCATTGGCTCAACCTTCTCAAGCTTCTCCATTAGGGGAGTGAGGTCGATCTTAGGAACATTATGCACCTTCTGTGCTGATTGATCATTCTGTGGTTCAGGCACAACCTGAGGGTTGGTCTGCTCCTGAGAATCAGCTTCATCCTGAGCTCCAGTCTCCATCTGGGCCTCAGTCCGTTTATCAGACAATTCAGAGTTAAAGATAGAAACTTCAGTAACTTTGGCATAATTGTTAATAGTGCCAAAAGGTACCTGAAGAGTGCTAGCTTCAGTATAAGGTTGAATGATTTCAGGTTGATCAACACAAGGAGTTTCCTTCTCCATCTGGGACTGATCCTCAGCATCTCCCTGTTGGTTCCCATCATGAGATTTGTCTCCACTGCTAGGGGCACCAACTTCAGTAGCTCTCCTCTCAGCTATCTTCTTCTGAACTAGCTCATCAAAATCGGAAATTTTCATCCTGAGCTTTGACTTTCTGAATCCTGAGAACTCAGTCAGGATAGCTGTCTCCTCATTCCACGAGTCTTCCCCTCTGAATGCAGCAATGTTAAGCATCTCCGGAAGAGTCTGATTGAGGATGAACACCGTCGACCTTAATCTGAAGAAGATATCTTGCAGATCAGGGTATGAGCTGAGCTCAGGGTAGCGGTCAAGGATGAACCGTTCTCCCTTGCTCCTCCACTCGGTTTCCTCAGCTTCGCCCTTCTTCAATCTCGGGCTATCAGGTTCAATCGAAGCATCAGCTGAAGGATCAAGAAGTAGATCACTCAGGAGCTCATCAATGTTAAGCTGCTCCTGAGTCTCAGCAGCCTCTGAATGTTGTGCAGTCAGGTCCTCAGTTTGCATCTGAGTGGGTTCTGAGGCCTGAGCTGGCATGATCTCAGATTGACTCTGAGTTGATTCTGCTGTCTGAACCGGCACATCTACGGTAGGAATCTCTGAGGCCTGAGCTCCTTTAAAAATTTCCTGAGAAATTTTATCTGTACTGAGCGATGTCTCAAGCACCTCAGAGAAGACCTGCTCCTCAGTCTGGTCCTGTGCCTTAGAGATAACCTGAGCCAAGACTTCCAATGGCGATTTCTGAACGGTTTGTCTCTCAGGTTGAATCTCTTCAGAATCACTGCCATCATCATCGGTGAAAACCACCATTCTTTTGCGCTTGGGAGCGAGGGTTTTCTACTTTAACTTCTCACCCTGCTCCTTCTTGGCTTCCAACAGCACCTTCCCCCTGGCTTGTTGGCTTTCTTCAGCAGCCTTCATTGGTGATTCCACTTTCTTTTCTTTCTTCCCTCTGATGGCCTGCTTCTTCACATCAACGGGCTTGAAAAGCACCTTGGACTTAAGGAATGAGGTCGAATTGGCGAAGATGTCCTCCTCCTCTCTGGACATCTCCAAAATAAATGCTATTTTGGTGGCATGGTGGATCTTGCCTTTGATCGAAATAGCCCTGTCAATCTTCTTTATGACCTTGGCTTGCTCCGTCACCACCTGAATCAAGAATCTGAGCCAGTTGAAGTCAGTGGTGGGTGAAGCCTCGATCGCCGCCATTAATCGGAGCTTCGGGGTACTGATCTGCTCAAAACTCCCCGAATGACTCATGATGCATTTGCTCACAATATCCAACAAAACTCTATATTGTGGCTTCAAATGCCTCTTATGCAGTGTAGCCTCAAATTTTACAGGATTCTCAGCAATCCTATCCAAATACTCCTGCTCTCTACCCAACATATACACATCATGATCCTCTCCTCTATCACAAAGCTCAAAAACATCGTTTAAATTCTTCGGAATTATATATAATTCCCTTTCAAAATCGATGTATTTAGACGAGTGCTATAAATGTGATACAGTAATCTCGGAATGTATACCATCCTCTTCATCTATCTTCAGATTACAGATGAACTCGATTACCTCTTTTGCGTATTCTTGGTCCGGTCGGTTTGCGACAAGATTGGTGAGCTTGGCCAAACGAATCATATGCAGAGCCTCCTCTTCTGGTTTAGAGTTGGTTGTGCTATTGAGCGAGACAATGAACTCGTACCAAGGTTTATTGGTTTCGGCTAATTTGTCGAAAACGGTAGGGGCCATTTGAGATTTGAAGATTTGAAGATTTTGGGTTTAGGTTTTCTGGGCAGAGGGGATTTTCTTGCAGAGGATTTTGGGAACGAAGGGTTTGATAAAATTTGGCTTGAATGGATTCAAGGGATTAAATAGCTTGAGATCGTGGGAAATCGTACCGGTTAGGTGAAAAGCAACGGTTAAGATTAATCCAAGATTAATCAGGTATGTGAAAGGTCGATCCCCGAAAAGTAAGCCGCCATTTTAACTTGATTGGTGATTAAATGTAACAGAGCATTTAATGTCTGTTGACCTTCTTCGGGAATTCAAAGATCCCACCCAAAAACATTCCTCAGGTGTTTTGTATTTATTGCGAATGATTACTGAGTTTCACTTAAGCAATAAATGAGTCGCATGAGTCATTACTTCTTCAGACTAATTTCCCTCTATTAGTCTTACTGAGTATTGACCTTGATAAAATGTCAAGATGATAATCGAAAGTCTTGAATGGGTTCAAGATGCTAATGAATCTTGACCTTGAAGAAATTTGAGTTTCGAGACTCGATTCAATATTTCCATTTTATCCCGAGCTTCTCAAGAGAATTCGAGAAAACTTCATGCATCCGAAAACCTTCAATTTTTTGATTTTACTCTATACACTGGATCCAACATCCCTAATTCAATCGAAAGTTCGAAATCTTGATTGACCAAAAGGTTTAGTCAAGATATCACTCTCGCTTATCAAGATGAATTTTCTCCATCCTTATGTCCTTTTTCTAGACATGATCTCGATGAAGTGATGTCTGATATCCACATGCTTGCATCTGGTGTGCAATACTGGATTTTGTGAAATAGCAATGACACTATTATTGTCACAAAATATTGGTACTTCATTGGCTACAACTTTATAGTCCCTTAATTGTTGTCTGAGCCAAAGAATCTGAAACCACAGCTTGACTTCGCAACCATGTATTCAAATTTCCAAGATAATCTTGGTTGCTCGAGGTCCATTTCTTCAAAAACCAAGATATCAACTTACTTCCAAGAAATTGACAAGTTCTGTAGTGGACTTCCGTCAATTTCGCAACCTCCATAATCAAAGATCTCGAGTAACCAGTTAATTCAAGGTTATCATCAGCTGGATACCATAATCCTCTATTCACTGTGCCCTTAAGATACTTCAGTATCTTTTTGGCAGCCTCCATGTGACTAGCCTTAGGATTAGCTTGGTATCTTGCACATATCCCAACAGTAAATGTTATATCCGGCTTACTTGCTGTGAGATAGAGCAATGATCCAATGATTCCTCAATAATCAATATGACTCAATTTGATTTGCCTTCGTAATCGGGATCCATCTTGTAGTTAGTATTCATGGGAATTCTAAGCGCATTGCAATTCATACACCATATTTGGCAATCGATCCTCGGTGTACTTTTGTTCGTTGATGAAGATTCCTTCCTTTGATTGTTTCACTTGAAGACCTAGAAAGAAATTCATCTCCCCCATCATAGACATCTCAAATTTGCCTTTCATCATTGTTGAAAACTTTTCACACAACTGATGATTTGGGGATCCAAAAATGATATCATCAACATATATCTCGAAACCAAGAAGATATCTTCCCCATCTTCTATCTGACGAGTTCTATCAGCAGTTCATTTGACAAAACCATGGTCAAGAAGAAACCGAGAAAGAGTATCATACCATGCTCGGGTGCTTGCTTAAGACCATACAAAGCTTTTTCGAGCTCGTAAACTTGGTCATTCTGTTTTGAAACCGGGAGGTTGTTCTACATAAACCTCTTCTTTAAGCACACCGATTCAGAAATGCACTTTTCACATCCATTTGATAGATGTGAACTTCATGTGGGCGAGATATGCAAGAAACAATCGATGGCTTCTAGTCTTGCAACAGTGCAAAGGTTTCATCATAATCCAAGCCTTCTTCTTGGGAATAACCTTGTGCAACTAGCCTTGCCTTGTTTCTTACAATGTTGTTGTTTTCATCTCTTTTATTCTTAAATACCCACTTGGTTCCAATGACATTGTGCCTTTCAGGTCTATCCACTAGCTCCCATACTTCATTTCTTGAGAATTGATTCAAATTTCATCTTGCATAAAAAGAATCCAATGAGAATCTTGTAGAGCTTCACCAATCTCAAGAGTTCTTTTTCTCGATAGGAAGCTGCAGAATAGTGCACTCTCACCATGGAACTTTCTTGTTTTGACACCTTCAGTTAGATCACCCACAATCTGACTTGTAGGATGACTATCTAACCATCTTCTTCTAGATGTTCCCCCTTCAATAGTATCCTCAACATTTGAAATGTTAGGTTAAGTTAATTCAGTAAACTCAGGGAACAATGAGAAAAGGAGAAAGGGAATCATCTTCCTCGGGAAATTCTATTGAGAACATTGTCGAGATATTTGTTCCCCTTTGGTTGATAGATTCGAGAATTTGCCTCGGTTGTGACCACATCTTCATTGGCATCACATACCGAGTCCGAGGCGGTGTCTGCTCAGATTGGTCACCTTTTTGTGTGTTGGCTTTCCGAGTCTCACCATCCCGAGTTCCATCCTCGAACTTCTTTATTCGAGTCCGAGTCACTCCAATCATAGAATGTGACCGACTTCTTCTTTTCGAGTTCAATGGATGATTTGTCATTCTTTTTCAGGGCTTAATCTGGTGATCCTCTTTGTCGGGTTCATCTCAAGATCATGTTTCTGTTTCTTCCGAACATAAGTAGATTCATCAAAAACAACATGAGGTGTTTCCTCCACAATAAGAGTTCTCTGAGTTGTAAACTCGAAATTTTTCTTGACTTGAGAATATCCTAAGAATATTCCTTCATCAAACTTTTACTATCAAATGTTTTCAATCGATCTTTACCATTATTGTGTATGAAACACTTGCAACAAAACACACGAAAAAAGAAAGAAACAAGAGGCTTCCTTTCATTCCAAAGCTCATAAGGCGTTTTGCCTTGACTCTTTGTCAGCATGGATATGTTCTGTGAGTAGCATGCAAAGATTTGATGGCTTCAAACCCAAAACCTTTTAGGAATATAAACCTTCATTTATCATAGTTCTTAAACTTCTTTAAGAGTCCTGTTTCCTCCTTTTCAAAGAACACATCATTTTGTTGAGGGGTCCTTGCCGCTGATGTTTCATGAGTAATTCCATTTGCTGCACAATAATCAGATATAATATGATTTATAAATTCAGTTCCCTTATCAGATCTGATTTTGACCACACTCAGATTTTTTCTCAAATCTTGAGCCTTTTCAATGAACTGCGCGACTTTTTATCGAGTCTCTTTCTTACTGAGTAAGAATATGACCCAAGTATATCTTGAGTAGTCATCAACTACTACTAGTGTGAATTTCCTGCCATTGGTGCTCACTGGGGTTATAGGACCAAAGAGATCCATATGCAATAACTGAAGTATTCTTTCAGTAGAAACATATACTTTGCTTTTAAATGATGCTCTAATTTGTTTTCCTTTTTGGCATGCATCACAAATATGTTCCTTACTGAACACTTCATTAGACAACCCTCTCACAAGAGCTAATCTTGCAAGCTTATTCAGGGTTTTGAAGTTCAGGTGATTCATTCTTTTATGCCATAACCAACTGGTATCTGTGGAACTTTTAGCAACCAAACATGTATCTTTAGGAGTTGAACTCCAATCAGCAAGATACACATTTCCTTTTCTAGTACCAGTAAGTAATACTTTATGTGAGATATCATCCTTCACATAACATAAGTTCTTAGAGAACTCAACATTAAAACCTTTATCACAGAATTGGCTTATTGAAAGCAAGTTATGCTTCAATCCAGATACATATGAAACATCATGGATATGAACTGAGTCGATTTCCAAAGTTCCATATCCTTCAGTCTGTCCCTTGGAGTTATCTCCAAAAGTGATCTGAGGGCCTCTTTGTTCAACATAGTCACTGAGTATCTTCTTGAATCCTGTCATATGTCTTGAGCATCCACTGTCAAGATACCATACATCAGGAGCTTTTTCATCTCTGCTCATCAGTGCCATGTGATCTTTAATCAGCTCAGTGCCCTTGTTTTCCTCCTGAAAAACAGATCAATTCTTAGGTACCCAATTTGTGTAGGGTCCTACAAGGTTATCTGTACCTTTCGGAATCCAAATTTGCCTGACAACTCTAATCACTTTAGAGTGGCTAATTTGTCTTCCATAAACATCAACATACACATTTACTACTCTGGGTGCCTTAACAGTTTTCTGTGTATGAGTGCTAGCCTTAGCATGAACATGAGCCTTAAAGTTTTTCTTTGGTTCAGGCCTTTTGTTCATTTGCTTTGGCTTCTGTGCAGCTGGTCTGAATATTTGTTGACTCGGGTTCAGGTAACCTTTACCCTTAGGCAAGTGGGGTTCAGGTTGCCTGTACTGAAATTTGGGTCTTTCAGTATACTGAGGACTTGGTCTCTTCAGTTGAGAATGTCTCTGCTGAGTGTTTCTCTTCTGAAGATTCCTGTGATGGTTCAGTGTAGATCCTTTCAGGTTTGCATTCTTAGCCTGAGGCTTTGAAGTACTTGCCTAAAATTTTCCAACTGAGTGCTCAGGTTTTCTAGCCTTCACCTGAGGTTTGGGCTTTCCTAACTGATCATTTAGTTTTACTGAAACCATGGGTCCTTTTCCCTTGTCTACAGCCTTGGGCATTTCTTCAGTTTGAAGTGTGGGTGCCACTGGTTTTACAAAGATTGTCTTCTTGCTACTTGATGCAGCATTCAGATGACCTTGTGAGGTTCCCCCTGGAATGTATCCCAATCCAGATTTTATAGTGACAGATCTCTGGTAACTCTGAATTTCATCTATTACTTTAGATTCAGTATTCAATAGAGTTAACTTCTTCTGTGCACTATCCTCACAGTTCTGTAGAGTTTCATGCTTCTCAGAGAGTTCATTGAACTTAGTTCTGATCAGCTGAATCTCTTCAGTGGATTTCTCTAGCTTTTCAGTTAGGGTCACTATCAACTTCTCTTTCTCTGAGAGTTGTACTTTCAGAACATCTAGTTCATCAGTAGCTCCCATTAATTGAGAAGTGATTTTAGTATTGCTAGAGTCTTTCCATTTTAGATTTTCAGCCTTCAGTTCCTTATTCTGCTCTTGAGTTTCATTTAGCAGTTCTTGTAAAACAGCGTAGTCCTTCATTAGACTCTCAAAAGAATCCATCAGGTCAAAATGACTGTTTACAGTTGAACTTGACAACTCTTGTGCTAGTGTAGGAGCAACAACAGAGAAAGAAGAGTTTACCTCCTCAATGGCCATCAGACAGATGTCATCACTTTTACTATCTGAGAATATTTCATCTGAAGAGCTAGATCCCTCCTCAGGATGTTCTTCTTCTGCAACGATGGCCTTTTTGCTAGAGAACTTCTTGTCTCTTTTAGCTTGCCTTTCTCTTCTCTCCTTAGCACTTAGATCTGGACAATCATACTGGAAGTGACCTTTCTTTTGGCAATTATAGCATCTGTTGGCATCATCATCCTGGTCACTTTCTTCTTTGGACTTGGAGTCCTTCCTTTTGGATGAAGATCCCTCAGCTTTCAGGTCCTTCTTCTTCTCAGTTGATTTGTCCTCAGGTTTCTTCTGGTACCTGTGATTCCTGTAATAGCTTTTATATTTTCCAAATCTACTATTAAGTCTTTCAAACCTCCTTGCCATCAGTGCTAGCTTTTCCTCAAGCTCATCCTGATTTTTGGCATGGGAGTTCTCAGACTCTCTAGTTTTACAGGTTTTATCTTTGGCCTTAAAAGCCACATTTTTACTAGATGATGAATCATCTTTGATGTCAGCCTTTTTGGATTTCTTATCAATTACAAACTCATAGGCCTTCAGCTCAGAGAAGACTTGTTGATATGGCATTGAACTAATGTTTTTGGTGTTTTCAATCACCACTGCATGTATATCCCATTTCTTAGAAAGACCTCTAAGGATTTTCAATGCAACTTCTCTCTGTGGATATTTCTTTCCAAGTGCATTTAGATCATTCATAATGCTAGTGAATCTGACTTCCAATTTGTCAATAGATTCACCTTCTTCCATTTCAAAACTATCAAACTTTCCAATTGCAACTGAAAGTTTATTTTCTTTGATATGATATGTGCCTTGGCACATTACAGCTAGTGTATCCCAAATTTCTTTTGCAGTATTGCGGTGAGAAATCATTCCCATCACACCATCATCAATGGTACTGTATAGTGTGTCTTTAGCAATATAGTCTAGATTTACTAACTTTCTCTCCTCAGGAGTCAGTTGGTCATCAGACTTAGGAAATTCTGCTCTAGGATCATTTCTCTCATTTTCTGTTCCTCTGGGATTCACCACAGTAAATTGGAATGGTCCTTCAGAGACCTCTCCACATTCGTTCATGTTTGGAATCTGAGATGAGCCTGCATTCTCAATCTCCATAGATCATAGTTCTCCCTTCGAGAACATGGGAAGTTTCTTAGAAGACATTTTATCCGAAGTCTTTTAAGAATTCAAAAATAAGATCAATTCGGATAGACCACAAGTATTTTTAGAAAATAAAACTTTTGGTCAACAAAGCAGTGGTCAAGTTGAACCCTTTGCTCGATACCACTTGTTGGTCCGGTGCAAACGAAGTCTACACGTATGGGGGGGAATACACGTGTTGAGTGTTTTTAAAACCTTTTCTTACTGAGGTCAGCTTGGGTCAGGTTGTCTTGATGATTTGGTCCTGAGAAGCACAAATCGCTCGAGTCAAAGTCTCTTCGAGACAGTGATCTGAAGCCGCTTTTAAAACCTCAGATAATCCCAACCCGAGTCCACGAAGTTTGAGAGATCGAGTTGCTTGGATCGGATAACTAACTTTATTGAACCCTCGGAAGAGTAAGTTCAGTTTGGTAACTATCTGTTCTAGCTACTCAGAGGTGCGGAATGGTTGGCCCTTAGTTTATACTCGTTTTAAGCTTTGCTACCTTCCTGAATGAAATAGTGATTAGACTGTGATTCAGTTATGCAACTTCAGTGGATTGATTCCAACTGAATATCAGTGAAAATTATGCTTTCAGTTTTAAGTCAATGCAAGCGATTAAGCCACGTAGAGAGAAAGCAATAAACAACACAAAGCCAATTTATAGTGGTTCGAGAGACTCAAGCTCCTACGTCCCTCTCTCGATCCTCGAGAAATTCACTATCACATCCTGAGCTTTCTGACTACCTCGCGTAGTTTACTTACTCAACTCGGCCCTGAGCTTTCTGACTACTCCACATAGTTTACTTACTCAACCCGACCTTGAGCTTTCTGACTACCTCCGTAGTTTACTTACTCAACCACAAACAAGCTTTCAGACTACCTCTGTAGCTTACTAACTTCACCTCTAGAGCTTTCTGACTACTCCGCGTAGTTTACTTACTCTTTACAACTCTTCTCACCAACAATCACACTCAAACTACCTTCTAAAGGGTTTGGGGTTTCTTAGTTGGTTTCCAACTAGGATGAGATATCCTTTACAATGAAGTACAATGCAAAGGCTAGGATATCTCGACTAAGCTTTGAATATATCTTATCAAGCTAGGCTTAGTATAGTGAGCTCTCTTCGAAATAAAGCACTTGGGAAATTCTTGGTTTTTCGAGTGCTTCAACTTGCAATAATAAGTTTGAGCTCTTGAGTTGCTTACAAATTTCCCGTAACCTTTCAATGTAGAAGGTCACAAGTATTTATAGGCAAACACCAAGGTCACTCTTGAAAAACTATCCGTTGGAGAGATAGCTCCGAGAGTTTCCTCTTATGGTGTGTGAGGAACGGCTATATTTAGGGTCTGCGACTCCCTAACACGTTTTAGGCAATAACCTTTCATGTAGCCGGTCTTCACTTTTTTGCGATCTGGAACTTCATATTGCCGACATCTTTTTTTCAACGACTGTCACTTTCGATTGTCGATTATGATCTGATGTTGTCTTCCTCTTTATGACTTTTGGCTCGGTTAAAGGTAGACACCTTCAAGCGGCTCTTTTTGGTTACAATCTAAAGTGATATAACCTTAACAACACTTTGTCTTAGTTCTTTTTTATGCGCATTGAATGTCTTGGCAAATATCTATTTTTCTAAGGAATCGCGATCTTCTCCGATGATTGCATCCTTGAGATAGATATGTTGATTGCCTCGGAACATTCAGGTTTATCTTGAGCATTGAAGACATTCTTCGAGTCTTGATAATTCTGTACCTTCAAATATTCTTGATCTTGATTCTTGATCTTACGTCTTGGCGTCTTGAGTTTTGAGGGTCTTACGAGTCTTGAGGTCTTTGAGTCTTCGTGGTCTTCGAGTCTTGAGGTCTTTTGAATCTTCAGAGTCTTCTGAGTCTTTATATTTATCTGACCGATATCTTTGAGTCTTCATCTTTGAGTCTTGATTCCTCGATTTTCATCTTGAGTCTTGATATCTCGATTTCATCTTGAAGTCTTGATTCTCGATTTCTCATCGAAGTCTTGATTTTCTTCGTTTCATACTGAAACTTCAGAAACTTCAGTTTCATACTGAAACTTCGGTTTCTTCAGAAACTTACTGAATTCTTCAGAATCTTCAGATCCTAACCTGATCTATATCTGCTGACTATACATTTTGCAGATATCATCCTGAATACTCTAAAACTGAATCCTGACCCAACTATCAAGATTATTCTGAACATGTCATACTCAGGGGTTTTGGGATCTAATCAAAATCATATCTTTATTAAATTCATCTCCCAACATAATAACATATAAACTTATATTTTTCATATTTGAATTATATTTTTATTTTTAATATTTTGTAAATTACAAACTATTTAATCATAAAAAATACTAAGTAAAAAAAAATGTTAAAATATAAATGATTATTTTGCATAAAAAAATGCTTTCAGTCCGCGAAGTTTGCGAGGCTAACACTAGTTGTGCAATATTTCACAAAGTTCTACTCATATTTTT
This sequence comes from Stenogyne calaminthoides, assembly GCA_037126765.1. Lineage (NCBI taxonomy): Eukaryota > Viridiplantae > Streptophyta > Magnoliopsida > Lamiales > Lamiaceae > Stenogyne > Stenogyne calaminthoides. Next base: position 25,528,358 of record JBBCBC010000011.1, on the reverse strand, counting down.
TTTTTAAAGTTACTACCGGTATATCTCAAGATTTTGTAATTATTATATTTAAAAAAAATATTATATATAAACATATCTTATATGATATGATACATGTAGATACACAAACGAAGATAAAGTATAGGGTCAACAAGTTTCACGGTGAAACTGGTTAAGGAGTGTGACTTATATTACTAAAGAGTGTGACTTTTTACTATAAAGGGAGTGACTTTTTACTGTAAAGAGTATTACTTATAAAAATGAAGAGTGTGACTTATATTATAGTAGAGGGTATCATAGTGTTAACTGAAGAGTGTGACTTATATTACTAAAGGGTGTGAATTATATTACTAAAGAGTATGCCTGTAAAAAAAAAAAACCAGTTTCACGGTGAACAAGTTTCACAGCATACCAACTCACAAATGAATAATATTTACACGTTTTCACAATTATGTTGCACAAGTTTCTTAATTTTCTGTTATATTTAATATTTTAAAAAATAAAACCCTCGTCTTCGATATTGTGGGAGAATTGATATCATATTATTTTCTCAAGTTTGTTATTTATAAAAAAAAATCAAAATAGAAGACCACGTATTCACGTATTGTTGGGAAATTTATAGTTTTGATGAAAGTTCCAAAACAATTGTAATAGAACCAGTCAGACCAGTTAGCTGACTGATGATCTAGAAATCAGTTTAAGGTGACCAGTTGATAATTACTGTATAGAGCAACTGATGTAATAGTATAGATCACATATTGAGGGGGAACTCAATATGGGGGGAGGAATACACGTGTTCAGTGATTTTTCAAACTTTTTACAAAACTGAAATCAGTGGGTCAGGTTGTCTTGAGAAACAGCCCTGAGAAGCACAAATTACTCTGAGTTAAAGTATACTGAGACAATAACCCTGAGCGGCTTTCAGTAACTTCAAATTAGCCCAACTGATCTGAGATTTAAAACCAGAGTCCAAATAAGCTTGGAGTAGATAACTATCTTACTGATTACTCAGATGAGTTAGGTTAGTTTGACAACTATCTATACTAGCTTATCTAGTGTGCGGAATGTGTAGGCCCTAAGTTTATACTCGTTTTATCTTGCTGAAAATCTTTATCACTTAGTAAATCAGTGGTTAAGGCTGTGATTAGTTCAATGCAAACTCAGTGCATTGATTCCAACTGAATATCAGAAAACTCAGTATGCTTTCAGTGAAAATATGCAACAGATATGATGCAAAACATAAAGCAAATAACACAGCAAGTTATAGTGGTTCAGAGGCTCAAGCTCCTACGTCAACTCTCTCTGATCCTCAGAGAAATTCCTTACCTCACTATTACTACTACCTCAAGCTTTCAGACTGAACTCAGCAGCTTACTAACTTTCTCTATGAGTTTTCAGGCTGAACTATACTGCAGCTTACTAACTCAAACACACCCAAGTTTTCAGACTGTCTCAAGCAGCTTACTAACTTCTTCTCTAGAGTTTTCAGACTGAACTCAACTGCAGCTTACTAACTCTTTACAACTCTCACTTTCCAACAATCACACACACAAACTATCTAAACAATAGGGTTTGGGTTTGGTTGGTTTTCAACTATGTGAGATATCCTTTTACAATTGAGAACACACGGTAAAAGGCTAGGATATCTCTTACTAAGCTTGAATATCTGCTTGAATCTAGGCTTATTTAAATGAGCTCTCTTCAAAGATGAAACACTTGGGAAATTCTTAGGGTTTCGAGTGCTTCACAGTATAAGTTTGAATACGAATGAGCTCTTGAGTTGCCTGATTTCCCATAACTTTGCAATGGTGAAGATCACTGGTATTTATAGGCAACCCTTCTAAGGTCACTCTTGAAAAACTATCCATTGGAGGAGATAGCATCAAGGGTTTCCTTATTTGGTTAGTGATAAATGGCTATTTTAGGGTTTGAACACGCCTTTGCATGGTTTAGGTAATTTGTAACCAATGCAGCCAATCACCAAGTTTTTGCAGTTTGGAACGCAGTACATCTGACATCCTTAGTGCCATGTCGCTTTTTGTGTCAGTAAAGTACAGTGCTGTGTCTCTCTGATTGGTTCTTAACTTCAGTGAATAGAGACATACAAAATGGCTCTTTTAGGTCAATATCTTTGAATGAGACAACCTTAAAAAACACTTAGTTTTGGTTCCTTTTGTCTGCAATCAAACGTTTGGATAACATTTATTTCTCATAAATGTGCAAGAATTCCTCAGTCTATTTGTCCTCAGGTAGATAATCTTCAGGTCAGGTCTTCAAGTCTTCAGGTCTTCAGGTTGATCAGAATCTTCAGGTTGATTCGATCACTTAGGTTCTTCTGAGTATTCTAAAATCTTCTGAGTCTTCAGATGTCTTGGTCATTTCACTGAGTTCCCCCTTAGTGTGTGCCTAACCTATAAACTCAGAGATATCTGCTGACTATACATTTTACAGATATTTCCTGAACTAACTATACTAAAACTTGGTTATCTAATCTACCTTAGATCATTCTGAACATGTAATACTCAGGGGTTTTGAGATCTAATCAAAATCTTTATCTTTTATTAAATTCATCTACCAACAATTCTCCCCTTTTTGATGATGTCAAAACCATATATTTCAATTTCAAGAAAACCTTTCCTATCACAGGTTTCAATTTTATTTAAAAAAAACATCAGATCAGTATGACAATCAGTTTAATAGAAGATAATGAGATATTATCTTTTTGTTGATCAACACACATAAGAGCATTTTCATTGATGTAGGATGAAAAGTTTACATGTTACAATGAAAATATAAAAGTACGAACAGATCAACAACAAAAACAACTGAACTTCAATCTTCAGTTTTCTTCAATCTCATCTTCAGGTACTTCCAGATTGAACATCCCGTAATACCTTCTTTTCAGCTCATCTCTGGCTTTGATAATCTCAGGATTGTTTCCAGTCAATTCTAGCTGAACAACATAACCAGCTATTTCCTGAGAAATTGCAGCCTCATTCACAAATCCATTTTCAAACCTAGGAGCAGGATACATGTATGGTCCCGGAGCAATAATCTGAGTGTTGTGCTCATCTGCAAGATTTATCCACTTCTGCAGATACATAGGATAGAATGTTAGAAAATATTATAGAAAACTACATTCTTGTCTGAATTACTTCCTCTCCATTCCTTTAGAATCTCATAGTAGAACCAGAATGTTCTCTTGATTTCTTCCCAAGCATCATTGATTTGGATTGGAATCCACTTATCAATGTGTGGCCATTTATGAACATTCATAGTTCCTCTCCTTTTGCTTATGAATTTCCTGAAGACTCCCCTCCTTTTTTGCTCTTTTTCTTTCTTCTTTTTTATCAATGGTGCTCCTGAAACAGAAGTAGCAGTTCTCTTTTCTTCTCAATCTGAAGGGCTTTTAGAGTCTTCTTTGTATCAAAGTCACCTGGCTAAGCTTTTGGTTCAGTTTCAACAGCTTTCTCAGCCTCAGGTTCTTCTTTAGATTCTTCAAAGTCCATAACTAATTTTCTCTGTATTGGCCTAACAACCTTCTTTTTCTTTCTCACCTTAGTTTCTACAAAGGCTACCGCCTTTCTCTTCTTAAGTCTAGCATGAGCTTCACCAATCTTGCTTGTCTCAGTGCCTCTTCTTTAAAGCATTTTTTCATCAAGTGCTTCCTGAGTGGCTTTCTCATCTATCTGAACATATTTCGTTTCTTTCGGCTCCCTGAATTTTAGCTTCTCAGTAGTCTCAATCTGTTTTAGAGCCATTAGAATCTTTTCAGCCTCAATTTCTTCCTGAGCCTTCATCTCCAAGGTTTTCTTCAGCAAATTGTCCAACTCACCTATTGAAGAGTAAGATGTCCTTTCCCCCTTTTTGACATCATACCTTGGGAGAATCTGAGATAGGTCAGCATCCACGTGGAATTGTTCTTTGCCCAGTGTCCTTACTTCTCCAGCCAAGTGGTCATGTTCATCCTCCAATCTTCTTAGATAGTTTTTGGCAATGGAGACTTCTTCAGCAACCGGTGCAAACTAAGTAGAAAAAGTTTCATGCATTAAATCTGTTACTTTGGCCATGAGCATAGAGCTCATTTCTCGAACAGTCGTCTGAATCATTTCCTGGTTCTTCTCAGTGAGTTCAGCAACTTTTTCTGACTCGACTTCTTTCTTTGTTACAGGTTCTTTCTCTTTCTGAGTGTCCTTCTCTAACTCAGATTCCTTCTCAGTTTCCTCTTCTCTCTATCCTCCTTGTCCTCCTTCACCTCCTTTCTCTTGTGAGCTGATTCCCCAGCCTCAGCATTCTTTCTCTCAGCAATTTTATTTTTGACAAGGTCATCAAACTCAGCAACCTTAATCCTGAGTTTTGTCTTCCTGAAACCTGAGAACTCAGTCAAGACAGCAGTTTCAGCACTCCACCACTCTTCACCTCTAAAAGATGTGTCACACCCCAATTTTCATAAAATAAACTTTTCATAAAGTAGTTAAAGTAACTAACTTGGGCGCGACTAAACTTAAATTTCAAATGCATAACGGTAAGAAATAACGGCTAGTAATTTGAAAATACCCTAACGGTAAAGAACAACGGCTATTAATTATGAAAATAACTTAACTAAAAACTAAAAATACCGTTAATATAGAAGTCTGAAAAGAAAATCCACAAATAGGTAACATTAGAAATACTACAAATTTAGTCAAGCATAAACTTGAATCATTTATTTAGGTATAGTTAACAGCTAGAATTCGTCTCCCATCACCACTCCTCGCCCTCCAACTCCTCGACCTGAAAGGGGAAAAATATTGGGGTGAGCATGCAAGCATACTTAGTGGAGCTACGTTATTCAGGATTAATGTTAAAAATATATAATTAAGTAATCAACTAGTAAACCACATTCACATTACCACATAAACCTTGCCATAGATACTTGTTGGGATTATACTAGAAAGTATGCTTTTACTTTGTATAATCAAAACTGAATTTCGGACTTATTTACTGAAATAAATTGTTTATCACAGATGCTTTAAATATCATCGAATGTTACATATATTTACTGCATAACTATTCAATAAATAGTACGTGTTACATTGTAGTTAATTTAGTGATACTAGATCACAGAAGATTAAATTAACAATCCCTTGTAACTAAAAGTACACCATTCACGACCTAGATGGAAATGAACAATCCATCGTGAAAGGTTGAAGTGTAAGGCTCGGATTGGCTTGTCTTGACCAAGAGATTACACTAGTGCATGACTGATGCACTGAATAGGACCTACAGGAGGACAAATTCTTCAGAACTGAACAAGGAAGAATTAGACCTCAGTGGTTCGTTATTTCTTAATCTTCGTTCCTTAAATAGGATCACGTGTGGTTGGTAACTATTGCTTTGACTTATCATGGGTAGAGAATCAACGAGATTCAATACTTTTTATCTTGGGCAATATTATTGGTCACATGTGATTGCTAAGATTTAATACGGAGAATTGTGTGCAAGTACGCTTGTTCGATTTGCCCCCTTGGGAGGTTCATAAGATTTATCATACCAAATCTTGCAAGTGGAACTAGTTTCCGGTATGGATAATAATGTTGAACTGTTCCTTAACCAAGGACAAAAAATATTAATTAATGGAAAGCTATTTCAGTGGCTTGAATTAATTAATGGGCTAGATAATCTTAACCACGGGAAATAATAACCGGGAGCCATATTGACTGTAATATGGGTTAAGATGGATAGTGCAATATTAATTATGTAGTGGGATTAATTAATATTTATGGGCTTGAATAATATTGTGGCTCAATATTGATAATTCAAGATCCATTGGAAGATCCAATCTTAATTCTCCTAAGCCCAACACAAAGTCCAATAACTGAAAAAGGTGTTTAAAATAAAATAAAATAAATATTGTTGCCTTATTTTTCCATGAATTTCGAAAATTATGGATTAAAAGGGGAGAAAGATTTTCTTTGAATTTTGTTATGGAGTGAAGATATGTATTCTTGGAATACAAGATTATCTCATTAAATTCAAGAAATCTCCCACTTGGTTATCCATATAGCATATTTCGAAAATTTTGAGAAAAAAGAGGAAATAAAGATTTTCTTGATTTTCTTGAAAAGATATTATGAAAGATATGTATTTTTTGAAATACAAGAATATCTCATAAATTCAAAAAGATCCAAATCTTGGATTCTTGCCCTATTTTAAAAAAAATATTCCATAACAAAGAGGAGGTGGGATTTTGTGGAATATTATAATTATGGGAAAAAGAATATAGGAGATATATTCAAGATTTCTTGGAGATCAAGAAAAGATTTTCCCACATTGTTTTTTCCCTAAAAATTCGACCACCACTCCTCTATAAATAGGGGATGAGTGTTTCATTCCCAAGTACAATTCCATGTGCTGGAAAAATTAGTAAATCCACAAAGGTGGTGCAACGAAGTTTATTTTCCTTTTGTTAATTGTTCGCAAGCATCCTACCACCGGATTGTCGAGCAAGGATTAAGGGAATACTTGGGAAGGTTCTTTTGGTGTGTTTAATCAACGAGGCCATTACCATTCCAAGATGTACGTTCACGTAAACTCGTAGAAATTCCGCGTGCGTAGGATTTACGTGAATTGATTATATGCATGATTTGTTGTTGAATTATTATTTGAATTAATATAGGATTAATTCATGCTAGTAATAATTATCAGAATTAAATTTGTATTTAAATATTTATCCCGAATAGATCCGTGCAAATTATTCCCCAACAATACTTTGCCATTGAACTTTGCCATAGAACTTTGCCATATAACTTTGCCATAGAAACTTGTGAGCACGGCGGGTTAAACCCGAAGACCCGTCGGTCTCGGACCTCAATAAGGGCCTCTGGCTATTAGACTTTGCCGAGCACGGCGGGATACACCCGAAGACCCTTCGGCCCCGGACCTCAATAAGGGTCCCTGACTATTAGTAACTTTGCCAACATAAACACTTGCATAACACTGGAAAATAATTCACATAGTAGATAACTCAACAATTTATTTAAAACATATAACACCGAATAACACATGCAAAAGAACTCTACTAACCACTTTAGAGATTAAAACAATAAAACCCCACCTCGTATCAATGTCGCGGATGAAAAAGATGCATAAGCCTCATAGCTTATTCCTCGCAATTATCACCACCTAACATAAAATACATTTACTTAGGAGATAAATCCTCAAATTAAATTAATATAAATCTTAATTAAAAATTCTTAAAACTAATTTAATAAAATGCTAGCTAAATTCCGGAATTCACGTACTGCTCCTAAACTTATTCATCTGAATTCAAATAATTCCAAACAACCAATACCACAACTTATAACTTGGATCACGTATTGTAATTCCAATTATGAGTTGATAATTCTTAAACTAATTACACATACGTTGTATTCATCCAACACAAGCAAGATATTGATTAAATTACTTTCATGAACTTTGAATCAAAATACTACACGTAGCAAAACACAATCTTTTATCTATTGTTTAAAACCATGCATAATTTATAAAATAATACAAAATATGCCGTCAACCATAAACGTACATATATAGCAGCAAAATTGAGGGGGATTAACAAGAAAATCTGATCGGTCATTACAATAGAAGTTTTAAATAGGAATGAGAGAAGAAGAAAATACCGATATATTGTGCAGAGGATCAGCCGTGGAAGATGAGTGGAAACTTTAGGGTAAATTTTCATATAAATAGTATGAGAAATGAGCTTGGGCTTAAAAGAGATATATAAATGTAATTAAATTTAATTTGGGCTTAAATAAATAAAGATTAGAATTTAAAATCTCATTTATATAGATATATAAAAAGATGGGCTTTAGCTTGAATGTGATAAGGACTATAGGATTTAAATATTAAAAGAGCTTTTGAATCCATATCTCAAAATAATATAAATTATATTAATTTTGTAAAAGAATAAGTTAAATAAATAATTAAAAGATATGTATATAAACTATAAAGAGGGAAGATGAGTAATTTTTGGCTGAAAAATAAATGGGATTAGAGACATTTAAAGTCACTCATTGACCATATTAATTTGGACGTTTCAAACTTGAAAGATAAAATCAAAACTTAATTTTGTGATAATTGAAAGTTAATCACTACAGGAAATTCGAGAAATCGCGACGAAAAAATTCGTCACTAAAAAATCGTTTTTCGTCACAGTTGATAATTAGTGACGATTTTTTTTGTGGCATAGATCGTCATTTAATGTGCTTGGTATTATGAAAAATGTGACGCTATATTAATTCGTCATAAAAGGGCATCATTTGGTGACGAAAAAGGTCATGGTCACTATATGTTTTCATCTATTGTGACGCATAAATTGTCACACTAGGCATAAAAAATTCGTCACTTAATATTACGTTTCATCACTAAAGTTTAATTTTACGTGACGATATAAATAATTGTCACAAAAAATTGGGCTTTAGTGACGTTAATTTTGTCACAATTAGCTTGGTTATTTTGTCACATTTTCTATATTCGTCAAGAAAGGGTTGTTATTCGATGACGAAATATTGATCGTCGTTATATGTGTACATATATAATGACGATAAAATTTGTCACTAATTAGTATGATTTAGTGACAAAATTTTTATTGTCGCCAAATGATGTGGAAATTGTGACAAATTATTTTTGTCACTATAATATATTATTTAGTGACGAAAATAATAATCATCACTAAAAGTTCAGATTTGGTGACAATATATTGTTCGTCATATTTCATATATTTCGTCATGAAAGAATTACAAAAAAATGACGAAAAAAATAATCGTGGTTATATATATAGATATATTGACAACTAAATTTCGTCACAAAAAATTAGACTTTAGTGACAAAATATTCGTAGTCGTTAAAAGATATGAAAATGGTGACAATAATTTTTGTCATAAAAAAGTATTATTCAGTGACGATGATCGATTACTAAAGAAATTGATATAATAACAACATATATCGTCATGATTAGTTAACATACCGTGACTATTATTTCGTCATAAAAATGATACATATTGTGACGCATTTATTTCATCACAAAATAATTACTTTTATTATCAATTTATTTAAATTTTTATACATATTAAATCAGTAATAATAGTAAATAATAAATATTACAACAAAAAATAAATTAATTAAAGATAAAAAAAATAATTTGCATTAACAAAAAACTCCTTCAAACAATTAGAAACCAATCAACAATCTTTGTTATCAATACTACATGAAACAATAAACAAAAAAACCAATGTCTTATATTTCTCCAAAACTAATTTCCATGTCATTATTCATTTTTTGCACTTCAAACGACGATGATGAAATCTTCTCCTCTGTAGATATCACCTATAAAAAAAATCATATCAAATGAATTTATAAGAAAGCATAACTCCGTAAAGTATCAAGAAAACGATAATCCTAAACTTTAAATACACAAATACACATACCATTCAAGAATGCAATGAAGGTGGAAATCATTAAACCAACAACAAACGTCCAAATGGAACATATATTTTCACTTCACCGTGGAAGGATCACTATCAGAAAAGCCCTCAAGACATATGCTAAATATGGAACTTCATCGGCACACAAGATCTAAGACTGTGTAAAAGAATTTTAGATAATAGAAGTATCACAATCACCATAATTGACTGGATGAGTTAAACAAGCATTCCAAGCAGTTGATAAATCCAGAAAATAAAAGGAAAAATAAACAAAAATACACAACGGTTCACAAAAATCAAAACCATCAGTCCCAAATTTCACTCATGTTAACACAGAATGCCATAGCTTTACACAGAAGCATGAAACAATTTCAGCTATACTAAATCTCGGATGTCACAGTAATTCCTTCACATAATCAAATTCTAAGATTGAGTATAAAAAAATTACACTAACTTCTGTTAATCATTACATCCACGACCTAAAATGTAGCAATCTTTACTTAACACACCATAACTAGCACAATTTGGTAGTGAAATATACAGAGTACAATAATACCACTATCTATATACACGCAATACAAGTATATCTTGGCTAAAAATATAAATTGTATCACACACATATCCACATTTATGTTTGAATCAAATCGTGATTTGTAATACTCAGAAAAATCAGCAATTGCAGCATCTACAAGACCTAATTGCACTTAAAAAAAGGCAGCAGAGACATTTTCCCACTTCAGGCCTCCTAACAAAGAAGTTCATTAATCTAATGAAACATGCAGAAGATGTTATGGTTGATTTAAAAAAGGCAGCAGAGACATTTGCCCCCCTTCAGGCCTCCTAACAAAGAAGTTCGTTAATCTAATGAAACATGCAGAACATGGTATGGTTGATTTAAAAAAGGCAGCATAGACATTTTTCCCCTTCAAGCCTCCTAACAAAGAAGTTCATTAATCTAATGAAACATGCAGAAGATGGTATGGTTGATTTAAAAAAGGCAGCAGAGACATCAGAGGTGATTGTGTGATCCCATTGATGCTGAACTTTCAACTAGATTTTAGTAATTGAAAGATTCCACCCAACAGGTTCAGAAGAGGCCTATATATGATACTCCCTCCGTCCTAATTTTTTTTTTATTAGCAAACAGTGAAAGTGTATATAAGTGTATACAATTAATAAACATAAGAAAAATAGAAGCTAACCTTAATTATATGTCAATCCCTTTCTCCCTCATAAAAGCCATTAGTTTGTTCATAATTGCACTTTGCTCAGAGAGTTTTGTAGAGAGTGTCATTTTCCTCAAAGAGTTTTGTAGACAGAGTTTCATTTTGTGTAACCAGGTCCTCTTTCAAGCTAGTTACTTGAGTTTGTAGTTCTTCCACTTGAGCTCTAGACTGTAGCAACTCTTCCGTTGTTTCTCTTAGTTCATTTTCATATTCAGCAGAAAAATTGTACAATGAACTCCGTCTACTTGGAGGCTTTGAACCGTAACCATAACCTTTGTGTTGGGATATTTTAGTTTTGATAAATTATGTCAAAACATTATCAACTTGTGCTATTTAAATTAATCTACAGATAACAAGTTGAGGGGGAACGAGAGAACAAGTTAAGAAGAAGAAATCAGAAATCAGAAGAAGAAGAAATGGGGTTTCATAGCTGCATGCGATTTTCGAATCGATATCTTTGAATCGATTCAAGATCTTGATCAAAGATCGATCTTTGAATCGATCAAGATCTTGATATCTTTGAATCGATTCAAGATCGATGATGAATCGATGTAATATCGATCTTGCCGAATCGATAAAGATCTTGATCCGAATCGATGCAAGATCGATATGTCGAATCGATTCAAGATCTTTGCCCGAATCGATAAAAGATCTTTGAAGCCGAATCGATCTAAAGATCGATATCTTTGAATCGATCAAAGATCGATGATCGAATCGATGATCAAGATTAATCTTTGAATCGATGCAATCTTGATGAATCGATGCGTACTGGATTGCGGACCAAATCTGCAGACCAAATTTCAAAGAGACGAAATATGCATACCAGATCTGAATAGCTGATCAGATCCGTTAGACACACAAAAGCAGCTGGACAATAAGAAGATAACAACACATATATGAATGTCACATAAAGCTGCAAACAACAATGCAATAGGACAAAGAAAAGCTGGAAGACTATTAGTATGGATTTGAATATTACTCTCCAACGGTAATATTCAAATCCACACTATAAATACATTGCACTATCTTCAAAAGAAGATTATGGAGTTTGCTGCAAAGTGAAGATTAAAGCCAAATATTCAAGCATCTCCATTCAAGAACACAGAGCATTACATATCCAAATTTATTCAAAAGTGTTCTACCCTAGATCTAAGCACAAATGTTGTATCCTAAGCTTAGAGAGATTTTCCCATCCTTAGCATTGAGGCTAAACAAATGTAAGGGAAAATCTCAACCTAGTTGGAAACCAAACAAACCTTACCCAAATCAGTCGGTTAAGTTTGTAGGTAAGTGTGAACTCGGTAAACATCTAGCAATCCCGTAAGGGAGGGTAGGCAATCCCGAGTGAGGGTGATAAGTCCCGATTGGAGTGTGAACTCGGTAAACATCTGTAGGCAATCCCGTGGGGGGTGATAAGTCCCGTTGGAGTGAGAGCTCGTTAAATATCTAGAGGCGAACCCGAGAGGGTGATAAGTCCAGTTGGAAGGAATTTCCCTAGGAACAGGGAGAGTGTATGTAGGAGCTTGAGCCTCCGAACCACTATACATTGTTGTGTTGTTTACTGCTTTATGTTTTTATATTGTCATATGCATTTGATTATAAGCAAAACACAACACATGAGTTTAAACGCAAAAAATCTGTAATCACTCTGCCCTCACCCCTATTTTATATGCATTACAACATGTTTTCTCTTCCGCACGCGCAAAATGGGTTTTCAAATCGGGACCAACAATTGGTATCAGAGCAGGTGCTCAAAAGATTACTTTTTCAATGTGATCGCCTGAGCAGATCTATTTTTAAAACGTGTCTCTGATCTGATACCAACAATTGGTATCAGATCAGGTGCTCAAAAGATTACTTTTTCAATGTGATCGCCTGAGTAGATCTATTTTTAAAACCTATCTCTGATCTGATACCAACAATTGGTATCAGAGCAGGTGCTCAAAAGATTACCTTTTTCAATGTGATCACCTGAGCAGATCTATTTTAAAACCTATCTCTGTAAATGCATATATTTTAAAAATGTTTTGGCGTCAATATCAAAAAGGGGGAAATTGTTGGGATATTTTAGTTTTGATGAATTATGCCAAAACATTATCAACTTGTGTTGTTGAAGCTGATTTACAGATAACAAGTTGAGGGGGAACGAGAGAACAAATTGAGGGGGAACGAACGAAATCAGACGCAGATGATCGAGATCAGACGAGGCTGCAGACGAGACTGATCGAGATCAAATGAGTAAGATGAGTTCCGGAGTTAACTGATGAGCTGAGCAAAATCAGAAGAGAAGAAAAGCTAAGCCAGCTGATCAGAAGATCAGATGACCAGATGACCTGATCAGATGACCAGAACAGACCTGATCAGATGATCAGAAGAACAGACGAGCTGATCTGGTGATCAGAAGAACAGACGAGCTGATCTGGTGATCAGAAGAGCAGACAAGCTGATTAGAAAGAAACTGACCAGAAGATCAGAAGAGAAGGTTGCAGATCAGAAGAGGAGCAGATGAGACTGATCGAGATCAGACGTGATCGAGATCAGATATGAAGATGAGCAGATGATCAAGATCAGACGTGATTGGCTTCTAGATGCTTTTGTTCTAGATCTTGTTCCACAAGAAGAATCTCCAGATGCAGAATTCCTCAACTGGTTGGAAAACAAATATCCAGATTTTCTGAAGTATCTGGAAAATGAGGCCAAAATAATCAATGTAAAAATATCTCGCCAAGAGTATGATGTGTTGGATTACTCGAAGAAGGCAGATGACTCATTTGACAGACTGGCATTTCAAAGGTTCTATTTTGACATCTTGAGCAAAGCACGCATAACTGATCCTCAGCAGATCAACGATGTCAAATGGAAACTATACCGGATTTTCAACATCCCTCAAGATCAAAGAGAAATGCCAGAAGGATACAAGCCAAGAGACTGAAGAATCAGAAGACTACTTAGGATCAGCTGTTCTTAAACTCAAACTTTTCTGATGTAATATGTAATCGATAAATCTAATGAAAGAAAAGTTTATTTTCTGATCCTAAGACAAAATCTCATTATCTTCTGATTATGTGCTCTTTACTGTTCTATATTTATCAACTGTGATTGGTTTCTCAAAGTGTTTTGGTTTCATCAAAAAGGGGGAAATTGTTGGGAAATTTAGAGTTTTGATGAAAGTTCTAAAACACATGTAATAGGACCAGTCAGACCTGTTAGCTGACTGATGTTTTTATTACCAGTTATAGAATACCAGTTGATAATTATTGTATAGAACAACTGATGTAGAAGATAGGTCACATATTGAGGGGGAACCTCAATATGTATAGGTCTGTTCTGAAGATCTGAAGAACAACTGATATCCGACAGGCCAGAAGGCAAGAGAAGGACAGAAGATCATATCGATCTGATCAAGTCAGATATCTCAGCTGAAGTCATGAAGCTCAAATTCAGAATACTTGAAGATCAGATGACTTCCAGAAGATCAGACCAGAAGACCTACATCAGCCGAGTCTGCTAGTTGAAGCTAAGACAACTGGCACCAGAAGACTCTATCAGGTAGACTGATCAGTTTTGACTGATCAGGTCAGCTCACCAGGTGAAAACTGATGTTTCACCAAATCATACGTCGATGATCTAAACAAGAAGAATGTCAAGCTTAGTTGGTAGAACAACACTGAAAAGTGCTTCTGTTAACCAATAAGAACAAGACACGTATGATCGGAGCCGACAATTACGGGATTTGGTGCTGCTTTCTCTAACGGCTATAAAAGACACTATTCACGCTTTTGGCCATGCCATTCCTGAAGCACGTCACATCAATCCTGCAAGTCTACCAAATATAGCCTGAAATTCAAAATGCTCTCCAACGGCTCTTTGATTTCGAGGTCTATATATATATGGGATTACACTTCAGAGTAAAAAAAAAAAAACTATCAAGAAGCTCAAACTATAATCAGATTTCCGAACGAAGAACACGAACTTGAAGATTATTTTCTAAGTGTTCATCCCATAAGTTCTTAGCACAGAAATCTTTTCATCTAGCTGATAGTCTACTTAAAAACTAGAAAAAATTTCAAAGTTGAAACCAAAACAATCTTACCCAAAACCCAAAGTTAGATTAAGTTGTTTAGCAAGATTTTAGACTAGGGTTTCTAGTTCTGATTTCTGGGATCGTTTGAGTGAGAACTCGGTAAACATCTAAGCAATCCCGAAAGGGAGGGTAGGTGATCCCTTAGAGGGTGATAAGTCCCGTTTGAGTGAGAACTCGATAAACATCTGTTGGTTAAGTTGGTGCCCCATGAAGGGAAGAGTGGATGTAGGACGAGTTGTCCGAACCACTATAAAAATACGCGTGTTCTTATTTGCTTTCATATTAACTGTCATACATACTTTAGCAAATCTGCATAACACATTCGAAAATTTTAAAGTCACCTCCCATTGAGATTTTACGAGTTTTAAATCGGGTTTTTCGGGACCAACAAGTGGTATCAAAGCAGGAGTTCAAAAGTTCACTAGATTTTAATGTGAACACCTGAACTGATCTTTTTTGTTAAAACCCATTTAGTTTAAAATGCATAAATTTTAAAATTCATGGAGGTTGACAATCATCTTCTCTTTTTTTTAAATGAAATCAAATGTTCTTCATCATTTCACTTGTGTAACTAACATTAGTTTTTCTCGTATATTTTTTATTGTTAGTTAGTTTTGGCATCATTATCAAAAAGGGGGAAATTGTTGGGATATTTTAGTTTTGATAAATTATGTCAAAACATTATCAACTTGTGTTATTTAAATTAATCTACAGATAACAAGTTGAGGGGGAACGAGAGAACAAGTTAAGAAGAAGAAATCAGAAATCAGAAGAAGAAGAAATCGGTTTAATCTGGCATGCGATTCGATCTATTTGTCGCGATTCTGAATCGATATCTTTGAATCGATTCAAGATTGATCGCAAGATCTTGATCAAGATCTTGATATCTTGAATCGATTCAAGATCGATCTTTGAATCGATCAAGATCGATCTTTTGAATCGATCAAAGATCGATCTTTGAATCGATCAAGATCTTGATATCTTTGAATCGATTCAAGATCGATGCTAAACCGATCAAGATCTTGATATCTTTGAATCGATCTGAGACCAGACCGGACCGAAATCTGAGACCAAATTTCAAAGAGACGAAATATGCATACCGGATCCGAATAGCTAATCGGATCCGATTAGACACACAAAAGCAAATTTGGACAATAAGAAGATAACAACACATATATGAATGTGACATAAAAGCCGCAAAACAACGGTCTTGTAATAAGACAAAGAAAAATTTGGAAGACTATTAGTATGGATTTGAATATTACTCTCCAACAAAGTAATATTCAAATCCACACTATAAATACATTGCACTATCTTCAAAAGAAGATGATGGAGTTTTGCCGCAAAGTGAAGATTAAAGCAAAATATTCAAGCATCTCCATTCAAGAACACAGAGAATTACATATCCAAATTTATTCAAATGTGTTCTACCCTAGATCTAAGCACAAATGCTGTATCCTAAGCTTAGAGAGATTTTCCCATCCTTAGCATTGAGGCTAAACAAATGTAAGGGAAAATCTCAACCTAGTTGAAACCAAACAAACCTTACCCAAATCGATTCGGTTAAGTTTGTAGGTAAAGTGTGAACTTCGGTAAACATCTAGCAATCCCGTAAGGGGAGGGTAAGCAATCCCAGTGAGGGTGATAAGTCCCGATTGGAGTGTGAACTCGTTAAACATCTCAGAGGCAATCCCGTGAGGGTGATAAGTCCCGTTGGAGTGAGAGCTCGTTAAATATCTAGAGGCGAACCAGAGAGGGTGATAAGTCGATTGGAAGGAATTTCCCAAGAGCAGGGAGAGTGTATGTAGGAGCTTGAGCCTCCGAACCACTATACATTGTTGTGTTGTTTACTGCTTTATGTTCTTATATTGTCATATGCATTTGATTATAAGCAAAACACAACACAAGAGCTTAAACGCAAAAAATCTGTAATCACTCTGCCCTCACCCCTGTTTTATATGCATTACAACATGTTTTCGCTTCCGCACGCGCAAAATGGGTTTTCAAATCGGGACCAACACTTTGGTATATCCAGCCCCATGGCCCAACACCTCCAAGACAATATCAGGTTCGGTCTTCTCTATTCAGAGCTCAAAATATTCATCTCGCTTACGTTTCATCGTTTCCCGGTATTTATGCATAAGTAAAGTAAATAAAATAATAATCCCCTATCCTCGAACAAACAAGAATCACCAGTTTATACAAAATCATTAATCTAAGACACAAATTAAATAGACATAGCTCAGGTTTCGTTAAATTAGCTCTTTAGCTAGAAGATTAGAAGCTGCACTACTCTTGTATAAATAACATGCCCATAGCATGGTTCAAAGTTTATGCAGAAAATATGTTTAAGTTTCTCTGAGTTTCAACAAGTTAGATAAAGGTCAGTTTCTCTTTTTGTATAAAGGTTATTTTGGTCTTTGTGTATATGAGTGTTTACTGTGTAAGTCGGTTAGTTTGTTTCACAGCTAGCGTACGATTAGTGTTAGCTCAGGTTTTATTAAATTAGCTCTATAGTTTCTAGAAGATTAGAAGCTGCACTACTCTTGTATAAATAACATGCCCATAGCATGGTTCAAAGTTTATGCAGAAAATGTGTTTAAAAGATATTTTCTCATGTCCACAACCCAAAGATCAGATCACCACCCTTTCATGAATTTATTTTATCAGTTCACATTTGGGCAGAAGGCATTCAACCATAAAAATTGTTTCCTCTATCTGAATTTGTTATGAAAAGAAATTTAGAGAATATCTTCACGTGCTTAACCATCCACAATAATCAGAAAAGAATCGAATGCAACTGAATTAATTGTATAGAAACTGCTACGTACTGAATTGAAAAAGAAGTAAATAACCTCAATAATAACATAATCAAATATCATAAATGTCTACACGACTTACCCAATTTTCTTTTACCTTGTCGGATTTCCACCCATTTTTCTCTGTACTGTGGGTTTGCTCATACAAGTAAATTCGATCGCATGGTTCTTTAAGTTCAAGAGACTACAAAAAATTATAAAAAATCAGCTACTTCATCACCGTACCCAAGATTGAAATAAGGAAATCATAAAACTCATAATTACCTTCTTTTAATGTTTATATGATTTAATTATTGACAAATCATCAGGTCTTATGTTCAATTATCTGGGAAATAGGGGCTGTGAATACTCTATGAGAATCAGAAAGATGACAAGTAAACAAATAATCAGATATAGGATACTGCTTACCCTTTGAAATGGACATATTTACATAATTATTATGTTGTAAAGAACTGGCCAGATTAGTTTTATAAAGAGTTTTTTGCACTTTTGGTCCCATGAGACACACCATGTTTTCAAATGAGCCCCAAGTCTGGCAGAACTAGTCCCATACTTTCAGACTTGGTCCCACCGTGACGGAAACAGTTAACTTTACTCGCAGATTTGGTCTCAAACGTTATGCAACATATTTAATACACATTTAACGCTTAATCACCTTTCAACCACTTGCAGATTTGGCCCCAACAGTTATCCAACAAAATTAATACACATTTAACAATTTAACAAACTTTCAACCACTTGCACACATGGTCCCATAAATTCAAATAACCGAAATTACTGACCTCCAAATTTTCGGTGCCAAATTCTCACCCACTCCACAAATTTGGGGCCAATTTACTTGCAAAACTAGTCCCAACATAATGAAATTGGGAAAATAATGGTGCAAAAATCTTGATTTTTCCCACCAATTTTTTTCCAACCCTAGTTTCAACACTAATATATAAACCACATTCAACACAAAAAAGCTCATCAAAAATCCAAATCCAAAAACACCTAAACACCATGTCTTTTGTATCTTCCACTCGAATCCAAAAATTCAAATCCAAAAACACCTAAACACCTAAAGCACTAAGCCTATAAAGCCTGCAATAGCATATTGTACACTAAGTTCACATAAAGAAACTCATAAAATCTGTGTTATTCTCTGATAGAACCTAGTATAGAACCAACCACGCAGAAACTAGCAAAGCTGTTATCACATGGAATAACTTATAACATAAAGAACTAATGTGTGGTTGTATTAAATTCTTGCCAACAGAATCTCTCTTCTGCAGTAGTAGAAACTAGAAGGACAATATTCTAATAATGGTTAAGTTATGCTAATAATAATATATTTTTTCATGATTAGACATTGTTCAAACAAGAGAAATCATCACACAACTCCATAATATTCTGCCAAATCGTGGCCATAAAATGCATTCCAAGATATATCAGTAAAGCCATAAAGATTACTTAGAATACAGGATAACTATACTGGCTAGGTTTAACTGCACTTAATTGATAACTCAAGAGATGACAACAAGCTAATGTTTTTAATTGTTAATTTCATATTGACAGAAAATGTAAACATAACAAGGCATGATCAATGTACTATCTCATATGAGTCATAGTATTACTTAGTACACCATTTCTAAAAAAAACCATGAGCACAAATTCATAAGAAAAATAAGGACACAAGATAACTGAAATTTTTGAGAATTACCTCATCAAAGATGTCAAGAATGCAGAAGTCAAACCAAATATCATTTATACAATTTAGACGTAATCCACATAAATAATTTTATTAGCATTAGAAACTAGAAAGGGACGATCATTACAAACTTCAGTTTTTCTACAAAGAATAACTCATCTCAAATATAAACAATAACTATAATTTACATGAATACACAATGCAACTTCATTCTACATGTAGATTAGCGAATTAGGTGTCAATCTTTGTTTTTAATTTCAGGAAAATATTTGATAGGCTGATTCTTGTATGTACTAATTTATTTATTTTCTTAATTTGATTGATTGATATATGTATAAACTCTTGTAGGTCCCGAACGAGTTTTGTGAGGGCAGAAGTCTAGAGGGGAGGGGTGAATAGACTTCTGAAAACTTTTCGTGCAGATCAGGTGTGATTGCAGATTGCTTGATCAGAATGCTAGTGAGTCAGTTTGGACTGATGTTCAATCTTACTGAGTGCCTGAGGGCAGATCAATTTGATATCTGTCAGTTTAACTGAGAGTGCGGAAGCTTGTAAATACCCGTGTAAAAAACCAGTTTTATCAAATCAGATTCTCAAGTTAGTTTTCAACCGGCTGACTAAGGTGTCAACCTGATCAGATCAGTTGCTTGGTGCAGACTGATGTTAACTTAGAATATGTATGCAATTTTAAGCTCAGTTGTGTGAATAGTGTAAAGCAATAAAGAGCAAGTAAATGCACACAAGATTTTATAGTGGTTCAGACGAAACTCGTCTTACGTCCACTCTTCCCAACACAGGGGCAACTTAACCAACTTAACCGACTTAACCGACTGGACTTAGTTTTATATGTTAGTCCAACACCCAACAGATGTTTATCGATTTCACACTCAATCGATCCCAGAAATCAGAAACTAGAATCCCTAGTCTGAAATCTTGCGGTAACAAACTTAACCTAACTTTTAGTTTGGGTAAAGATTTGTTGTGGTTCCAACTGGAAATCTATCCTAGTGTTTAGGTAGCCAAATACTAGAGGATAGGATTTCTTGCTAAGATCAATGGGATGAACACTTAAGAATAATCTTCAAATTTGGTGTTCTTCGAGCGGAGATTTTGCTATAGTTTTTGCTTCTTTTTCAGTCTGCTCGATTCGGTATGTTCATCAGTCATTTCTTCACTTGACGAGCAATCCCAGTTTATAGACCACAAAATCAAAGAGCCGTTGGAGAGCAATTTGAATTGCAGGCTATATTAGGTAGGTTGTAGGATATGATTGTGCGTGCTCCGAATAGCGGTGTGGCCGAAGGCATGATTAGCGTCATTTATGTCCGCAGCGTCGAATCCCACATTGTCAGCTCTTTTTGTGCACTTGTCGCTTTCTCTTTGGCTTCGCGAGGCGGCACTTCAGTATTTGTCCGTTAGACGATTGATATTCCTTTTGTAGAATATTCGTGTTATCTGGTGTACCATTTTGGTTGACGCCAGGAGTGAGCTGACTTGATCAGATAACTGATCAGTCTACCTTGTAGAGTCTTCTGATGCAGATTGTCTTAGCACAATATCACGGACTTCGGTGATGTAGGTCTTGGTCTTACGGTAGTCTTCGATCTTGGTGACTCTAAGCCTCAGTGTCTTGATCATCTTTGAGTCTTGAGGTTTATTCTTGAGTCTTGAGTTTATCTCGAGTCTTGAGTTCATCCGAGTCTTCAAGTTCATCCGAGTCTTATGGTTTATCCGAGTCTTGAGTTCATCGAGTCTTGAGGTTTATCGAGTCTTGAGTTCTTGAGTCTTCTGTCTGTCTTCACCTGATCTTCTGACTTCTTGTCTTATGATTTGTTCTTAGCCTTCTGATCATCTGACCTTATCTGGATCATCTGATACTTCGACCTGACCTATACATATTGAGTTCCCCCTCAATATGTGACCTATCTTTACATCGACTATCTATACATTTCAAATTTGGTCATCTTAATCGATTCTAAGTCATCGGTTAGCTAATGTGTCCGTTGGTCCTATTACAACTTTGTTTTGGAACTTCCATCAAAACTTAAATACAAATTTCCCAACAATTTCCCCTTTTTGATGGAACCAAAACACTTAATCGTAAAAGCAGATACCACGAATAGAAATGCGAGATAATGAAAATGAAAAGACATACTTGAGGAAGACAATGAGATGTTGTCTTAGAATCAGAGAGATGGAAAATTTGATTCAGATAGGTGTGTGCGTTACAGAATATATGAAAAGCGTATCTATCATCTGATTCCAAGTTATCTTCCTCAGGTGTACTTGAACATTTGAAGTTCTTTGGGGATGCCAAACATCTTGTACATCCTTTGCATCAGCTTGTCCAGATCTTCTCTTCTATGGATCCCTCCTTTGTCAGCAAATTCATAGTAGGCATTCTTGAATTTGACAGCATCTAGCTTGTTGTCTGGACGTAAAGGTGGAAGGAGTAGTTCAAAGGGTGGAGCTTCAGGTATCAGTGACATGATCTTCCCTTCCTTCATCACTGTCTGGTAGAAATCTGGTTACTTTGTTTCTAACCAGTTCCGAAATTCATCATCATTTTCTGTTTGGTTTTGATGAATCGGAATCATCTCCAGGATGTACACGTCACACAACCATTCTCCTCTGATCCGATTTCATTCTGGAAGCAGATCTAGCCGGGCACAGAGGATGTATTTAACAGGTGCCGGAAGGGCATTCTTCTCCCAAGCAATCTCCTCTGCTGCAGCTTCATTCTTCCTCTTCCTTCGGATGTATGCGATGTTTAGTCCCTTAGCCAATGCTTCTTGATGGCAGCCTCTCTTATTCTTTGTCTGATTTGCTCTTGAGTTTGTTCAGGAGTCATCTGGCTTTTGGTAGAGAATAATTGGCCTTATCTCTGATCTTCCGCAGTAGCTTTCACCATCTTGCCTTTGCCTTTCTTTCTCCTCAGAGTCTGCTCAGGTTCATCTTCTTCGTCTTCTTCAGCTAATTTCTTAGCGAGTTCAAGGCTCTTGGCCTGATCATCAGTTTCCATTCTTTTCTGTACGAACGAAGAAAAGTCTTCAATCTTGTCGACTCTAGCAATAACCTCTGAAAGAGCAATCTTCTGCTCAGTGATCTCTTTGCCATGTTGCTCCACAGTTTCTTTCACTTCAGCAACGAGATCAGTAGACGGAGTGGCTGGCAAGTCAGATACAGTGGTTTCTGGTAGAGATGTGATTGTTACCAACCGTGTCTGTTTTTCTTTCTTCTCTTGTCCTTCCCCCTTTTTGGTTTCATCAAAGAGGTTGGACAGCCTGCGGTTCAGAGGAATGAATTGTCGTGAGATCTCCTCTCTGAGTTCCTCAACAACAAGAGGAGTGATCTGAGCGGTGGTAGAAGGTGCAGGAGTTAAAAAGGATCTGAGAGCAAATTCGATGTCCTTTCTTGCTCGTTCAGTAGAAGCTACAAAGTGTTTCCAACCCATATCCATGTGGTTGTCAGTTTTCTCCAAGGATGCCCAGACATTTTCCAATAGTACCTGTGTCTCATTGAGCATATCTGTCTGAACTTTGAGTTTGTCAGACTGGAGATTGAGCTTCTCAGCAAGAGGATTTACTAGTTGCATTACTTCAGAAAGGATGACATTATGCATCCCAACTGTGTGACTTCTTTCTCTGTCAACCAGTTTTGCTTGCTCTTCTTCAAACCGCTTCATCAGATCTGCTGTGAGCGCTGTGAATTTGTCTTCAATAGCAGCCTTGATCCCATTCTGAATCTTCTCAGTATAAAGGTCTAGGGTATCGGAGCTCAGCATAGCAGTCTGGTCATATGTTGAAGCCTTACCAAGTCGGGTCTCATCTGCAGCACCCATTCTTGGTTCATCGGCAGCTCCCTCATGATCTGTAGGAGGTTGAACAGTTTCCTCCCTGTTATCAGCAATTCCGAACCTTTAATGAATCATTCATCTGATATCATCGTCAGATGCCAATTCAACAGTGCTTTCAATCCCAGCATTGTTCAAACACTTCATCTCCAAGTCTACAAAGAAATCTGATCCCAGAGTTGTCATGAGAATCAGAAATTCCTCGATACTTTTCAGTCTGATATCCCTCCAGAACACAATCTCTTCTATCTGTTCCTGGATGTCAGGATATTGATCCAATTCAGGGCACAGGTCCAGCAGATACTCCTTGATTTGTTGCTTCATTATCCTTATGATGGGGCTTTCTGAAACAGGTGAAGCAAGCACGGTTCTGGTATTGAAGGGATTATGAGAGATGGACACTCGCTTGTCAGATCTCTCAGGTTCTTGTGACTTGTTTGGAGATTGGGACTGAGATAGGAATATTTGTGGTTCAGGTTCGTTTTCAGCGTGTTGAGGGTGTTCAGTTTGCTGAACAGGTTCTTTGATTGGGGGTGTGGGAGATCTGATTGGTGAGGGTGAGGGTGAAAAAGTTTTATGAGGAGAGGGTGGTGGTGATGATTTTTGAGGAGAGGGTGATGGCGATTTGGAAGTTGGCGTAGGCGATCTTACTCTCTGGAAGATCTTGATGAGAGGCAGAGAATCAGATGGTGATTCTTCCTCAGATTGCTCCACTTCTGTCCCTCTGACAGATTTCTCTCCTTCTGCTTCGATCATCTGCTCTTCCCTTACTTCTCTGGCAGTTTGCTCAGAACTGACTGCTATCTCCTTTTCTGATTCCATCTAAATCAGATCCTCTGTTCTGCGAACTTGCTGAGCAGAACTTGGAGCAGTCTTCAGAGGAGATGTAACTTTCTTCTGACATTTCCGCTGAGCATTTGGTTTCTTGGCCAGATCCTTCCTCTTCATCCTCTTCTCTGGAATGGCCGTTCCCTGCGCTTCAGAAGATGCAGTTGCCTTTTCTTTTCCCTTCTTTTCTCCCTTGGATTTGGGCACATAAGGAGTAGGATCCTCATCATATTGTCCAGGCAGGGGCTCATCCTTACCCAAGATAGCCTTGTGCTTTGCTTGATATATCTTCGCTCCATTCTCATTCCATTCATAATTCTGTGGCAGCTTGTCTGACATAATGATTGAGATTTTGTGTATGAAGGAGCACTTGGAAGATAAGCACACTTCATTTCTCTGGGCCAGTTCAAACTTCCCCGAGTCTTTTCGTAGGCGTGCCTTGACCATACCCAACCAATCCATATCTGAAGCCTTCTTGATGATTGCAGCCATGACACTGATCTTATAGGAAGTGACAACATCTAGACTGTCAGTTGAGCACATAATCACCTTCTGAACCATCTCAAGGAGAAGGCGATATTTCCTCTTCAGGTAGGAGGCTTTGACATTCGTCGTATTCTCCTTGTTTGCTGGTCTCAACAGCTCGACTTCAAGAAATTCCTTTTCTCCTACATCAGTCGTGTAGGTCTCTGGGTTGATGCTTCCTCGAGTTAGACCAAAGATCCTCTGGGGATCATTATTCGACACTCGTACTTCCAGTCCACCAACGGAAGAAATCAGGTCAGCATCAATGTCTTCATCCCTCTGTAGATTGTATAGAAACTCCAGGGCTTCATGTGTGTGGACGATGTTCTAATGTGTAGAGCAATATCGTTCAAGCCCACACGCTCGCAAGCACTCCAGAATTTCCAGCGATTCAGGATCTAAGGTGATTGTGAATACTACATACTTCTCATCAATGATATCTTTCTTCATCGATGCAAAGTTGCAAAACTTTTTCCCTTGGCCCGGTCGTGGAACAAGATATGCCATTTCTGTACGATATGCACATTGATGTTTAGTTTGAGTAAGATATTTCAATAAATTCAGTCAAACCAGTAATCTTAGCATCAATTTAGCAAGTAAGCGTATATATCGTATATAAATTACAGAAACATAACATCACGACATGTAAACCTAGGTACCAGAGTGAATTGAAAACATGCAGTATTTAAACGAGAAATTACCAGAAATTGATTCGTAGGATTGTGAAATCGTGAAAAATAGAATCAATTGATTTTGAAAGTAATTTTCTGAAGATTTGAAAGTTTTGATCTTTTAAGAGTTTTGAGAAGACAAAGTAGTGGAAAGAAGTTTTCTGAGAAAGATTTGGATTTTATAGTATGCGAGGGAAAACCTTTTAGCACAACTTTCCAAAGTACTCAAGTATCCGTGTTTTGAAATCAGTGGCTGAGATTAATCGGCCAAAAAGTATTTTGATCGCACGGTTGAGAAAAGAAGTCTTCTCGTATTTCGGACTCGAAAATTCGCAATAAAACGCATTAAATACACTTTCCCAAGTCCGCATTAAAAGTTTTGCAGTGCATGCGTCATAAAGTGAAAACAAAGTAAAAACCAATTAATTTAAATAACACATATAATATGTTCAGAAAGGAATAAATAAGAAAACGTATCTGACTGGTTGATATTGTAATAAACCAGTTACCACTGTGATCTGATCAGGTACTTGTTGACCTTACTGATGGTAGCTTTAAGTATTTCCCAACAATATTCCACTCATCTGATCAGATTCTTGTTTGATCCACTTCGTTACTTATCTGATCCACTTATCTGATTCTCTTATCTGATACTCTTATCTGATCCACTTCATCCTTCAGTCTTCTTCTATTCAGGCTGCATTTAATATGCACTTAAGTCTACTCCCGCCAAAACATTTACTTCGGGGAGTCAAAAAGTCACCTCGATTCCCAAATTGGCGCGATTTGACATTCCGTAATAATGGCAGAGATACGCTGTCATTTCTCACACCATCAACTCATCCAACCATTAGCCGCGTGTTCCTTACGCGTTGTCGATGTAAATTTCTCTTAAGGTCTTCTGAAAAAATAAATTTGCATTTATACCCCCGAATTTCTCCTATAAATTGGCCTGGGGTGATAGGCAAACAACACAACATAAATCATTCATCTTCTTTAGCTTATTCTCCATGCTTTCCGATGAATTCCTTATTTCCGGTGAAACTTCCGGCAAAAACCTTTAACCCTTTTCCAATGATTTCAGCATCTCAAATTAACACTGTGTGTTCCTTCACACTGCTTTCGTCGTCATCGAAGATTACACATATGATCAAAGCAAAGCTTCTTTACCACCAAGGCGGCGGATCTGCTATAGCAAATGAGAAGGCACTTCTCCTAACCGTATGCACCTTGTGCGCCTATCGAGATGACGGAATTAACATCAACAGACTCAGTCTGAAACAAAACATGGGTTTGATATACGGTCTGCATCAGACAATAGCTGATCTCCGTATATCAAACTCAATATTTGCATGTGACACTAGTGGCCGTCTGGTCCTTGTGACCAAACTTGTGGCACTGTGTCCCATTTAACAGCTGGAGAGCCCATTGATTTTAGGTCTAGGGGCTCCTGGCTTAAAGATCCTTCCAGGCCGCTCTCGCTCCTCACTCCGAAGCTCTGAGGGTGGCTTAGGATTCTAGAAGCTTCTCTGCGCCCCTTTTAGGGTCTGGGGAAAATGAGAGCATCAAGCTCTTAAAATCTCTCTCTCCCCTTCCCTACCTTGGGTTGACTTAGGGTTTATGGTTTATGGTTTATGTAATGACCTCCGGGTCTTCTTGTACTTGTAGCTTGTAATACCACTTGTAGGTAGCTTGTGATATCACTTGTAGCTTGTAATGTAAATCTGACCTCCGGGTTCTTATCAATGAAAAATTATGTTATTTCATTGTTGTGTTGCCTCTTCTGACTTATGCGATTTGTAGCTTTAAACTCATACGACTTGCTTGTTGACCGTAGCTTTAATCGACTTTATAAAGTGACCTACCAATCTGATCAGTTCCCCCTTAATCTGATATATCTTGAACTGATCTGCTCCTTGTCTGCTCTTCAGATCGGCTACTTGTTTGATTTTCTGATCGGCTCCTTGTCCGATCTTCAGATCGGCTCCTTGTCTGATCGTCTGATCAGTTGAGATACCTAACTCAACTGATTCCTCTTAACCTGGTTAGTCTCTTAAGCAACTGGTTCTGGAGATCAGTCCACCAACTATTTCTGGTGTACTTTCTCAGAGATCCACAAGCTTTAGCTCGTTGCATAATTCTCTGAATTTGATCTCAGCTAGCGGCTTAGTTAAAATATCAGCTTTCTGCTTGTCAGTATGGATCTTTTCCATTCTGATATTCTTCTTTTCAACATGATCTCTGATAAAATGGTGTCTGACATCCACATGCTTGCATCTTGTATGTAGAACAGGATTCTGAGTGATTGCAATATCACTATTACTGTCACATAATATAGGTACGTTCTTAGCTACGATGTTATAATCCCTCAGCTGCTGACTTAGCCAAAGCAGTTGGGAACAACAGCTTCCTGCAGCCATATATTCTGCTTCAGTAGTAGATGTCGCAACTGATGTCTGCTTCTTCGAAAACCAAGAGATAAGTTTATTTCCCAGAAACTGACATGAACCTAAGGTTGACTTCCTGTCGATTCTACAACCTCCGTAATCAGAATCAGAATACCCACTAAGCTCTAGATTATCATCTGATAGGTAAAATAAACCAAGGTTTACTGTCCCCTTCAGATACTTAAGAATCCGCTTAGCTGCTTCTAGGTGGCTTTGCATTGGATTTGCTTGAAATCTGGCACATACACCTACTGCAAAAGTGATATCTGGTCTGCTGGCAGTTAGGTATAGTAGAGATCCAATGAGAGCCCTATATTCTTTCTGATTAGTTTTCTGACCGTCCTCATCTGGATCCATCTTGAACCCGATCATCAAGGGAATTCTTGCTTCCTTACAGTGTTGAACTCCAAACTTGGCCAGTAGATTCCTTGTGTACTTCAGGTTCATCTGAGTCTTCAGGTTCATTTGAGTCTTCAGGTTTATCTGAGTCTTCAGTGTCTTCTGTCTTCACCTGATCTTCTGACTTCTTTTCTTCTGATTTGTTCTTAGCCTTCTGATCATCTGACCTTATCTGGATCATCTGATACTTCGACCTGACCTATACATATTGAGTTCCCCCTCAATATGTGACCTATCTTTTACATCAGCTATCTATACATTTCAGCTGGTCATCTTAATCTGATTCTAAGTCATCAGTTAGCTAACAGGTCTGACTGGTCCTATTACAACCTGTTTTGGAACTTCCATCAAAACTTAAATACAAATTTCCCAACAATTTCCCCCTTTTTGATGGAACCAAAACACTTAATCAGAAAAACAGATACCACGAATAGAAATGCAGATAATGAAAAACAGTACATACTTCAGAAGACAATGAGATGTTGTCTTAGAATCAGAGAGATGGAAAATTTGATTCAGATAGGTGTGTGCGTTACAGAATATATGAAAAGCGTATCTATCATCTGATTCCAAGTTATCTTCCTCAGGTGTACTTGAACATTTGAAGTTCTTTGGGGATGCCAAACATCCTGTACATCCTTTGCATCAGCTTGTCCAGATCTTCTCTTCTATGGATCCCTCCTTTGTCAGCAAATTCATAGTAGGCATTCTTGAATTTGACAGCATCTAGCTTGTTGTCTGGACGTAAAGGTGGAAGGAGTAGTTCAAAGGGTGGAGCTTCAGGTATCAGTGACATGATCTTCCCTTCCTTCATCACTGTCTGGTAGAAATCTGGTTACTTTGTTTCTAACCAGTTCCGAAATTCATCATCATTTTCTGTTTGGTTTTGATGAATCGGAATCATCTCCAGGATGTACACGTCACACAACCATTCTCCTCGATCCGATTTCATTGCAGAAGCAGATCTGGCGGCACGAAGGATGTATTTAACGCAGTCTGCGGAAGGGCATTCTTCTCCCAAGCAATCTCCCTCTTTGCAGACTTCATTCTTCCTCTTCCTTCCGGATGTATGCGATGTTTAGTCCCTTAGCTGCTAAATGCTTCTTGATGGCGACCCTCTCTTATTCTTTGTCCGATTTGCTCTTGAGTTTGTTCAGAGTCATCGGCTTTTGGTAGATAATAATTGGCCTTATCTACGATCTTTTCATGATAGCTTTCACCATCTTGCCTTTGCCTTTCTTTCTCCTCGAGTCCGCTTTCGGGTTCATCTTGTTCGTCTTCTTGACTAATTTCTTAGCGAGTTCAAGGCTCTTGGCCTGATCATCAGTTTCCATTCTTTTCTGTACGAACGAAGAAAAGTCTTCAATCTTGTCGACTCTAGCAATAACCTCTGAAAGAGCAATCTTCTGCTCAGTGATCTCTTTGCCATGTTGCTCCACAGTTTCTTTCACTTCAAAGCAACGAAGATCGATAGACGGAGAGGGCCGGCAAGTCGAATCTGATGGTTTCGGTAGAGATGTGATTATTACCAACTGTGTCTGTTTTTCTTTCTTCTCTTGTCCTTCCCCCTTTTTGGTTTCATCAAAGAGGTTGGGATGACCTTCTTGCGGTTCAGAGGAATGAATTGTCGTGAGATCTCCTCTCTGAGTTCCTCAACAACAAGAGGAGTGATCTGAGCGGTGGTAGAAGGTGCAGGAGTTAAAAAGGATCTGAGAGCAAATTCGATGTCCTTTCTTGCTCGTTCAGTAGAAGCTACAAAGTGTTTCCAACCCATATCCATGTGGTTGTCAGTTTTCTCCAAGGATGCCCAGACATTTTCCAATAGTACCTGTGTCTCATTGAGCATATCTGTCTGAACTTTGAGTTTGTCAGACTGGAGATTGAGCTTCTCAGCAAGAGGATTTACTAGTTGCATTACTTCAGAAAGGATGACATTATGCATCCCAACCTGTGTGACTTCTTTCTCTGTCAACCCGGTTTTGCTTTGCTCTTCTTCAAACCGCTTCATCGGATCTCTTTGTGAGGCCTGTGGAATTTGTCTTCAATAGCAGCCTTGATCCCATTCTGAATCTTCTCAGTATAAAGGTCTAGGGTATCGGAGCTCAGCATAGCAGTCTGGTCATATGTTGAAGCCTTACCAAGTCGGGTCTCATCTGCAGCACCCATTCTTGGTTCATCGGGACTCCCTCATGATCTGTAGGAGGTTGAAGCAGTTTTTCCTCCTGTTATCAAGCAATTCCGAACCTTTAATGAATCATTCATCTGATATCATCGTCAGATGCCAATTCAACAGTGCTTTCAATCCCAGCATTGTTCAAACACTTCATCTCCAAGTCTACAAAGAAATCTGATCCCAGAGTTGTCATGAGAATCGAAATGTCATGACTTTTTCGAATATCCCTCCGACAATCTTTTCTATCATTTCTGGATGCGGGATATTGATCCAATTCAAGAACGCGAGTCCAAAGCAGATACTCCTTGATTTGTTGCTTCATTATCCTTATGATGGGGCTTTCTGAAATAGGTGAAGCAAGCACGGTTCTGGTATTGAAGGGATTATGAGAGATGGACACTCGCTTGTCAGATCTCTCAGGTTCTTGTGACTTGTTTGGAGATTGGGAGTGAGATAGGAATATTTGTGGTTTAGGTTCGTTTTCAGCGTGTTGAGGGTGTTCAGTTTCCTGAACAGGTTCTTTGATTGGGGGTGTGGGAGATCTGGGTGATCTAATTGGTGAGGGTGAGGGTGAGAAAGTTTTATGAGGAGAGGGTGGTGGTGAAGATTTTTGAGGAGAGGGTGATGGCGATTTGGAAGTGGGCGTAGGCGATCTTGCTCTCTGGAAGATCTTGATGAGAGGCAGAGAATCAGATGGTGATTCTTCCTCAGATTGCTCCACTTCTGTCCCTCTGACAGATTTCTCTCCTTCTGCTTCGATCATCTGCTCTTCCCTTACTTCTCTGGCAGTTTGCTCAGAACTGACTGCTATCTCCTTTTCTGATTCCATCTAAATCAGATCCTCCGTTCTGCGCGAACTTCTTTGAAAGCGAGAACTTGGAGCAGTCTTCAGAGGAGATGTAACTTTCTTCTGACATTTCCGCTGAGCATTTGGTTTCTTGGCCAGATCCTTCCTCTTCATCCTCTTCTCTGGAATGGCCGTTCCCTGCGCTTCAGAAGATGCAGTTGCCTTTTCTTTTCCCTTCTTTTCTCCCTTGGATTTGGGCACATAAGGAGTAGGATCCTCATCATATTGTCCAGGCAGGGGCTCATCCTTACCCAAGATAGCCTTGTGCTTTGCTTGATATATCTTCGCTCCATTCTCATTCCATTCATAATTCTGTGGCAGCTTGTCTGACATAATGATTGAGATTTTGTGTATGAAGGAGCACTTGGAAGATAAGCACACTTCATTTCTCTGGGCCAGTTCAAACTTCCCCGAGTCTTTCCGTAGGCGTGCCTTGACCATACCCAACCAATCCATATCTGAAGCCTTCTTGATGATTGCAGCCATGACACTGATCTTATAGGAAGTGACAACATCTAGACTGTCAGTTGAGCACATAATCACCTTCTGAACCATCTCAAGGAGAAGGCGATATTTCCTCTTCAGGTAGGAGGCTTTGACATTCGTCGTATTCTCCTTGTTTGCTGGTCTCAACAGCTCGACTTCAAGAAATTCCTTTTCTCCTACATCAGTCGTGTAGGTCTCTGGGTTGATGCTTCCTCGAGTTAGACCAAAGATCCTCTGGGGATCATTATTCGACACTCGTACTTCCAGTCCACCAACGGAAGAAATCAGGTCAGCATCAATGTCTTCATCCCTCTGTAGATTGTATAGAAACTCCAGGGCTTCATGTGTGTGGACGATGTTCTAATGTGTAGAGCAATATCGTTCAAGCCCACACGCTCGCAAGCACTCCAGAATTTCCAGCGATTCAGGATCTGAGGTGATTGTGAATACTACATACTTCTCATCAATGATATCTTTCTTCATCGATGCAAAGTTGCAAAACTTTTTCCCTTGGCCCGGTCGTGGAACAAGATATGCCATTTCTGTACGATATGCACATTGATGTTTAGTTTGAGTAAGATATTTCAATAAATTCAGTCAAACCAGTAATCTTAGCATCAATTTAGCAAGTAAGCGTATAGATCGTATATAAATTACAGAAACATAACATCACGACATGTAAACCTAGGTACAGAGAGTGAATTGAAAACATCAATATTTAAGCGAGAAATTACCGAAATTGATTCGTAGGATTGTGAAATCGTGAAAAATAGAATCAATTGATTTTGAAAGTAATTTTTCAAGATTTGAAAGTTTTGATCTTTTAAGAGTTTTGAGAAGACAAAGTAGTGGAAAGAAGTTTTCGAGAAAGATTTGGATTTTTTATAGTATGCGAGGGAAAAACCTTTAAAGACAACTTTCCAAAGTACTCAAATCCGTGTTTTGAAATCGGCATTTGAGATTAATCGGCCAAAAAGTATTTTGATCATACGGTTGAGAAAAGAAGTCTTCTCGTATATTTTGGACTCGAAAATTCGCAATAAAACGCATTAAATACACTTTCCCAAGTCCGCATTAAAAGTTTTGCAGTGCATGCGTCATAAAGTGAAAACAAAGTAAAAACCAATTAATTTAAATAACACATATAATATGTTCAGAAAGGAATAAATAAGAAAACGTATCTGACTGGTTGATATTGTAATAAACCAGTTACCACTGTGATCTGATCAGGTACTTGTTGACCTTACTGATGGTAGCTTTAAGTATTTCCCAACAATATTCCACTCATCTGATCAGATTCTTGTTTGATCCACTTCGTTACTTATCTGATCCACTTATCTGATTCTCTTATCTGATACTCTTATCTGATCCACTTCATCCTTCAGTCTGCTTCTATTCAGGCTGCATTTAATATGCACTTAAGTCTACTCCCGCCAAAACATTTACTTCGGGGAGTCAAAAAGTCACCTCGATTCCCAAATTGGCGCGATTTGACATTCCGTAATAATGGCAGAGATACGATGTGATTTCTCACACCATCAACTCATCCAACCATTAGCCGCGTGTTCCTTACGCGTTGTCGATGCAAATTTCTCTTAAGGTCTTCTGAAAAAATAAATTTGCATTTATACCCCCGAATTTCTCCTATAAATTGGCCTGGGGTGATAGGCAAACAACACAACATAAATCATTCATCTTCTTTAGCTTATTCTCCATGCTTTCCGATGAATTCCTTATTTCCGGTGAAACTTCCGGCAAAAACCTTTAACCCTTTTCCAATGATTTCAGCATCTCAAATTAACACTGTGTGTTCCTTCACACTGCTTTCGTCGTCATCGAAGATTACACATATGATCAAAGCAAAGCTTCTTTACCACCAAGGCGGCGGATCTGCTATAGCAAATGAGAAGGCACTTCTCCTAACCGTATGCACCTTGTGCGCCTATCGAGATGACGGAATTAACATCAACAGACTCAGTCTGAAACAAAACATGGGTTTGATATACGGTCTGCATCAGACAATAGCTGATCTCCGTATATCAAACTCAATATTTGCATGTGACACTAGTGGCCGTCTGGTCCTTGTGACCAAACTTTGGTGTAATCTTGTGTCCCATTTAACATTTGGAGAGCCCATTGATTTTTAGGTCTAGGGGCTCTCGGCTTAAAGATCCTTCGAGCCGCTCTCGCCTCCCTCACTCCGAAGCTCTGAGGGTGGCTTAGGATTCTAGAAGCTTCTCTGCGCCCCTTTTAGGGTCTGGGGAAAATGAGAGCATCAAGCTCTTAAAATCTCTCTCTCCCCTTCCCTACCTTGGGTTGACTTAGGGTTTATGGTTTATGGTTTATGTAATGACCTCCGGGTCTTCTTGTACTTGTAGCTTGTAATACCACTTGTAGGTAGCTTGTGATATCACTTGTAGCTTGTAATGTAAATCTGACCTCCGGGTTCTTATCAATGAAAAATTATGTTATTTCATTGTTGTGTTGCCTCTTCTGACTTATGCGATTTGTAGCTTTAAACTCATACGACTTGCTTGTTGACCGTAGCTTTAATCGACATTATAAAGTGACCTACCAATCTGATCAGTTCCCCCTTAATCTGATATATCTTGAACTGATCTGCTCCTTGTCTGCTCTTCAGATCGGCTACTTGTTTGATTTTCTGATCGGCTCCTTGTCCGATCTTGGATCGTCTCCTTGTCTGATCGTCTGATCAGTTGAGATACCTAACTCAACTGATTCCTCTTAACCTGGTTAGTCTCTTAAGCAACTGGTTCTGGAGATCAGTCCACCAACTATTTCTGGTGTACTTTCTCAGAGATCCACAAGCCTTAGCTCGTTGCATAATTCTCTGAATTTGATCTCAGCTAGCGGCTTAGTTAAAATATCAGCTTTCTGCTTGTCAGTATGGATCTTTTCCATTCTGATATTCTTCTTTTCAACATGATCTCTGATAAAATGGTGTCTGACATCCACATGCTTGCATCTTGTATGTAGAAACGAGATTACGAGTGATTGCAATATCACCATTATCATCACATAATATAGGTGCACGTTCTTAGCTACGATGTTATAATCCCTCACCACGACTTAGCCAAAGCGATTTGGGAACAAAAACTTCTGCAGACCATATATTCGCCAAGTAGTAGATGTCATGAATCGATGTCTGCTTCTTCGAAAACCAAGAGATAAGTTTATTTCCCAGAAACTGACATGAACCTAAGGTTGACTTCCTGTCGATTCTACAACCTCCGTAATCAGAATCAGAATACCCACTAAGCTCTAGATTATCATCTGATAGGTAAAATAAACCAAGGTTTACTGTCCCCTTCAGATACTTAAGAATCCGCTTAGCTGCTTCTAGGTGGCTTTGCATTGGATTTGCTTGAAATCTGGCACATACACCTCTTCGCAAAAAGTGATATCAGTGTCTTTGGCGATTAGGTATAGTAGAGATCCAATGAGAGCCCTATATTCTTTCTGATTAGTTTTCTGACCGTCCTCATCTGGATCCATCTTGAACCCGATCATCAAGGGAATTCTGGCTTCCTTACAGTGTTGAACTCCAAACTTGGCCAGTAGATTCCTTGTGTACTTCAGGTTCATCTGAGTCTTCAGGTTCATTTGAGTCTTCAGGTTTTTATCCGAGTCTTGATGTCTTCTGTCTTCACCTGATCTTCTGACTTCTTTTCTTCTGATTTGTTCTTAGCCTTCTGATCATCTGACCTTATCTGGGTCATCTGATACTTCGACCTGAACTATACATATTGAGTTCCCCCTCAATATGTGACCTATCTTTTACATCGCCTATCTATACATTCAAATTTGATCATCTTAATCTGATTCTAAGTCATCGATACCTAACAGTCCGATTGGTCCTATTCAACTTTGTTTTGGAACTTCCATCAAAACTTAAATACAAATTTCCCAACAATTTCCCCCTTTTTGATGGAACCAAAACACTTAATCAGGAAAACAGATACCACGAATAGAAATGCAGATAATGAAAAATAGTACATACTTCAGAAGACAATGAGATGTTGTCTTAGAATCAGAGAGATGGAAAATTTCATTCAGGTAGGTGTGTGCGTTACAGAATATATGAAAAGCGTACCTATCATCTGATTCCAAGTTGTCTTCCTCAGGTGTACTTGAACATTTGAAGTTCTTTGGGGATGATAAACATCTTGTACATCCTTTGCATCAGCTTGTCCAGATCTTCTCTTCTATGGATCCCTCCTTTGTCAGCAAATCCATAGTAGGCATTCTTGAATTTGACAACATCTAGGTTGTTGTCTGGACGTAAAGGTGGAAGGAGTAGTTCAAAGGGTGGAGCTTCAGGTATCAGTGACATGATCTTCCCTTCCTTCATCACTGTCTAGTAGAAATCTGGGTACTTCATTTCTAACCAGTTCCGAAATTCATCATCATTTTCTGCTTGGTTTTGATGAATCGGAATCATCTCCAGGATGTACACGTCACACAACCATTCTCCCTCGATCGATCCCGTTTCGAAGCGGATCTGGGCGGGCACCGAGGATGTCTTTAACAGGTGCCGGAAGGGCATTCTTCTCCCAAGCAATCTCCTCAGCTGCAGCTTCATTCTTCCTCTTCCTTCGGATGTATGCGATGTTTAGTTCCTTAGCATCTGCTAACTTCTGCTTCTTGATGGCAGCCTCTCTTATTCTCTGTCTGATTTGCTCTTGAGTATGTTCAGGAGTCATCTGGCTTTTGGTAGATAATAATTGGCCTTGTCTCTGATCTTTCGCAGTAGCTTTCACCATCTTGCCTTTGCCTTTCTTTCCCCTCAGAGTCTGCTCAGGTTCATCTTGTTCGTCTTCTTCAGCTAATTTCTTAGCGAGTTCAAGGCTCTTGGCCTGATCATCAATTTACATTCTTTTCTGAACGAACGAAGAAAAGTCTTCAATCTTGTCGACTCTGGCAATAACCTCTGAAAGAGCAATCTTCTGCTCAGTGATCTCTTTGCCATGTTGCTCCACAGTTTCTTTAACTTAAGCAACGAAGATCAATAGACGGAGTGGCTGGCAAGTCAGATACAGTGGTTTCTGGTAGAGATGTGATTATTACCAACTGTGTCTGTTTTTCTTTCTTCTCTTGTCCTTCCCCCTTTTTGGTTTCATCAAAGAGGTTGGATGACCTTCTTGTTCAGAGCAATGAATAGGTCCCCTTTGAAACCTCGACTTCAAAAACCCGGTTGCTTTCAAGGCAACCAGTAGCAGAACAAAGGCCAATGAACCCATTGGAAATATATTAAGTCAGGCAGAACAGATCGCGTTGCTTACCAGGAAGCTTGAGAAGTCAGATATACAACTTGGTAAGTATCGAAGATTTTATAAGGACTATCAACATAGCCGAGGATGAGATAGGAGATCAGACAATAGATCTCCAGAAAGAACCAGATCGATGATCGGAGGGATCACAAAGATGAAAGGAAAGAGATAGTCGGGGCGAAGGAAGGAAGAGATAACCAATCGATAGAAGAAACTCGAGACTACTATCGAAGGGAAATCACCGATAGGTCATACTGAATGAGTGATTCACCGGAAGGAAAGGAAAGTGGATCCAGGAGCGTGCTTCAATCTGGTGGAGAAGCCAGTCACTATAGCTGAACGCCTGCACTGGACGCCAGAGAGAGGGAAGAAAAGAGGAACAAAAGAGAGCAACCAGATAGAGACAGAAGAGCCATGGTTGCCGATACGTCAGAATCGACGATTCCTATCGCCCTCCGAGGACTCGGATACTCCTCAGAGAAGACTTCACCGATCAAGAAAGGTTGGCCGACTTCTATGAAAATGAAGATCTGATATTCTCGCCGACGATGATGAACTCTGCTCGATGGCGGGGAGGACCCGGTCCGAGGTAACCTCCAAACCCCTTCGTTTCGCTTACACCGCTTTATCATTAGCTTTTCTTTGGGGAGATAGACCTGACTCTACTCGGAGCAATTGCTTGACGATCTCTCCAATGCAAAGAGAAACTTATGCTATTGTGGAAGCCGAGAATGATAAGTCGAGGACGTAAATAATCACTTTGTCAAGAAAATGATCTCGAGAAAAACCTTCGAACTTAGATTAATTAAACCTTTCGGAAGTATGGCGAGGAATTTAAAATTCTCGGTTAAAGCTTCGATCGAAAAGCAGATCAAAGAACAGATGGAAATTAACAGACAAAGAAGTCGATGACTTCAAAATCTTGCAAGCAAAATTCGATGAGCTATTAGAATGCATGAAAGTCCGAAATCCTCGAGGATAATCTGCGAAGAAAATAGATGTTTTTTCAAAATCATCTCAAACCGTTAAAGACATAAACGCCTATTTTCGAGTAAAGATTGATAAGGAGGGACTTGGTATGAGAAACCCTCCACATCCTCAAAAGCCCGAATCGATTCATCTCGAAAGGTGTAATCGCATTTAATTTCTGAAAAAAGATACACCAAAAGCTAAACTTATATCTAATAGGGTAAGAGACCGGTTGAGCGGGTAAGGCAAGTGCCCAACCGGAAAGGAAATGTAAATGGACCCCAACCGGTAAAGCATCACCGAGGAATCAACGGAAGAACCCGGTTCTTCCGAAGAGACCTCAACTCGATCAACAGATCAGAATCGAAAAAGACAACCTACAAAAGGGAAGTCTAATCTGAGACCCGGTCAAGGTCATTTTAATAAGCATGCTTCGTAAACCGCGAAAACCATCTATGCGAAAAGGATATGAATCTTTTGATGGTAGCGATCGTACCTACCCCTATAGTCGAAATTTAGGTCACGACAGAACGAACCATTTGGATAAAAAGAAGACAAACCGAAAAGTTAAATCATAAGTCTTCTAAGTCATCCAAGGTTCACACAAGTAATCATACAAATGTTGGAAAAGCATATGAGGATAAGTATGATTATGTTGACAGTATGGGAGACAAATCAGGCCTTCGATCCGACCGATCACAATAGAGTGCTTTCTGTTTGTATGGATCCCCAAATCAAACCTAACCCCTCGGGACCCAATCCGAAAAGGGTACCTAAAACGATCCGATTGCAGTTCGCGTGGTCCGCTAACAAAGGAGGTGTGCAAGCAACTATCCGGGTACATCGATAGTGGATGCTCAAGGCACATGATCGAAGCAAACATCTCTCGGCTCCTACATAGAATGAAAAGGCCCGTGTACTCTTCGGTGATGATAACTTTGGTTATACCAAAGGGTTCGGAACCTTAGAGAATGATGATGTACAAATAATCGGAGTCTCAGATGTCGAAGGTTAAAAGCACAACCTATTATCGGTTTCACAATTCGGCGACAACGGATTCAGGTGTTGAGTTCTCGATCGATCAATGCACTATCAAGAATCGAGTCACTTAATGAGATATTGCTAATGGTTCAAGAAAAGGATTTATCTCTACAAATTGGAACAGCTTGTCCAAGAAATGCGTGCTCGATTGTTAAGAGTTCCAAAAGTAGCATTTGGCTCGCACAAAAGAATGAGCCCATCGAACTTTAAAACTCTTAATAAGATAGCTAGGATGTCTCTAGTGGAAGGACTTCGAATGAAGTGTTCTCAAAGGATCGGACATGCACGCATGTCGGAAGGAAAACAGTCAAAGCTTCATTCAAAGGAATTTCCGGACCAAAGATCCGCAGAGAAAATCAGAGTCGCTTCATATGGATCTGTTTGGACCGGTTACACCGGTCGACCTCAACGGACGCCAAATACACTCGTAATCGTGGATGACTACTCCAAGTTTACGGGTTATATTCTTACATAAGAAGAATGAGGCGACAACCAAGATACCCGAGCCGCTAAGAAGATTACAAAATGAGAAGGGTGTCAACAGTAGTAAAAATCGATCGAGATAAAGGTACGAAATTTTCGAACTCCTTTATTCTTGATTTTTGCTCTAAGTTTGGTATACAACATGAAACATCCCATGAGGACGCCCTACAACAGAATGGAGTAGGTGAAGCGGAGAGAACAGAACTCTCAAAGAAGTCGCTTCGAACAATGTTATTTGAACATGCGATACCAAACCGTTTCGAGGCGTATAATCTTTTGCATGCCATACGCAGTAAGCAGATGTCTCCGACTAAGGCTCACTACAAAACACTTTATGAACTGTGGAAGGCAGAAAACCTCGTGTTTCTTACTTCCATGTTTTTTGGGGTGCAAGTGTTTCATACACAACAATGGGAAAAGTCGATTGAAGACTTTTGAGGCCAAGTCCGATGAGGGTATATTTCTAGGGTATTCCTCATCTAGCAAAGCTTTCGGGGTCTACAACAAAACGAACCCTAGTTGTGGAAGAAACACCCATGTAACCTTTGATGAAGCATCTTCCGATCAAGAGAAATCGCCTCGAACAAGAAGTACGATCTACCGTAACTCGATTTTTGAAAATGGATCAGCTAACGATCAAGGAAAAAGGATCGAAATCAGATCCATTTACATTCCAGATCTAGGCGATTCACCGGATCAATCAGATCTAAGGTATGCGAACAACTGTCGATGAAAAAAAGCCGATTCAAACCGAGAGAAGAGTAATCAAAACCATCCATCCGGTTCGGGGAACTTTCGAAGTTCTCACGAACGGACATCAAGACATGATGATTCCAACATCACCGAGACTTGTTCTTATCAAGTGGACCATAACCTGCACCACTCCCAATCACTAGTAATAAGATTTTATCGTAAACGGACGATGTTCTCAAAAACCGACGCAAATCGTAGCAGAAGGACTGGATAACCGATCATCCAATCGATCGATAATCGGAGACCCGCTCGATAAAATTAAAACTAGACATCGTTGGTGAAAGTGCCATGTATTGTTATTATCTCGTCTATGAAGGAACCAACTACAATAGAGGAAGCATTACAAGACGCAAACCGGATTCTAGCCATGCAGAGGATTTGGACAGGCCGAGAGAAATGAAGTATGGGAACTAGTAGATGGACCGGTCATCAAGACGTAATTGGCACCTAAATGGATCTTCAAGAACAAGAGATGAGAAAAATGTTATCACCGTAAATAAGGCAAGACTTGTTGCTAAGGGGTATTCACAATCGAAGGAATTGATTACGATGAGACCTTTTGACCGCCGCCGCTTTTGAAGCCATTCGTTTTGTTTTCGCTTATGCTTCCTACAGAGGGTTCATGCGGTATCGATGGACGTAAAAGAGTGCTTTCTTAAACGGGTACTAGCGGAGGAAGTTTATGTCGAACAACCTCCGGGCTTTGAAAAAGGGGCAACCAAGTGTATCGTTTAAGAAAAGCTCTTTATGGTTTTAAACAGTTCATGAGCTTCGGTATGATACACTCTCTCGGTTCTTGATCGAAAGTGGGTTCACTAAAGGAACAATGGGATGGAACCTTATCCGAGAATAGAAGATGGAGAAGATATTACGATGGTTGATTTCGTGGGCGACATCATCTTCGGATCTCCTAACAAGAACCTATGTGAAAGATTCAAACAAACCGATGTGAGGAAATTCGAGATGTCCATGATGGGTCGGATGAATTACTTTCTAGGTCTCCAAGTTAAACAAAGTACGAAGGGATATTCATCATAAGCAAAGTACACTAGGAATCTTTTGGCTAAGTTTGGAATTCAAAATAGTAAGGAAGCCAAAATTCCTATGATATTTGGATTCAAGATGGATCGAGATGAAATTTTGTAAGAAAACAAATCGAAGGAATATAGGGCTCTCATTGGATCTCTATTATATGTTGCCGCCAATGAACCAGATATCACTTTTTGCGGTAGAGGTGTATGTGCGATTTCAAGCAAATCCAATGATCACCACTAAAGCGACTAAGCCAGTTCTTAAGTATCTGAAGGAACAATAAACCTTGGTTTATTCTACCCATCGATGATAATCTAGAGCTTAGTGGGTATTCTCGATTACGATTATGGAGGTTGCAAGATTGATGAAAAATCAACCTCAGGAACATGTCGGTTCTTAGGAAGTAAAACCGATCTCGTGGTTTTCAAAAAGCAAACATCGATTCGCGACATCAACAACCGGAAAGCGAGAATATATATGGTGCGAAGTCGTTGTTCCCAATCGCTCACAGCTCGATCGGCGGTGAGGACTACAACATTGTAGCTAAGAACGTGCTATATTATACGCGACAAAGAATAGTGCTATTGCAATCACTCAGAATCCGGTTCTACATACAAGATGCAAGCATGTGGATGTCAGACACCACTTCATAAGAGATCACGTTGAAAAGAAGAATATCGAATGGAAAAGATTCATACTGATATACAGAAAGGCGGATATTCTAACCAAGCCACTAGTGAGATCAGATTCAGAGATTTATGCAATGAGCTAGGACTTCTAGATCTTGGAGAAATGTCACCGAAAATGTTTGATGGAATGTTCTCGAACTAATTTGGTTAAGAGACTAAACGGATCGAGAGAAATCATTGAGTTTGGTATCTTAAGCGATCTCAAGAGATCGATAAGCAAAAATCGATCGGACTTACACGCTACGGATCCAAAGGAACTAATGATTTTAGTTTATCGATTTAAAGTCTATCGATTTTAAAGGAACGATCGATTCAAGGTTTATCAGATTAAAGGAAAATGCTCAGTTTAAAGGATTATCTGATTAAATCAATTTGGTTATAGTATTTCTTTGTGATTCGTTTTAGCTGATATTCAACAAGCAAGATTCAGAGATTAAGAGCTAACAATCGCATAAGAAAGCAGGAATTTACACAACGATGAAATAACAGAACTTTTCATTGATAAAAACCCGAAGGTGAGGTTACATTACGAGTTACAAGTACAAGAAGACCCGGAGGTCAGTACATAAATGTTAACCAAAATCCTAAACCTATAACCCTAAACCCTCATCCTAACCCCAGAAGTGAAGGAAAGAGAGAGATTTTAAACTCTCATTTTCCCCCACTTAACAAGGGGTGAGAGAGGCTTTAAAGAACAGAATCCCAAGGCGGTCGCAAAAGCTGAAGATCAAGAAAACTGGAGCGACAGAGGCCTTGATAGGATTCTTAAGCCTGGAGCCCTAAAAGGAGGAGTAGTAGGGCTCTCTCGGTACCATTAAATGGAGCACGTGTGACAAAGAGTTGGTCGTCAGATCTCATGGGCACATGTGTCAAGATATTTTATACCGAGACTAAGTCGATGGTTACGGTTACATCATCGAGATAGACACACAAGGTGCATACGGTTAGGAGAAGTGTCTTCTCGATTTACCTTGCAACAGATCAGATCCTATACGATGGTAGAGAAGCTTTTGCGGCAAAGAATATGTGAAATCGAAGATGATGAAGAAAACAACAATAAGGGATGCAAAGGGTTGATTTGAGAAGGTGAAATCATATAAAAGGGTGTAAAAGTGTTTTGCGGAAGTCTCACGGAAGGAAACAAGGGTTCACCAAGATACATGATTCTTACAAAGAAGATAAGTATGGTGAATGGGTGATGTTGTGTAAAACATTGGTCCAATTTATAGAGGCCAACCAAGGATGCAAATGCAACTTTCATTTCAAGAAGCCTATCCAGAAATTTGCATCAAAAGGACAGAGTGTAGAAATCACGCGATCGATAATTGGATAAATTTACGGTTGATTGACATATCGAGAGATTAGGGCGATATTTTCGCATGTCAATCACGCCTACTTAGGGAATAGAAGCTACTACTCTAGACTAAGTTTTGGCGGTAACACTTATCCCAAGAATTGGCTTAATCTGAAAAGAATCGGATGAGGTCAACCAAAATCGATTACATTTACGAGCATGATCGGATGAGAGAGATCTGCTGAGCTTGAAACTCCAACA
This sequence comes from Stenogyne calaminthoides, assembly GCA_037126765.1. Lineage (NCBI taxonomy): Eukaryota > Viridiplantae > Streptophyta > Magnoliopsida > Lamiales > Lamiaceae > Stenogyne > Stenogyne calaminthoides. The sequence goes on along the minus strand of JBBCBC010000011.1, from coordinate 25,485,054 downwards.
AATCGATATATCGGTCTATAAATCGAAATATCGGTTGAAGGGGAACTTCAATCGATCAAGGAGGATCAAAAGGGAAATCGGCGTACTCGAGGAAAGATCATTAAACTGAAGTTTCAACAAATCGGATCTGTTGGAGAAGATCGGTTGAAAAGATCGATTGGGAAATTTCTTAAGGCTTAGGCGAGAATGATTAAGATCAACAAGTGGAATCAACATTGACAAATAATATTGGTGATTACAACATCGATCAACCCGGATCACGATCTCTTTTCTGTTTGTTCTTTATTTATTTATCGGATCGTATCGATATTATTTGCCTTTTTGTACCCACTATCCTTGTAGCGTGTACTCTGCAAATCATTTAATGCGGACGTGGGGTACATGTATTGCGCTACTTGATCGTGCTTTTAAATCCAAAAAGTTTTGTGTGACGCGCGTTTTCACGACCCTACGATCAAAACCGCTAAATCTGGAGCGTACAATCTTTTCAAAACGATTGATCTTCAAAATCTTGTATTATTGTACCCTCCGCCTCTATATAAGATTCATCAAACCTTACGAGTTTTTTACGCTTCACAAACTTGCATTACTTTCTTTGAAAAACTTCAAATTTTCTCCACGTTTCAAAAGCGATTTCTTAGAGTTCAAAATCTTCTCTGAAAATTTGAAACGGTAATATTTTCTTTTAAACTTAATGATGAATCTTTCTTTCCGATAAAAACATTGTCTTCAAAAGTTGTTTTTGGAATTTATGCTTCATTGCCTTTTTGTTTTCAGCGGTATGATATTGATATTGATTATGCACAAATTTAATGAGTCTATCTCACTGTAGATGGCCACTCATGGACTAGGAAAGATCATGTGAAACTATGCGGAACCGGGCAGCGAAGATCTTTGAGGATAAGTTCGATTCGGTTTGGAACCACCGAGGATCCTGAATCCATGGAGGTGGAACAAATTAAGAAAATTTGGATCGAAACATATTGTTACGCTTTCACCGCAATCCGGTGATGCAAAGATGAAGCACTTCAATTCTTGCGAGAATTTGAGTGTGATACTGAAAAAACCAGTGAGACGAAACGATGTCGCCACCAAGCGGAGAAGAAATCAGATCGACAAATGCGGACATCACTGGGTCTGCTCAAATTTTGCCAAAGGCGTAATCTCTCCCGCACACTCAGGGAGAATGAGGATGAAGAAATCGAGAGGAGCTCTTAAGAGGCGGACAAACATCGAAAAGCCGGATTCATCGCGCCAATGCTCAAAAAGAGAGTACAGATTGTTGTTTGACATTCTCATCAAGAACGATCATGGGAATCTCATTTAGCCCCGGATGCTCTCACATCACCAAAATGTACAAAGATGGCAAAGAATAATTGATGGGGCTCGAGAACATCAAATGGCACGGCTTCTGAAGGCCATCTTGCTCCAAGAAATAAAAAATTTGGAGTCAATGAATCCAGGTGTCTTTACGAAAAAAGAGAGTCAAGAAATCTCAACAAGGTTGCGGTTATATTGAAGGACAAACCGCCAAGCGCCGAATGGAATTTAATGGATCAAGTCCTACAATGCCTTCCTCTCATCAACTTCAGTTATATATGGGCCACCAGAGACGATGACAAGGAGCCCACTCCAACAAAATCAAGAAAGGAAAGAGCAAAAAGCCGCTTCATCCACACCCGGGGTTGCTCCACGTAAAAAAAACGAAATCGTGAAGGCCTGCGAGAAGAGGCTAAAGAAAGCAAAAGTAAGTTTTACCATGACTCTAAGACTAGAAGATGAGTCGAAGAAGAAAGAGCGCCCGTAAATTACATTGCGCAACAAAGAACAGAATCGACAGCAAGCTTTCAACGAGGGCTCGCCAGAACGATCCGAGGTAGAAGCACAAATCGATAAATCTCTTCTCTCAACCTCGTCGATTCACCGCCGACTAAAGGTCAGCTGAGCATGTCACTCCCTGCTAGTTCACCCGCTCATGAACTCCGAACCAGACATAATCGCCACTACAAGCAGAACCATCGCAGTCGAACCAATCGGATAACTTCCGCCGACTCAAGCACAACCGGAAGCTTCCACATCTCATCCAATGAATCCGACAGATAATTTCAGATATCAGATCAAAAAAAGACCATCTTTGGAAAAATGGTCGGACTAAGAATTGAACGAGAGGTTGATGAGATGTATCCACAATGGTCGCCCATCCCGCCATCGAGAAGAAGTCATGGAGATCCTCACCGGAGAGATCTCAGTTAAAAAGCTTCTCGGATCTTATCTTACTTGTTGAAGCAGATGGGTGGTGCGGATGAGTTCGCAGATTTTGACTTCGATATGAGGAAGTCTCGAAAAGTGGGATCACCAAATGAGCTAATATCCGATAAATCTGTGGAAAGCTCGATCCACAGTGAAGTTGGAATTGCGAGGAAGAAGAAAAGCCGAGATCGCCAAGAAGCTCCGTAAAAGCGGTATTTGAAATGGTGAATGCCGGAGCAGCCGATGAAAGTGGAACCGGTGTCAGGTTCACGACCAACCACGGAGGCACAAACAACTGAACGATCAAGTGATGGATCCAATTCCTACATCTCAAATCACCATCGATCAACTTCGGAGATCGATCTTGTCTCAAAGATCTCTGAAAAAAGAAGAGATTGAGGGAGTGCTAAGCGATCGTGAGAGACAATCGATCTCAAACAAATCGAAGCAATCGGAGATCGGGTTCTCCCAATCCATGACCACCATATCTATTTGAGCTTACAAAAATCAGTTGATGACAAAATTTGAAAACAGGTGGATCAAAATCAATCTTCTTTTTCGACTCATCGAGAAAAAAGGCTCGAGTTATCGTAAGAGAAATTTGACAAAATGATTTGGACACTCTCTGCTACAATGGAAATCGCCAAGAAAGAGCCGACATAACCGTTTGAGAATCTAACAAACTCAAACTTGAGGTTTATCTGCTAATGATCTAAATCGGGCATTATCGATCAACTTTGGGTCTCGACTTCCCACTCAACGCGCTTTTTGATCAAACCAAAAGGGAAGGATCTCGAGAAACCAACCGACACATCGGAAGATAAGGCCCATGGACAAAGCTCAATTGCAAGAAAGGTGCACGGGGTCTTTGGGACATCAAAATCTGGACCGATTACTCTCGAGACCGGAAAAGTCACCGGAAGCCACAACTAATCGGATCTGGTGATAAAGGAGCTAGTTGTAAAATTGTCCAAAAGCGAGATGGTGAAGAAGAAGAAAGAAGGAAAAAACGGGCACAAGCGGAAGGGTTGAAACGAAGTTCAAATCAAGGGCTAAGAAAGGATTTGTGGAAAAATCGCACGAGAACCTCGGTTACAAAGAAAGAGTCGACGAGATCATACCAAAAAGCTACAAGACACGCTAAGAGGTTTGAGGAATGGAATAAGATCGAAGTGAATGGCTTCTAGATGCCTTTGTCCTTGATCTTGTTCAAAGAAGAATCACCGGATGATGAGTTCCTCAACCGGTTCTGAGAATAAATATCCGGATTTTTCAAGTATCACGGAAAATGAAGTCAAGCTTATAAATGTAAAGATATCTCGCCAAGAGTATGATCATTAATATACTCAAAAAGAAGGCAGATGGCTCATTTGACGATTTGGCATTTGAGAGATTCTACTTTGACATCTTGAGCAAATCGCATATAAGCCCGATCAAGTCACGGATAATCGATGTCAAATGGAAACTCTATCGATTTTCAACGTTCCACAAGACCAAAGAGAAATGCGAAGGATACAAGCCCAAGGAGTGAAGAATCGAAGGCGTCTAGAGATCATTTGCTTTTAAATTCAAAACTTTTACGATGTAACATGTAATCAACATATCTAATGAAAAGTTTATCTTTCGATCCCAAGACAAAATCTCTTTGTCTTACGATTACATTTGCTCTTTAAGCATTCTATACTTATCACTTTTTGGTTTCTCGGTGTTTTGGTTTCATCAGGGGAAAATTGTTGGGAAATTTATAGTTTTGATGAAAGTTCCAAAACACATGTAATAGGACCAATCGGACACATTGGTAGTCGATCGATGTTTACATTATCGCGATAGGAGACCATTGATAATGATTGTATAGAAAACCGATGTAATAGATAGGTCACATATTGAGGGGGAACTCAATATGTATAGGTCGAATCAAGAATCGGAAGAAAGTCGACATCCGGACAGCCGTAACGCTAAACCGTAACCAAAGATCGACGATCGATCTTGTCGATAACTCTTCGGAAGTCATGAAGCTCAAACTTAGAATACTCAAGATCGGGACTGTAAGACCTACATCGGTCGAGTCAGCCGGTTGAAGCTAAGTCAACAGCGCCAGAAGACTCTATCAGTAGATCGATCGATTCAGATCGATCAGATCACTTCATAAGATGAAAACCCGATGTTTCATCTTATCATACGTCTGCGATCTAAACAAGAAGAATACCAACCTTAGTTGGAGGAACAACACCGCAAAAGCAAGGCTTCCATCCAATAAGGAAGAAACACGATGAACAAGAGCCGATACTCACAGATTCGATGTTGCTCTCTCAAGCGGCTATAAAATACACATTCACGATTCAACCATGCCGTTCTGAAGACGCGTCACATCAAGCACGCAACTCTACCTAAAATAGCACGAGATTCAAATTGCTCTCCAACGGCTCTTTGATCTCAAGGTCTATAAATATGGGATCACACTTGAGTGAAACACGGAAATGCTTGGACAAACAACATAATCACGAAGCTCAAACTATAGTCGATTTCATACGAAGAACACAACAACAAGCTTATTTTATATTGTGTTCATCCCATAAGTTCTTAGCAAGAAATCTTTTCATCTAGCTATCAGGCTGCTTGTACGCAAGGAAAGATTTCATAGTTGGAACCTCAACAATCTTACCCAAACCCCCAAGTTAGGATAAGTTGTTTAGCAAGATTCGATCTAGAGTTTCTAATCTTGATTTACAGGATCGGTTGAGTGAGAACTCTTAAAACATCTGTTGGTGTCTTGTGTTGGACTAACACACTAAACTAAGTCGATCGGTTAAGTCGGTTAAGTCGGTTAAGTTGGTGCCCTTGTGAAAGGAAGAGTGGACGTAGGATGGTTTGTCGAACCACTATAAATCTTGTGTGCCTTTTTGCTTTGATTCTTCGCTCTCACATCGCACAATCTTAAAAGCGCATACATATTCTAAGTTAAGATCGAGATAGCACCAAGCACGATCCGATCGGATTTGATATTTCGTCATCTGATTAAAAGATAAAACTTGGAATCTGATTTATACAAACTGGTTTTTCACACGGGTAAAACTTAAAGCTTCCGCACACATCAGTTAATCGATAGTTTCGAACTGATCCGGCTTTTCCGGGCGTTTGATTAAGTTAGTTATCGACCAAAACCGATTCACTCGCACTCTGATCAAAGCTATCCGCCGCGACACTGATGCGCCGCGAAAAAGTTTTTGAAGTCTATTCACCCTCCCTCTAGACTTACGCCCTCATAACCGTTGGGACCTACAAGATGGGTCGAGGTTGTCACGAGAATTTTGCCACGAGAAGCACAAATCGCCTCGAGTCAAAGTCTCATCGAGCAGTGATCTGGCGACTTTTCGGAAGCTTGATTAGTCCAGTGATCGAGTTTTGAAGAGATCGAGAAGCTTGGATCAGATAATTATCTTACTGAATACTCAGTAGAGTTCGTTCAGATTGGTAACTATTTGTTCTAGCTAATCAAGAGTGCGGAATGGTTGGCCCTAAGTTTATACTCGTTTTAGCTTGCTGAAAATCTCTTCCTTAGTGAAATAGTGGTTAAGGCTGTGATCAATTTAATGCACATACAGTTGATTGATTCCAACTGAGTATCAATGAAATATGCTTTCAGTGAATACATGCAACAGATACAATGCAATACAGAAAGCAAACAACACAGGAATTATAGTGGTTCAGAGACTCAAACTCCTACATCCACTCTCTCTGATCTTCAGAGAAATTCCTTAACACACTTCCTAAAGCTTTCAGGCTGACTCACTGCAGCTTACTCACTTTTCTAACTTGAGTTTTCTGGCTGACTCATTGCAACTTACTAACTCAACGCACACAAGTTTTCAGACTACCACAAGTAGCTTACTAACTTCTCCTCTAGAGTTTTCTGGCTGACTAACCTGCAGCTTACTCACTCTTTACAACTCTAACTCACCAACAATACACACACACAAACTACCTTATCAAAGGGTTTGGGTTTGGGTTGGTTTCCAACTAGGGTGAGATATCCTTTACAATAAGAACAAATACAAAGGCTAGGATATCTCTCTAAGCTTAGGATAAATCTATCAAATCTAGGCTTAGTGAATGAGCTCTCTCCAATGTGAAACACTTGGGAAATTCTAGGTTTTTCGAGTGCTTCAATTTGCAAGAATCTGAATGAGCTCTTGAGTTCTTTGAAATTTTCCGTAACCTCTCAATGGTGAAGGTTTTTGGTATTTATAGTAAACTTCTCCAAGGTCACTCTTTAAAAAACTATCTGTTGGAAGAGATAGCATCAAGAGTTTCCTCTTCTGGGTGTTGATGAACGGCTATTTTTAGGGTTTGAACACTCCCCTGCATGTTTTAGGAAATATGCAGCCATGTAGCCAATTACCGTTTTTTTATGCGGAACATAGTACTCTTGACAAAATTTAGTATACTGTCGCTTTCGATTGTCGATAAAAAGCATGATGTTGTCTTCCTCTTATTGGTTCTTGTCTTCAGTGAATGTAGACAAACAAAACGGCTCTTTTAGGTCAATCTCTCTGAATGAGACAACCTTAAACAACACTTAGACTTAGTTCGTTTTGTCTGCATTTGAATATTTTGGGCAATATCTATTCTTCTGAAAATATGTGTTTTCCTCAGTTTTGTATGTATTCAGATAGATATTTCTTCAGTTCCTCTGAACATTCAGGTCTTCCTGAGTCTTCAGTAACTACTGAGTTTTCAGTAACTTCTAAGTCTTCAGTAACTTCTGAGTCTTCAGTTCTTCAGTATCTTCCGAGTCTTCAGTATCTTATGAGCATTCAGGTCTACCTGAGTCTTCAGTACCAAATCCTGATTAATATCTACTGACTATACATTGTGCAGATATCTTCCTTAACTATTCTATACTGAAACCTGACTCAGACTATCAAGATTATCCTGAACATGTCATACTCAGGGGTTTTGGGATCTAATCAAAATTTCTTTATTAAATTCATCTCCCAACAAATATAATAATCACATATTAGATGAATGCAAAAATTTTCATTTTAGATGTTTTATTCTTATCACTAAGGAAGAATTTTAATTATATACTACGAATTAATTTCATTAATTTTTAAATGATTTTTCAGCACTATTTTAGTTTAAATCTCGTTTTATTAATTAAACTTCCATATCATTGTGCTAATTACCTAATATTTGCATTCCCTTTACCAATAGTGTAAAAAACACACAATTGACATACATTTTTTTAATTCTACATTATATATATATATATATATATATATATATATTATTTTACATATTGTACATAAATTATTGTCTATATTATATTCTTATGTCTTATTTTTAGAATAGAAAGTGTAGGTAATGAGATTGATTGTATTATATTTAAATTTTAAAATTGAATTAGATTTTATTGTAAGTGTTGTTCTAAAGTCTATGCATAAATCAATTAGAGAGATAAGATGAAGTTAACACAAACCAATTAATAATGTATATCATTGGTAAAAATAATGATGAAGAAAATAATATGACAATTAAAGTAAGAAAATAACGAGAGGAAGAACATACACAAAAAATAAGTTTAATGAAATCTTTTGGGAGGAAAAAACCTCCAATTATTTATTGTTCCCATGACACGACAAAGGACACCAACAACCGAAAAATAGAAAAAAAAAATCTAAAACAAACTCAACAACATGACAAATCAAGTAACAATACATTAATCATTTAAAAAAAGTAGTAACACCACCATGACGGAGGACAAGTTGAAATGTGGATTCCTTCAAGATATAAATATTTGGCAGTTAGGATAGAATCCTTCCATAACACCATCTCCCCATGAAGAACAACCTTTATTGGTTTGTCATATCTTTCTTATCCCATAAAGTGGTGATTTTTAAGTACGTTTCCATCTGTATAAAAAATGAAAAAAAAAATTAAATTCCTACATCTTTAACATGTTTTCAATAAATTCTAAAAATTTTAAACATAAAAAGCAGTTATAAAATATTGATGAGAATCAAAAGTAAGAATATATAATTACTTTAGTGGTGGTAAACCAATTCGCCAATGCATATTTAGAGTAGCAAAAAGGATGGGGGGAAGAAAGTAATATTGTGAATCAGTGGTGAGTGGTGATTGGAAGGATGGTGCAAGTGGTTATATATAGAGGAGAGGTTATGAGTTGTGTGTTAACACGAGATGAAACACTAAAGTGGAATATGATATCCATGCAGATGAGATATTTAGGGTCACCCACTCAATTTTATATTTCATCCTGTATTTCATTATTTTTAAAACATGTAATGTGTCATTAATGATCATTTATGATGTCATTTATTACACATTCAATGCATAAAAACAATGTAAAATGAAACAAGATAATGGAATACTGGATCCTCATTGAGGTGACATTTTGGATCAATCTTTTTGATCTGGTGTCTAATCTTCTGTTTAATTATTTTCAAAAATAGTGAAATACGAAATAAGCCTTTAATGCGGAACAAGGGATAGATAGATGACAATTGGACAATTAGGAAATTTTATTCTATTTTGCTGTTTTATCTTGTGTTTCATTATATTTAAAACATAGCATATGTCTTTAATGCATATTTATACAGTCATTTATTACACGTGTTATATACTAAAAGAAGTGAAACACGAGATGAATCATCAAATTGAAATAATGGATTCGTGTAAATGAGACATTTAGGCTGTGGTTGGAAATGTATGGTGTCATCCAGATGATGATGACCAATCCTTCATCCCATTCAATTTTGGTTTTGCACATCCAAATCTCAATTCTTATGCTCATTAACCATTATATCTCTTATACTTTTTTATTCTCTCTCATATTTTTCTCCCGCTCAATTATTATCCCACTAATTAACAATATTAATAAATAAAAAAACTAGTACTCCCTCTGTCACAACTCTTTGTTCACACCTACTTCTTTCTCGTGTTTTAGCGAGCGAGTTGTTTATTAGTATTTGAAATGATAAAGTGACTTTTAAGGAGGTGTGTGATAGATAGACATCTTATCTATTATATGTCTCCTTAAAAATATTTTATCATTTTAAATACTACTAAAGAACTCGATCGCTAAAGCACGAGAAAAAAATAACTGTGAATTAAGAGTTGGGATGGAGGTAGTATAGCTTTTTAATTTTACATAAAGGTTTAAAAACTTTAATTCTCCATCCCTAACAAAATACAATTATACTAATCATCAGATTTCCCACAACCTATATTTTCCATCTCCATCTTCATTTACATCTCATCCACAACCATTCCTAACCAAACGCAGCTTGTGTTTGGAAAGACATTATTTTCATCAGGATAGGGATGACTCATCCCCTATCTCATTCAATTTTGGATTTGAACATCAAGATTAAAATAATCATCTACTCATATAATACATATGTACACATATTTTCACATAATCTCATACAATCGCATCACCATTTTTCCCTTACTCATTCTCTCTCCTATTTTCTCTACCACTCATTATCTCTCCAACGTTTTCTTGCGCATTCATTATCTCTCCTATATTTCTTTCATTTAGTAATTATCCCACTAACTGACAACGTTGGAATAAAAAATCATCATTTTTTATTTGACATAAAGTTTCATCAGTCTTTACTTCTCCATCCCTAACCAAACACATATTTATTATTCATTCGATTACCCTCATCCTTTTTTTTCTATCTCTATCTTTTTCTCGTCCACCACAATCCCTAACCAAAAGCAGTATGTGTTTGGAAAGGGATGGTGACTTTCAAATGGGGATGACCAATCTCCAATCTCATACAGTTTGGATTTGTACTTTCAAATCACTATTTAAATACATATTCACCATATAATACATCTCACTTATTCTCTCTCATATGTTTTCTCCTCTCTCTCTCTCCTATTTTTCTCTAACCCCTTCATTGTATATCATTCTTTTTCTTACGCATTTTTTCTCTCTCATACTTTTTTTTTCTCCTATATTTTTTTCATTTAGTCATTATCTCACTTTTTAACAATAATAAAATAATACATCATTTTTTATTTGACATCAAATTTCATCAAAATCTACTTCTCAATCTCTAACCAAGCACATATTTATTACTCATTAAATTACTTTCATTCTCATTTATACCCTAGAGCACACAACTAAAAAAAAAAAAAAAACTCAAATGCGTACTTTTTCTCCCATAATGTCTTCAATTCATATAAACTTATACCGAATATTAGAAGATGAATTTCCATACATATTCATTGTGACCTATTTTTTTTCCAATAGTTATCAATAAAAATTGATAAATTTATAATTTAATTTTAAGAAGTTAAGAAAAAACTGAAACTAAAAATTTAAGTACGAAATCCTCAATCCGTGTTTAATCAAATTACTCATTCAAACTCATTGCAATTATTTATTAACTCAATTCAAATATAAATTATCCAATAACATTACAAATTTATTAAATTTGAAATAGTTTATATCCAATTAAACAATACTATGCTCCACCCTATCTTAGTTTATATAAAAAGTAAACTAAAATCACGCTCGTACAGAAATATTAGAAATCCAGGATCTCACTCTAAGACTGGTGGTCCAGGGGTAAACGAGTCTCACACGTGTATTGGGGGGGGGGAATACACGTGTTAAGTGATTTTTAAAACTTTTCACCAAACTGAGATCAGTGAGTCAGGTTGTCCTGAGAAATAGCACTGAGAAGCACAAATAGCTCTGAGTCAAAGTCTACAGAGACAATAACACTGAGCGGCATTAAGTAGCTTCAGATTAGCCTAACTGATCTGAGATTTTAAAACAGAGTCTAAATAAGCTTGGAGTAGATAATTATCTTACTGACTACTCAGATGAATTTGATCAGTTTGACAACTATCTATACTAGCTTATCTAGTGTGCGGAATGTTTAGGGCCTAAGTTTATACTCATTTTTATCTTGCTGAAAATCTTTATCACTTAGTAAATCAGTGGTTAAGGCTGTGATCAGTTCAATGCAAACTCGGTGGATTGATTCCAACTGACTATCAGAAAACTCAGTATGCTTTCATTGAAAATATGCAACACAAACAAATGCAAAGCAGAAAGCAAAATAACACAACAAATTATAGTGGTTCAGAGACTCAAGCTCCTACGTCCACTCTCTCTGATCCTCAGAGAAATTCCTTAACTCACTACTACTACTACTACTACCTCAAGCTTTTGATTTGAACTCAAGCGACTTACTAACTTCCTCTAAGAGTTTTCAAATTTGAACTACTGCTACTGACTTACTAACTCAAACACACAAGCTTTTCGGTGTCAAGCGACTTACTAACTTCTTCTCTAGAGTTTTCAGTCTGAACTCAACTATAGCTTACTAACTCTTTACAACTCTCACTTTCCAACAATCACACACTCAAACTACCTAAACAATAGGGTTTGGGTTTGGGTTTGGTTGGTTTTTGACTAAGGTGAGATATCCTTTTACAAGAACACAAGGTAAAAAGGCTAGGATATCTCTAACTAAGCTTTGGATATTTGCTTGAATCTAGGCTTAGTAAATGAGTTCCTTCAAAGATGAAACACTTGGGAAATTCTAAGGGTTTCTAGTGCTTCACAGTGTAAACTTGAATACGAATGAGCTCTTGAGTTGCTTGATTTCCTGTAACCTTGTAATGGTGAAGATCACTGGTATTTATAGGCAACTCTCCAAGGTCACTCTTGAAAAAAACTATCCGTTCGAGGAGATAGCATCAAGGGTTTCCTTATTTGGTTAGTGATAAATGACTATTTTAGGGTTTGAACGAGCCCTTGCATGATTTGGTTAATATGTGATCAATGCTGCCAATCACCCAAGCCCCGTCCTCTTGTTCGGCCCGGGGTAGAGTGTGCGGTCGTGCCGGTCGGCGCCCTTGCCCGGCGCGGGAAGGTGGAGGGGGCGTACGGAACCCCCATTGCCATGGATGCGTCTACTACTACTCCTACGCCCTCGGTAAACATAGCTTCACGGATACTATCTCAGTCCTTGTCCACCTCTGGTAATATAGTCTTGTCTCAGTCCTCGTTCACTTCTGATAATATAGTCTTATCCCAGTCCTCATCTAGTTCTGAGTCCACTCATACTCGTATTATACATAGTCTTACCTCTCATATCTTATCCCAGTCTTCGTTGTATTCGTTATCTATTTCTCATGCCAAAAACAATTGAAAAACTCTTTGACTATTATGTCCTTCCCAAAGATGTAATTGTGGAGCAGGCTGTTCCAAGATTGGATAGTCCATATCATATCTATAGGCAGTTCGGTAGTCTTACCTAAAAAATCAGAAAACAAAACTAAAAAAGAAAAGAGTATATCCAATCGTCAAAGATGAATCATCTTGATCTTCCAGCCACTTCTCGAGAACAATATCTTTCTCTGATGATACCTTCAGAGTATATCACTTGGTGGAAGAAGCGAAGTTATACTCATATCCATCTCGGAGCGGTCAGACTGGTGCTCACACGCCATGGAGAAAAGAGGCAATCAGTTCCTGCTAAGATTACACTACTTGATACCAGTTATCACATGTACCAGCATGCTGTTATAGGGACTGTCCGTACTACTCTTTGTGAGGAAAGTATGGTAATCACCTTCTATCCCAACACGGTTTTATCATTGCATGATGTACCTTTAGCAGATGCTTTTAAAGTACAAATCTAGTTGTTTGGAGTAGAAGAGAATCCTCAGTCCGTCATGGGGACTCTACACCATCAGATGGTCTACAGACTCCAAGATCATAACTTTGATCTAAAGAGTCAAGGCATAAAAGAGGCGTTAATGGTGCTCCCCAAATCCAAACAAGCAACCCCGACAGTTGTCCAGATTCCCCGAGGAATCTGGAGAAAAGACTTGTATCAATTAGTACCAGCCGAGTGGGCCAGCAACTATGAGTTAAACTATCATGTCATAAAGCCCGTCCAGATGGTTGATCTCGTACTCCAAGAATTGAGAGAGATTAAGGCCAAATGCATCGACAACTATAGGCCAATCTCCCATGTCCTGGCTAATGATCGCAGACACCAAGAAGAGGAGAACGAGAAGGTTGAAACCGGTGATAGTGCTTCATCTGAGAAGAAGCCAGACATACATATTCTGCAACTCAGAGTCATCCCTAACCAACCAGGGAGAGACATGCTGCCAATCTCCTATTTTCTACCAGATGGAAAATATGTATATTTAGATCGTATCAATGGTCACTTTATGTGGGATTTAGATCCCTCTATGTGTGATCCGAAATGCACTTGCAAATATGGAGAAAGTGACAGCGATGATGATGATGAGGCCTTTATCCAGTCAAGATATGATGATGACTACGATGAGGATGGTGATCCACCAGCACCGCAACCATGCCTAATGTTCCAGTCCTATGAAGAGAGTTTTCCACCACTGGACAGGCACGAAGATAAACAAAGCAACATCGAAGTAAGGCCATATGTTCAAAGTAAGGTGATTGATGCTGCTGGATAGAAGCCTCTGAACCAAGGAGAACAAGTTCTAAACTGGCATACTCAGAATGCTAGAGCCCATAATCGATGCCTTCAAAATATGGATTCAAAGGTGTCGCAGATTCTTGACCAGGTACAAAACTCAACTACAAGACAAAACTCTCTGGATATGCAACTGTTGAGAGTTGAGCAAAGACTCTCAGGGAAAATCTATCAACTAGATAAAGAGCTCAGACTTCTCTTGGCAAACAGACAGTTAGGCACTGAATTCAACGCCAAAGAAGCAGAGATAAGGAGACTTAAACGAGAACTATCCCTCATTGAGGAAGATGTTTGTCCCGGTGAAAAACCCATGAAATGCGGAAAAATCATGAAATGCATATAAAACAGGGGTGAGGGAATGGTGATTCCAAGTTTTTTGCTTTTAAGTCCATGTGTTGTGTTTTGCTTATAACCAAATGCATATGACAAGATAAGAACATAAAGCAATAAAAAACACAACAAAGTATAGTGGTTCGGAGACTCAAGCTCCTACATCCACTCTCCCTGTTCCTAGGGAAATTCCTTCAATCGGGACTTATCACCCTTCACGGGATCGCCTACAAGCTTTCAGGCTAACTAACTGTAGCTTACTCACTTCTTCTACATTTGAGTTTTCTGGCTGACTACTCTGCAACTTACTTACTCAAACACACACAAGCTTTCTGACTATCCAAGATAGTTTACTCACTTCTTCTCTAGAGTTTTCTGGCTGACTACTCTGCAGCTTACTCACTCTTTACAACTCCAACAATCACACAAACTACCTAACAATAGGGTTTGGGTTTGGTTGGTGTCTCCAACTAGGTTGAGATTTTCTCGTACATTTGTTTAGCCTCAATGCTAAGGTTGGGAAAATCTCTCTAAGCTTAGGATATATCGTGTGTTGCTTAGATTAGGTTTTATAACATTCTTGAATATATTTGTATGTCTACAGACTTGTGTTCTATGGTGGGAATGCTTGATTATATGGCTCTTAGCTCTGTAGCATCTTTTTCCACATTTTCCACACTTAATTTGATGGAAGATCTTGTATTTATATTGTGGATTTGAATGTTACCGTTGGAGAGAATCACATTCAAATCCATACTATTCTGTAAGTTCTGCAGCTTCTTCAGGCTGGTTGTCTTCCTCTCATTGGTCCACGTCAGCTGAATCTAACGGCTATATTCTTCAGGATCTTCTGAGTCTTCAGGTTCTCTGAGTCTCCAGGTTCTCTGAGTCTCAGGTTTCTTGATTCAGCGGACTTCTCTTCAGCGGACCTTGTCTGATCAGGCATATTGACACTTTCAGTCGACCGAGTTCGATTCTTCGACTTGAGACATCGACCCTCAGTCACTTTTACCTCGACCCTCGGGTCACCTCGACTCAAAGTTATCGATTTCTTCTTTTCCGATCGTCGGCTCACCGACCGATCGGATCAACACATCTTCAGTCAACATATCGAGGATAGCATCAGTCAAGACATCAAAGTTAGCATATCGAGGTTATCATATCGATCTCGATCACGTCGATCTTGATCGGTCTCGCCTCCTCTCGATCTATAACCTTCTCTTCCGATCTTCGGGTTTTTTCGATCGTTTTTATGCGCTCTTCCGATCACCATATCGGTTTATTCTTCCGATCATCCGATCAGTGCATTCTCGTCATCCGATCTTTTGATCAAACGGGCTTAGCTTTTTTCTTCTCTTACGATTTTGCCGCTATTTCATCGGTTAACTCATCTTATTTATTCGATCTTGATGGGTCTAAATCAGAAACCTCGTCGATCTCGATCATCTATTCTGATTTCGTGAGTTCCCCCTCAATTTGTTCTTTCGTTCCCCCTCAACTTGTTATCTGTAAATTAGCTTCAATAACACAAGTTGATAATGTTTTGGCATAATTCATCAAAACTAAAATATCCCAACAGAAGATAAGAAGATTAAAGCTTCTTTAGCCCCTCAATCAGATATTTATGCAATATCAAGAGGTCTCCAACCAGAGTTTTATGCGGTTGCACCAGAATCTTTGGACTATTCCAAAGTCTTTGGAATGGTATCGAGTATTCCTTCTGATACCAATATTCCTACAAGAGTAGAAAAAAGAGAAGCTGAGGAGGAAGCTCCATCAAGAACGGATGGAAAGAAACCTGCCCATACACTAATGGCCTCAAAGCTACAAGATATTTTTTCTTCAGGTTTCATGGTGGTATCCAAACAGGAAGACTCTTCTAATAACGAAAGAAGAGAGAGTAATGAAGAAGAAGTGACAACCAGCTCCACGAATTCTCCAACCTTGGCGAGTGATGATGAAGGAGTAGCAAAATTCTCAACTCTCTTGATGGCCAATCCTGAACCCTCAGAGAACTCGAATATCCAATCAGATGATGATGAAGGTCTTACTACTGTTGCAGCTGTTCTAATGGCAGATCCAGAGCCAAGCCAACAGTTTGAGGGATATGTCTCAGATTCAGAATCAGAGTCAGCCAACAAACCATTGTAACTCACCCCAGTGATGGTCAACATTCTAAGTATTCAAATGGTTTGTGTTTCTCCTTCAACAGTGTTCCAATCCATAAAAGACGAGAAATGATGCATACATTTGCAGCTTGGATAGACAACCAACTCAGCAAGGAAGGAGCCGATCTTCGAGCAGTTATGAAAGATTTAACATCCAGGTTCCTTGGAGTACTACGAGAGTGGTTTCTTAGTATTGGGGAATACAGGCAACTTGAGATTCTTAATGCTACAACCCCAGGGGAATCTTTGGGAGAGATTCACCGGTAATTCATAGGTAACATCTCTTTATATGCTAAAGCTATCTCTCAAGAATTTTTCACTATGAGATGTTGTTCTCTCTCTAGGAAAGATCTTGATCGACACTTTAAAAGGAT
The DNA here is from genome assembly GCA_037126765.1 of Stenogyne calaminthoides. Lineage (NCBI taxonomy): Eukaryota > Viridiplantae > Streptophyta > Magnoliopsida > Lamiales > Lamiaceae > Stenogyne > Stenogyne calaminthoides. Next base: position 25,468,410 of record JBBCBC010000011.1, on the reverse strand, counting down.
GTCGAAAAGGTTCTACTTTTTGAATGGGAACAATGATCCCAATCTTAAGAACGTGCATCTGGCATCACTACTCAAAGAACTCAAACCAGAGATAGCTCGACTGCTCCAGGCAACCCGAAGAGACTTTTCTAGCATCAGCTTGGGACAGATTCATCAAATCTGTCTTACAGCCCTAGAAAAGATATGTGAGCAGAAAAATCTATTCAAGGAGATGATGGAGAGACGGAACATCCCAAAAGCTATATGTGATAAATCCTATCTTGAGATAGGATTCAAGAAGGAAGGATGTACGTGTTAAAAAAATGAAAGAAGGATAAATCCACGAAAACGGCGTAACTCAAAAACCAGGTTCTTCAGAAAGAAACCTGTCTGGAAGAAGACGACAGATAGATGCTATCTTTGCAGAGGAAAAGGGCACTATGTGAAAGATTGTCCCAACAAACAACACAAGGTAACTAAGCTAGCATCTCAAGCAGTCTACTACGATCGCAAAGAGGGAGCAGATGTTGAATCACTATTCTCCGAACAAGAAGCCTAAGATTTAGATACAACTCTTGTTTTGCTCGATTCCTCAGAAGGCTCTTCGGATGAAGGAATCCCCTCTTTCATGATAAGTCCTTTTCTTCTCCCAGAAAATAACATCTGCTCTCAGGAGGTAATCCCTGCTCCTCATCTTGAAATAAAAATACTACAATCACGATTTTTGAAGCCTTTTCCAATCATTGAAGTATTAGACACAGGCGCTCGAAGGACTATGATGAATCCAGACCGTCTCCCAAAAGAAGCCTGGGAAATCCATCATGAGTATTTTTATGCAGCAGATGGTCAGTCATTCACCACGTCTTTGATATCAAGACAACCGATTGGCATCCAGATATTTTCTGAATGCATTATTTGGAAAAAGGTAATAGGAAGCAATCTCCACAGGCATGATCTACTTTTGGGTTTTGATATATTCTTCAAAGCCGAAAAGCTTCAGATCCTTTCTAAAGGAGTCAGGTATAACAAGATGTTTCTACCATATTTGCCAGACTCGATATCCCCTTTTCCAAAACCAAGATTCAAGGAATATCAACCCAAGTTCGACGATCAGGATAGGTATCAGGTTGGATCTTACACAATGGGTGTTCAGAAGAAGATGAACTGGATAAAAGATACCATAACCATTTTCCAACCACTCAGGATTGATGATACATTAGCCATCAAATCAAGCTCAAGAACTTCAGCCCATCAATGGAAGAAGCCATATCAAATAAAAGAGAGTCAATGGGCCCATCGGCCCACTGGACTTAGAGTGGTACTACTCAAACTGCTGAGCCCAACAAGCCTGGTAACTTTTTCCCATCTTCCTTAAATAAACCCAAACCCCTCTCAATACCAACTGGAGACCAGGATCAAAACATCAGAGTCTGGGCATTTAAAGATACCAAGAAGTTTAAAGGGAAAGCATTTTCAAGCCAACAAATAACCCGAGATTATCCCGAGAGAATCCGAACCCAGAAGCAAAGTGTCCTACTAATAAATGAAGGTATTAAAAACATCCGACTATCTGATTCATCTAGCAGGTCTCAAGCTACCAAATACAACAAGATCAAGAAAGATGACCCGGAAGGATCCGACACCGGATATGATCCAACTATGATCTGGCCACCGGATAACATAAATTAATACTGTTGTGTGTTGGATACGTTTATAATATAGAGTTTTGTGTGTTTGTCTTGTTTATTAAATAAATGACATCTGTCATATCTATAATAGGTCGGTGATTAAATAGTAATCATTTTTGTTTCGTTTTTATGCTTGTAATAGGACAAGTGATCATTTATTTGGTTTATTTTCGTCACTCTTAGATAGGCTACGTCAAAAATGGTCTTAGAAACTCATCCTTACCATATTCTCATCATGAAGTGGTCCCCAAGGCTTGGCCCCACAAGGAAGTAATCAGCCTTCATCAATTACCACCTAAAAGAATGAAGAATACCATCCATGTTTGTCTTATTACAAGACCCACAAGGATAGAAATCTGCTCTCTACGTGTCTTCTTTTGGAGAAAGCAAGTGGGTCCCATTTGGAGGTAATTGTTAACCTTATTAGGCACAAGACACATGATGAAGTTCAGCCAAGTACTACGTGGAAGAAGCATGCACAAAATCAGCCAAAATACAAAGAGGTGATACACCATGCTAGGTGGAGGATGCATTACAAACAAACACCTAACTTACTACGTGGAGCTTCATGCATGAAGAGAAGGCTAGCACCTACAAGCACATCTTGGCTATAAATAGGAGGTCTTCAAGAAGGAATTCTAAGAAAGAACCATTAGGGATTAGCCCTAAGTGAGAAACATTAGAGTAGTGAGAAAAAATAAGTTTGAGTGTTCTTATATTTGAATGTTCTTGTAGGAGTCTTGTAAGATACCCATGAGAGTCTGTATATAAGTGTGTGTTTGAATAAAAATTATTTTTTATGTATCTCTTCATCCTTATGTTAGGTTTTGTTGTAGTATCCATGTTCTAAATAATCCACTCGTCCTCTCCAAGCACCCGTTTGGGCAGGAGCACCACCACATAACCCTTTTGTCCCCCATGTCAACATGAAATTGAGTCTGGTTTTAATCTCAGTATGGTTATGGTCCCTGACGTCCCCATGGTGTGTTAGTGATAGCCACATGATATCCGTTTTCATGCTAGTAGTCCTAAATATGCTCGTTAGGCAAGGTGGCCGCTTTGAGCGAAAAAAGGACGATGAGTGCATGCTTATCGGTGTCCCGAGTTGTGGTTGTGATCTTCTGACGCCCTTGTGTGGAAGCTGCGTGCGCAGGCGGGGCTCCCGACCCCCAAATGGTATCAGAGCACCTAATGCCAGTACTAAATCCATGTAACCAACTAAACAAAAAAACAAAGTGCCCCCTGCTGCAATGTGCGGTCATAACCGGGCTCAAAGATGCAAAACGTCCCAACCAATCCTCAAGGAGCCTGAGAAAGTGCCCAGAAAAACTGGAGACAAATCCCAGCACCAACAGTGGAACAACATGCACCTATGTTAAACCCAAAATTGAACAACGCCAAACAAAAGATACCTCAATAGAACCCTGCTTCCAATCCTATCTTGAAAAGTCGAGTATTATCGAACACAAAAGCGAGCATGCATTCGCAGAATCGATTTGATTTGATCGTAAAGTCTTGCAACTCCCAGACGGATAAGTGTCACTAAACTAAAGATCTTATAAAAGAAGAAAAAGGACGGAGGGGCCACAACCCGACCCAAGGTGTGCGAAAAAGGCTGCAGTAAAAAAAGACCAGCCCAAGAAAAACAGAAAAGGCACTTGGACTAAACTAAAGACGGATAAGTGTCACTTGTTAAGAACTAAAGGTATTAGTTGATTTGTGTTTTTTGTTTCACCAATAAGTGTCACTTGTTTATAATTGAAGTTAGTAGTTGATTAGTGTTTTTTGATTTCACGAATAAGTTTCACTTGTTAAGAATTAAAGGTATTAGTTGATTAGTGTTATTGGTTTCACCATTAAGTATCACTTGTTTACAATGAATGATATTTGTTAATTAGTGTTATTGGTTTCACTAATAAATTTCACTTGTTTAGAATGAAAAAAGTTAGAGATTAGTATTATCGATTTCTCTAATATGTGTCACTTGTTTAGAATGAAAGGTATTAGTCATTAGTTTTATCGATTTCACGAATAAGTTTCAATTATTTAGAATAAAAGTTATTAGTTGATTATTTTTATCGGATTCAATAATAAGTGTCACTTGTTAAGAATTAAAGGTGTTATTTGATTTGTGTTATTTATTTTACAAATAAGTGTCAATTTTTTAGAATGAAAGGTATTAGTTGATTAGTGTTATTGGTTTCACCAATAAGTGTCAGTTGTTTACAATGAAAGTTATTAGCTGGTTAGTGTTTTTGGTTTCACCAATAAGTTTCACTTGTTTAGAATGAAAGGTATCAGTTGATTATTGCTATTTGTTTCACTATTAAGTATCATTTATTTACAATGAATGGTATTTGTTGATTAGTGTTATTAGTTTAACTAATAAATTTCACTTAAATAAATTAAGTATCACTTGTTTACAATGAAAAAAATTAAGTATCACTTAATATTTGAAACCAAAAACACTAATCAACTAACAAATTTCACTTGTTTCACTAATAAATTTCACTTGTTTAGAATGAAAAAAATTAGTGATTAGTATTATCGGTTTCTCTAATAAGTGACACTTGTTTAGAATGAAAGGTATAAGTTGACTATTGTTATATGTTTCACTAATAAGTTTCACTTGTTTATAACGAAAGGTATTAGTTCATTAGTTTTATCGGTTTCACGAATAAGTATCGTTTCTTTAGAATTAATGGTATTAGTTGATTAGTTTTATCGGATTCAATGATAAGTGTCACTTGTTAAGAACTAAAGGTATTAGTTGATTTGTGTTATTTATTTCACCAATAAGTGTCACTTGTTTATAATGAAAGTTATTAGTTGATTAGTGTTTTTAGTTTCACGAATAAGTTTCACTTGTGAAGAATGAAAGGTATTAGTTGATTAGTGTTATTGGGTTCACCATTAAGTATCGCTTGTTTACAGAGAATGATATTGGTTGATTAGTGTTATTGGTTTCACTAATAAATTTCAATTGTTTAGAATGAAAAAAATTAGTGATTAGTATTATCGGTTTCTCTAATATGTGTCACTTTTTTACAATGAAAGGTATTAGTTCATTAGTTTTATCGGTTTCACGAATAAGTGTCATTTCTTTAGAATGAAAGGTATTAGATGATTATTTTTATTGGATTCAATAATAAGTGTCACTTGTTAAGAACTAAAGGTATTATTTGATTTGGGTTATTTGTTATACAAATAAGTGTTACTTGTTTAGGATGAAAGGTATTAGTTGATTAATGTTACTGGTTTCACCAATTAGTGTAACTTGTTGACAATGAAATGTTAATTGATTAGTGTCATTGATTTCACGAATAAGTTTTAGTTGATTATTGTTATAAGTTTCACTAATAAGTGTCAGTTGTGTACAATGAAAGGTTTTAGTTGATTAGTGTTATTGGTTTCACAAATAAGTTTTACTTGTTTAGGATGAAACATGTTAGTTGATTAGTGTTATTGGTTTCACCAATAAGTGTCACTTGTTTACAATGAAAGTTATTAGCTGATTAATGTTTTTGGTTTCACTAATAACTTTCACTTGTATAGAATGAAAGGTGTTAGTTGATTAATGTTATTGGTTTCACTATTAAGTATCACTTGTTTAGTTTACAATGAATGGTATTTGTTGATTAGTGTTATTGGTTTCACAAATAAGTTTTACTTGTTTAGAATGAAATGTATTAGTTGATTAGTGTTATTAGTTTCACCACTAAGTGTCACTTGTTTATAATGAAAGTTATTAGTTGCTTAGTGTTTTTGGATTCGCTAATATGTTTCACCTGTTAAGAATGAAAGGTGTTAGTTAATTAGTGTTATTCATTTTACTATTAACTTTCACTTGTTTACAATGAATGGTACTTGTTGATTAGTGTTATTGATTTCACTAATAAATTTCACTTGTTTAGAATTAAAAAAATTAGTGATTAGTATTATTTAGAATGAAAGGTATTAGTTGATTAGTTTTATATGTTTCACTATTGATTTTCACTTGTTTAGAATGAAATGTATTAGTTCATTAGTTTTATCGGTTTCACGAATAAGTGTCATTTCTTTAGAATGAAAGGTATTTGTTGATTATATTTATCGGATTCAATAATAAGTGTCACATGTTAAGAACTAAAGGTATTATTTGATTTGTGTTATTTGTTTTAGAAATAAGTGTTACTTGTTTAGAATGAAATGTATTAGTTGATTAATGTTATTGGTTTCACCAATTAGTGTAACTTGTTGACAATGAAATGTTAATTGATTAATGTCATTGATTTCACGAATAAGTTTCGCCTGTTGGTATTAGTTGATTATTGTTATAAGTTTCACTAATAAGTATCACTTGTGTACAATGAAAGGTATTAGTTGATTAGTGTTATTGGTTTTACAAATAAGTTTAATTTGTTTAGGATAAAACGATTAGTTGACTAGTGTTATTGGTTTCACCAATAAGTGACACTTGTTTACAATGAAAGTTATTAGGTGATTAGTGTTTTTTGTTTTCACTAATAAGTTTCACTTCTATAGAATGAAAGGTGTTAGTTGATTAGTGTTATTGGTTTCACTATTAAGTATCACTTGTTTACAATGAATGGTATTTGTTGATTAGTGTCATTGGTCTCACAAATAAGTTTTACTTGTTTAGGATGAAACGTATTAGTTGATTAGTGTTATTGTCCAATGACTATGAAATAAAAGGAAAGAAGAAAAAACCTAAAACTATAAGGACATACAGGTCGTCCTAGAGTTCGGGCCACCACTAAAAACCTCGCTAAGGTAAAACCCTCCTTAGGGCAAAACCCTTAGTCGATTAGTGTTATTGGTTTCACCGCTAAGTGTCACTTTTTTATAATGAAAGTTATTAGTTGATTAGTGTTTTTGGATTCACTAATATGTTTCACTTGTTAAGAATGAAAGGTGTTAGTTAATTAGTGTTATTCCTTTCATTATTAACTATCACTTGTTTACAATGAATGGTAATTGTTGATTAGTGTTATTGATTTCACTAATAAATTTCAATTGTTTAGAATTAAAAAAATTAGTGATTAGTATTGTCAGTTTCTCTAATAAGTGTCTCTTGTTTAGAATGAAAGATATTAGTTGATTAGTTTTATATGTTTCACTATTTAGTTTCACTTGTTTAGAATGAAATGTATTAGTTCAATAGTTTTATCGGTTTCACGAATAAGTGTCATTTCTTTAGAATGAAAGGTATTAGTTGATTATATTTATCGGATTCAATAATAAGTGTCACATGTTAAGAACTAAAGGTATTATTTGATTTGTGTTATTTGTTTTAGAAATAAGTGTTACTTGGTTAGAATGAAAGGTATTAGTTGATTAATGTTATTGGTTTCACCAATTAGTGTAACTTGTTGACAATGAAATGTTAATTGATTAGTGTCATTGATTTCACGAATAAGTTTCGCTTGTTTAGAATAAAAGGTATTAGTTGATTATTGTTATAAGTTTCACTAATAAGTGTCACTTTTGTACAATGAAAGGTATTAGTTGAATAGTGTTATTGGTTTCACAAATAAGTTTTACTTCTTTAGGATGAAACGTATTAGTTAATAAGTGTTATTGGTTTCACCAATAAGTGACACTTGTTTACAATGAAAGTTATTAGCTGATTAGTGTTTTTGGTTTCACTAATAATTTTCACTTGTGTAGAATGAAAGGTGTTAGTTGATTAGTGTTATTGGTTTCACTATTAAGTATCACTTGTTTACAATGAATGGTATTTGTTGATTAGTGTTATTGGTTTCACAAATAAGTTTTACTTGTTTAGGATGAAACGTATTTGTTGATTAGTGTTATTGGTTTTACCACTAAGTGTCACTTTTTTATAATGAAAGTTATTTGTTGATTAGTATTTTTGGATTCACTAATATGTTTCACTTGTTAAGAATGAAAGGTGTTAGTTAATTAGTGTTATTCGTTTCACTATTAAGTATCACTTGTTTACAATGAATGGTATTTATTGATTAGTGTTATTGATTTCACTAATAAATTTCACCTGTTTAGAACTAAAAAAATTAGTGATTAGTATTATTGGTTTCTCTAATAAGTGTCACTTGTTTAGAATAAAATGTATTAATTGATTAGTTTTATATGTTTCACTATTGAGTTTCACTTGTTTAGAATGAAATGTATTAGTTCATTAGTTTTATCGGTTTCACGAATAAGTTTTATTTCTTTAGAATGAAAGGTATTAGTTGATTATTTTTATCGGACTCAATAATAAGTGTCACTTGTTAAGAACTAAAGGTATTATTTGATTTGTGTTATTTGTTTTACAAATAAGTGTTACTTGTTTAGGATGAATGGTATTTGTTGATTAGTGTTATTAGTTTCACCAATTAGTGTAACTTGTTGAAAATGAAATGTATTAGTTGATTAGTGTTATTGATTTCTCTAATAAGTGTCACTTGTTTAGGTATCTTGAAAGAGGTTATAGTTATATTCATTTCGGTTTAATATAAGTTGCTATCAAACCTCTAGTTCATATAGGTGTTGATGCCCCTGTTTATCTTGCTCTGCGTGATAATCGTCTCAAAAGATACAAAACCTCTTTATTAGCAATGATTCAAACTAATATATGTAATGGACCAATTTATTTTAATTGCGCTCCTAATTACTCTGTTGATCTTACTTATCCTCTTATTAATGATGCACTTATCCTTGATATGCATCTGCAAGGAGACGAATTCAAACATCTTTGCAATTATTTATCGTATTCATTTCCGAGTTGTAGGTCCCAAACGGGTTTAGTGAGGGCAGAAGTCTAGAGGGGAGGGGTGAATAGACTTCTGAAAACTTTTTGTGCAGATCAGGTGTGAGGGCAGTTAGCCTGATCAGAGTGCTAGTGAATCAGTTTGGGATGATAACCAACTTACTAATCGCCTGAAGGCAGATTAGTTCGGTAACTATCAGTTTAACTGATGTGTGCGGAAGCTTAAGTTTTACCCGTGAAAAAACCAGTTTTTATAAATCAGATTCCAAAGTTAGTGTTTTAACCAGTTGACTGAAGTGTCAAGCTTGATCAGATCAGAAGCTTGGTGCTAGCTGATCTCAACTTAGAATATGTATGCGCTTTAAAGGTTGTGTGCAATTGTGTAGGCAGGTTAATCAAAGCGGTAAAAGGCACACAAGATTTATAGTGGTTCGGACAAACCAGTCCTACGTCCACTCTTCCCTATCACAAGGGGCACCAACTTAACCAACTGAACTTAGTTTTATGTGTTAGTTCAACACAGTACACCGACAAATATTTAATGAGTTCTCACTCAACCGATCCCAGAAATCAGAACTAGAAACCCTAGTCTGAAATCTTGCTAAACAACTTAACCTAACTTGGGTTTGGATAAGATTGTTTTGGTTCCAACTATGAAATCTTTTCTAGTGTTTAAGGTAGCCTATCAGCTAGATGAAAAGATTTCTATGCTAAGAACTTATGGGATGAACACTTAATAAAATAATCTTCTTGATCGTGTTCTTCGTATGCGGAAATCGATAATTGCTTGAGCTTCTTGATTGTTCGAGTGTTTCCGGGTTTCACTGAAGTGTGATCCCATATTTATAGACCTTGAAATCAAAGAGCCGTTGGAGAGCAATTTGAATTTCGTGCTATATTAGGTAGGTTTGCGAGGATTGATGTGGCGTGCTTTAGGATTACGAAAAGCGTGAACTTGTATTTTATAGCCGTTAGAGAGAGACATCAAATCCCTTAATTGTCGGCTCCGATCATACGTGTCTTGTTCTTATTGGTTAACGAAGCACTTTTAGGTGTTTGTTCTTCCAACTAAGGTTGACATTCTTCTTGTTGGATCATAGGCGTATGATTAGGTGAAACATCATTTTTCACTGGTGGTGACTTCGATCGATCTACCGATGGAGTCTTCGGTGCCGGTTGACTTAGCTTCAACTAGCGATTTCGTCGATGTAGGTCTTACGTCCGATCTTCGGAAGTCATCCGATCTTCAAGTATTCGAGTTTGAGCTTTATGACTTCAAATTTGAGATATCGACTAGATCAGATCGATCTGATCTTCTGTTCTTCTCTAGCATTCTGGCCTGTCGGATATCAGCTGTTCTTTGGATTTTCAGATCTGACTTATACATATTGAGGTTCCCCCTCAATATGTGACCTATTTATTACATCAGTTGTTCTATACAGTAATTATCAACTGGTATTCTATAAACGGTAATATAAACATCAGTCAGCTAACAGGTCTGACTGGTCCTATTACATGTGTTTCTGGAACTTTTATCAAAACTACAAATTTCCCAACACGAGTTATGTCTTCTCAACTAAACCCTAAATTCATTTGTACTCCTACTTCAAAAGATGAAACTGTCTTACTCCAAATTGAAGCAGATAACTCTGCAACTTTCGTTCCCAAAAGACTTAAATGGAATGAAATAACCATTCCTAATGAATTCCATATTTCAACTCCTCAGATTCCAAGAGGAATCGAGAGAAGAGAAATTTTTGAAATAGAAGAAGACTCTGAAGGTAGAGTTCTACTTCGTTTCAATTCTTTCCGTCTTAGAGAAAACCTCGTATTCAAATCCAAGAAGTCTCTTCTAGAGCTTCTTTCTCTGAAGGTTCTAGACCAAACTTTCAAAACGTTAAGGTTGATTTTAAATCACCTATTCCTAACACCAGTTATCATACTGATTTCGTTGAATAACCATCTCATATTGGTTCTCCGACCTTTTCTCAAATGGATAAAATCAATATGATTCAGAGAGAATTTCATGTCGACTTCAAATACCTTGAAGAAGAATTCAATGATCCTGATGATGAAGATAGAAGAAATTGGTTCTTAAAACTTGACGAAAAATTTCGAAACAAACTTCAAGAAGAATGGATTATTGGTCTCCATAAATTCAGAGACAATATTCCTATTTTAAACTGGTTTTCTGCTAATTGTAAACTCAATGACATTGAAGAAGATGTCTATACTCTTGATCAAATAAACGTTCAAACCAATCTCTATAAAAGATAGAATCTTGCTACAGGTTCTACAATTACCGCTATTCATCCGCCGTTACAAAATATAAAAAAATTTGTTACTAATGGAGAAGTTCTTGCAACTCCCTTCAGAACAGGAAGTGAAGGAGATGATACGCCCAAAATGAGCGATATCAGAAAACTCCATGAACAAAATAATTATTCCAATCAAATTCTTCATACGATCGCCGAGACAGGTTGATAATATATCTGTCAAAATGGATTCTAAGAATACCACTCCCAATTTTTCAAACACAAATTCTAATTTCCCGAACACAACTTCTAGTCCCCATTTTATACCTAGAAGTCTCCCCGACAAAACTGAAGTAAAACTAAAACTTCCTTCATCTTTTAATCTTATTGAAAAAATTACTCGAAGAATTGCTGATGAAGCCTCAACTTCAGAAACTAAAAATATTAATTGTCTTGACGATAACAAAAATATTAATGATTCTGATTCTAGTTTGACTTCTATAAAAGAAATCAATAGAATTAATTTCAAACCTGAAACAAAACCTTTCTACAACAATCGATACACTCCCCCTGATATCGGATTTGAAGAAAGAGCGCATTTCAAGAGTTGTGCTCGCTGTGATGGTACTTCCATACACGAATGGAATATCAATGGTAAATCCGAATATGAAATACTCAATACACTTCAAGAAATGGGTATGGCACGAGTTGCCTACAAAGTTCATAATCAAACTAAAGAAAATGCAGTGGCACTCATTGTTTCAGGATTCACAGGACAACTCAATAATTGGTGGGATCATTCTCTTACCCTTGAAAATAAAAAAGCTATTCTTGATCATGTATCCACTTTCGAAGATGAAAATGGTGTTATTACAATTAAAAATGATGCTTGTGATTTTTTAATAATCACAATTGGCATGTATTTTATTGGTAATCCAAAAGAAGAGCTTGACTCTACTCAAATCGTTCTTTCTAACCTTCATTGTCCAACTCTTTCAGACTATCGTTGGTATAATGATGTTTTCCTTACTCATGCTCTTAAAATAACTGATTGCAATGTATCTTTTTGGAAAGAAAGATTTATTGCAGGACTTCCTAAACTCTTTAGCGAGAGAATTCATCAAAAACTCAAAGAAGCTACCGGACTTGCTGAAATCAATTTCGAGGCCATCACTTACGGACAATTATTCGCTTTCATAAAGAAAGAAGGACTTTCTTTATGTTCTGAACTCAAAATTCAATCCAAATATGGATCTGAGAAAAGTACCTTTAGAAAAGAAGTTGGTAATTTCTGCGAATCATTTGGTCTTCAAAAGGTTCAAGCACCATCTTCTAAACTCAAAAAGAAAATCAACCGATTTTCTAAAAATTCTAAAGAAAGAAAATCTTCTATGAAATTTACCTCTAATGATCCTCAAAACTCTAATAAAAGAAAACCTTTTAAGAAATTCAATAAATTCCAACCAAGATGTTATAAATGTCATGTTGGTCCCGGTGCAAACGAGTCTCACCCGTGTATGGGGGGGGAATACACGTGTTCAGTGATTTTTAAAACTTTTTCTTTACTGAGATCAGAAGGGTCAGGTTGTCCTGCAAATTTTGCCCTGAGAAGCACAAATCGCCCTGAGTCAAAGTCTACTGAGACAATGATCCTGAGCAGCTTTCAGAAGCTTCAGATTAGCCAACTGATCCTGAGTTTTATCAGAGATCCTGAGAAGCTTTGATCAGATAATTATCTTATTGAGTACTCAGTAGAGTTAGTTCAGTTTGGTAACTATCTGTTCTAGCTAGTCAAGAGTGCGGAATGGTTGGTCCTTAGTTTATACTCGTTTTAACTTTCTGAAAATCTCTTCCTTAGTAAAATAGTGGTTAAGGCTGTGAATTAGTTAATGCACATTCAGTGGATTGATTCCAACTGAATATCAGTAAAATATGCTTTCAGTAAAAAATATGCAACAGATATAATGCAGTACAGAAAGCAAACAACACAGCAATTATAGTGGTTCAGAGACTCAAGCTCCTACGTCCACTCTCTCTGATCTTCAGAGAAATACCTTAACACAGCTGACTCACTGCAGCTTACTCACTTTTCTACCTTGAGTTTTCTGGCTGACTCACTGCAGCTTACTAACTCAATCACACACAAGTTTTCAGACTACCACCAGTAGCTTACTAACTTCTCCTCTAGAGTTTTCTGGCTGACTAATCTGCAGCTTACTCACTCTTTACAACTCTAACTCACCAACAAATCACACACACTGAAACTACCTTATCAAAGGGTTTGGGTTTTGGTTGGTTTCCAATTAGGGTGAGATATCCTTTACAATATGAACAAATGCAAAGGTTAGGATATCTCTACTAAGCTTTGGATATTTCTATCAAATCTAGGCTTAGTGAATGAGCTCTCTCCAATGTGAAACACTTGGGAAATTCTATGGTTTTCTAGTGCTTCAATTTGCAAGAATAGGAATGAGTTATTGAGTTGCTTTGATTTCCCGTAACCTCTCAATGGTGAAGGTCACTGGTTTTTATAGGCAACTTCTCCAAGGTCACTCTTTAAAAAACTATCCGTTGGAAGAGATAGCATCAAGTGTTTCCTCTTCTGGTTATTGATGAACGACTATTTTTAGGGTTTGGACACTCCCTTGCATGTTTTAGGTAATATGCAACTATGTAGCCAATCACAAATTTTTGCATTCTGGAACGTAGTACAACTGACAAAATTCAGTGTCCTGTCGCTTTTAGTGTCAGTAAAATACAGTGTTGTCTTCCTCTGATTGGTTCTTGTCTTCAGTGAATGTAGACAAACAAAACGGCTCTTTTTAGGTCAATCTCTCTGAATGAGACAACCTTAAACAACACGTAGCTTTAGTTCCTTTTGTCTGCTCTTTGTATGTTTTGGGCAATATCTATTCTTTTGTAAATGTGTATTTTCCTCAGTTTTGCATATATTCAGATAGATATTTCTTTAGTGCCACTAAACATTCAGGTCTTCCTGAGTCTTCAGTAACCACTGAGTCTTCAGTATCTTCTGAGTCTTCAGTATCTTCTGTGCATTCAGGTCTACTAGTCTTCAGTATCTTACTGATTAATATCTGCTGACTATACATTGTGCAGATATCTTCCTTAGCTATCTTATACTGAAACCTGACTCAGACTATAAAAATTATCCTGAACATGTCATACTCAGGGTTTTGGGATCTAATCAAAACTCTTTAGTAAATTTATCTCCCAACATGTCAAAAACTTGGTCACAAAGCTGATGTTTGTACTCTGAAAAAGAAAATTGACGAGTTTTTTCACGATAATGAAGACCTTCGTAACAAAATCTCTGCACTTCTTATTTCTAATAAAGAATCTTTAGAAGAAGAACGAGAAGAACATTCTGACCCAAACTCTGAAGAAAATAACATTAATTTGAAGAAGAAGAAGAATGTCAAGGATTTTGTCCTCTCTCTATTAATGTTATTACTAATTATTAAAGATGAAAACCCTAAGAAAGATAAGAATATACTTTCTTTGGAACCCAACCCTAAGAAAGATAAGAATATACTTTCTTTGGAACCCTTTAGTATTACTAAACTTTTTGACAAAATTCCTAATTCTTCTATTTACAAAAAAATTGTTGATACTTCTGATCTTCAAAGAGAAGTAAACTTTCTTAAAAAGGAAGTTAATCAACTTCAAAAAGAAATAGGAACTCTTCATACTAAAGATTTACAACTCGAAGCCCGAATCTCCCTTCTCAAAACTTATCCAGAAGATATTCCTGAATCTTATAATGCTGATAAAACAAATGAAAATTCTATTCAAGCTATTGAAAGAATATCATTCCAAAAATGGTATACAATCATAACTTTAGTTGTTGATGATTTCAAAATTAATGTTTCATGTCATTTAAACAGTGGAGCTTATCAAAATTGTATTAGAGAAGGACTTATTCCTTCCAAATATTATAAAAGACTAATGAAAAATTTATGGCAGCCAATGCAACTCCTCTTCATATAAAGTATAAGTTTTCTAATGCTTATATCTGTAATCAAGGATACTGTTTTAAAACACCTTTCATTCTTGTTAAGAATCTTAGTCAAGATGTTATTCTTGGAACCCCTTTCTTAACTACTGTTGGGAGATGAATTTAATAAAGAAGATTTTGATTAGATCCCAAAACCCCTGAGTATGACATGTTCAGGATAATCTTGATAGTTGAGTCAGGATTCAGTTTAGAGTGCTCAGGATGTTATCTGCACCTTGTATAGTCAGCAGATATAGATCAGGCTAGATTCTGAAGATTCTGAAGACTCAGTAAGTTTCTGAAGTTTCTGAAGTTTCAGTATGAAATTGAAGAAACTGAAGTTTCAGTATGAAACTGAGAAACTGAAGACTCAGTATGAGACTGAGAAACTAAAGACTCAGTATGAAATTGAGAAACTGAAGTCTCAGTATGAAACTGAAAAACGGAAGACTCAGTATATCAGTCAGAATATCTCTGAAGACTCGGAAGACACTGAAGACTCTGAAGACTCAGAAGACTCTGAAGATTCAGAAGGCTGAAGACTGAAGATACTGAAGACAAAGAAGATACTGAAGACACAGTAGTTACTGAAGACTCAGTAATCTACTGAATGCTCAGTATAACCTGAATGTTCCGAGGCACTGAATTATATCTATCTGAAGGCTACAAAACTGAGAAAAACGCGAATACTCAGAAAAATAGATATTGCCCAAGACATTCACATGCAGATAAAATGAACTAAAACTAAGTGTTTTTAAGGTTATATCACTCAGAGATATTGACCAAAAAAGAGCCCTTATGTTTGTCTACATTTACTGATGACAAGAGCCAATCAGAAGAAGACAGCACTGTACTTTACTGACACTGAAAGCGAAAGGTCACTAAAGCATGTCAGTAGTACTATGTTCCAGACTGCAAAAAGTGGTGAGTGGCTGCATGAAAGCATATTGCCTAAAACATGCAAGGGGGTATTCAAACCCTAAAAATAGTCGTTCATCACACACCATAAGAGGAAACTCATGAAGATATCTCTTCCAACGGATAGTTTTTCAAGAGTGGCCTTGGTGATTGCCTATAAATACAAGTGACCCTCTACGTTGAAGGTTACGGGAAATTTTTAAGCAACTCAAGAGCTCAATCTTATTCTTGCAAATTGAAGCACTCGAAAACCCAAGAATTTCCCCAAGTGCTTTACATCGAAGAGAGCTCATTCACTAAGCCTAGTTTGATAAGATATATCCAAAGCTTAGTAGAGATATCCTAGCCTTTTCATTGTACTTATTGTAAAGGATGTCTCATCCTAGTTGGAAACCAACCAAGAAACCCCAAACCCTTTGTAAGGTAGTTTGAGTGTGATTGTTGGTGAGTTTGAGTTGTAAACAGTTAGTAAACTACATTGAGGTAGTCAGAAAACTCTAGAGAAGAAGTGAGTAAACTATATTGGATAGTCAGAAAGCTTGTGTGTGTTTCAGTAAGTAAACTACATTGATGTAGTCAGAAAACACAAAGTAGAAAGGTTAGTAAACTACATTGAGGTAGTCAAAAAACCTTAGGAATTGGTTAAGGAATTTCTCTGAAGGTTAGAGAGAGTGGACGTAGGAGCTTGAGACTCTGAACCACTATAACTTGCTGTGTTGTTTTGCTTTCTGTACTGCATTGTTATCTGTTGCATATCTTTAACTGAAAGCATATTTTCATTGATATTAAGTTGGAATCAATCCACTGAACTTGCATCTAACTGATCACAGCCTTAATCACTGTTTCATTAAAAGGAAGGTTTTAAGCAAAGCTAAAAACGAGTATAAACTTAGGGTCAACCATTCCGCACATCTGAGTAGCTAGAACAGATAGTTACCAAACTGAACTCACTCTACTGAGGGTTCAGTAAGATAGTTATCTGATCCAAGCAGCTCAGGATCTCTGAAAACTCAGACTTAGTTGGGATAATCTGAGGCTACTGAAAGCAGCTCAGGATCATTGTCTCAGGTAGACTTTGACTCAGGGCGATCTGTGGTTCTCAGGGCCAAATCATCAGGACAACCTGACCCATCTGACCTCAGTGAAGAAAAGTTTTAAAATTCACTGAACAAGTGTATTCCCACCCCCCATACACGTGTGAGACTCGTTAGCACCGGGACCAACAAGTGGTATCAGAGCGGGAGTTCAAAAGATCACTGATTTCAAAATTGATCACCTGAACTGATCCATTTTTAAAACCCATCTCTGATCTGATACCAACAAGTGGTATCAGGGCAGTGGTTCAACTTGACCACCTGCTTTGTTGACCATAGTCTAATTTGCTTAAAGACTCCCGTGGTCTACTGAACAGATCTATTTGCTGAAATCTTACAAGGCTCAGACATCATGCCTTCTAAGAAACTTCCAATGTTCTCAGTTGAGAGCTATGATTTATGGAGATTAAGAATGCAGGCTCATCTGTATTCAAAGCATGAAAGAATGTGGAGAGTGGTTTCAAAAGGACCATTCAAATTCACTATTGTGAATCCCAGAATTACTGAAACTGAGAGAAATGATCCCAGAACTGAATTTCCAAAGTCTGATGATCAACTTACTCCTGATGAGAGAAAGTTAGTCAATCTTGACTATATTGCCAAAGATACTTTATATAGCACTATTGATGATGGTGTTATGGGGATGATCTCTCATTGTGAAACTACAAAGGAAATATGGGATACACTTGCTGAGATTGCTAAGGAAGAAAAGGAGTCTGGAGAAAGTTCCAGGTCCTCAGATGAGATGTGCTCAAAAAGTGACAGTCATGATATCTGTATCATGGCTGTAGGAGAGGTAAGTTCTTCTATCTCTGTTGTTGCTCCTACACAAGCACATGAGTTATCAAGTTCTACTGTAAACAGTAACTTTGACCTGATGGATTCTTTTGAGAATCTTATGAAGGACTATGCTGTGTTACAAGAACTGCTAAATGAAACTCAAGAGCAGAACAAAGAACTGACTGCTGAGAATCTAAAGTGGAAAGACTCTAAAAATGCTGAGATCACTTCTCAATTGATGGGAACTACTGATGAACTAGATGTTTTGAAAGTACAACTCTCAGAGAAAGAGAAGGTGACAGAGACCCTAAATGGAAAATTAGAGAAATCCACTGAGGAGATTCAGCTTATCAGAACTGAGTTCAATGACCTCTTTGAGAAGCATGAAACTCTAAAGAAGTGTGAGGATAGTGCGCAGAGAAAGTTAGCTCTATTGAATTCTGCATCTAAAGTAATAGATGAAATTCAGAGTTATCAAAGACCTGCCACTATAAAAGCTGGATTGGGATACATTCCAGGGGGAACCTCACAAGGTCATCTGAATTCTGCTTCTAGTAGCACTAAGACTGTCTTTGTTAAACAAGTGGCACCTAATATTCTGACTGAAGAACTGCCCAAAGTTTTAGACAATGGTAAAGGACCTATGGTTTCAGAAAAACTGAATGTTCAGGGAAGAAAGCCCAGACCTCAGGAAAAGGCTAGAAAACCTGATCACTCAGTAGGAAATCTTCAGGCCAGTACTTCAAAGCCTCAGACTAAGAATAACAACCTGAAGAGATCTGCACTGAACCAGCAGAGGAATTTTCAGAAGAGAAACACTCAGCAGAGATATTCTCAACTGAAAAGACCAAGTCCTCAGATTACTGAAAGACCCCAATTTCAGTACAGGCAACCCAAACCCCACTTGCCAAAGGGTAAAGGTTTCCTGAACCCAAGTCAGCAGAGACATAGACCAGCTGCACAAAAGCCAAAGCACTTGAACAAAAGACCTCTACCCAAAAAGAACTCTAAGGCTCATGTTCATGCTAAGGCTGGCACTCATACACAGGATACTGTCAAGGCATCTAGAGTGGTGAATGTGTATGTAGATGTTTATGGAAGACAAATCAGCCACTCTAAAGTAATTAGAGTTGTTAGGCAGATTTGGATTCCAAATGGTACAGCTAACCTGGTAGGACCCTACACCAAATGGGTACCTTTGAACTGATCTGTTTTTCAGGTAAAAGAAAAGGGTACTGAGCTGAATGAAGACAACCTAGCCCTGATAAAAAGAAAGTCTGAGATGTCATTGTTGGGTGAGATGAATCTCCTTCTTGGACTGCAAGTGAAACAAACTAAGAAAAGAATCTTCATCAAAGATCATGTTGAGAAGAAAGACATCAGGATGGAGAAAATTCATACTGATAAACAGAGAGTTGATATCTTGACTAAACCTTTGGCTGAATCAAGATTTCATGAACTATCAGTTGAATTAGGGATGTTGGATCCAGGTGTATAGAGCAAATCTGAAAAATTGAAGGTTTTTAGATGCATGAAGTTTTCTCAGGATTCTACTGAGAAACTCAGGATAAAATTGGATGTACTGAAATCTAAGTCTTGGGAAACTCAGATATACTGAAGATCAGTACTCAGTACTCAGTATCATACTGAACTCGTTCAGTACTCAGTATTATACTGACATTTTATCAAGGTCAAAACTCAGTAAGACTGATAGAGGGAAATTAGTCTGAAGAAGTAATGACTCATGTAACTCATTTATTTCCTAACTGAATCTCAGTAATCATTGGCAATTAATAACAAAACACCTGAAGGGAATATTTGGGCGGGACCTTTGAAATAGCCGAAGGAGGTCAATGGTCTGCAGGAACAGTAATTAATTGCACTGTTCATTAATCACCAATAAGGTTAAATTGGAGGCGTATTATTCGTGAAATCGTCCTTTCATATACCCGATTAGTCGGTGTTTAATCTCATCCGTTGATTTATTCAATCAATACGATTTCCCACGAATCAATTCTATATATTCATTGAGAATACATTCAAAGCTCCATTTCAAAAGCCTTCTTTCTCAAAAACACTCTGCAACTCAAAAACCTCTCATTTGCCCAGAAACCCTCATCGTTCTCAAAACCCTCTACCCAAAAATCTTCAAAATAACGTTCTCCGTTTATGATAAACTTGCTATTTCCAACAAGCCGTGGTACGAGTACGTTGTGTCGCTTGAAAGTTCATCAAATGCAACCCATGAAGAAGAGGTGTTGCACATGATACGGGTCGCGAAGCTCACAAACCTGGTTGCAAATCAACCAGAGGCGGAATATTCAAAGGAGTTAATTGAATTTATCTCAAATTTGAAAATAGACGAGGAGGACTGTATTGAGTCTCAAATTAGAGTTTCTCACTTGGAGCATAGCTCAAAATACGTCGATTTTGTGAGGGAGTTGTATATAATTCCTAAGAATCTAAATGATGTATATGAGTTGAGCAATAGAGGAGAAGACCCTACGATGTATATGATGGGTAGGCAACAAGAATATCTTGATAGGATTACAGAGCATCCTGTTAAGTTTGAGGCTACTCTAAATAAAAGGCATTTGAAGCCAAAATATAGAGTTTTGCTGGATATTGTAAGTAAGTGTATAATGAGTCGATCTGGCAGTTTTGAACAAATCAGTACGCCGAAGCTGAGATTGATGGCGGCTATTGAAGACTCACCCACCACTGATTTCTACTGGCTATGATATTTAATCAGAGTAGTGAGTGACCAAGCAAAACATGTCAAGAAGGAGGATGGTTCGGTTGTAATCAAAGGCAAAATCCTACATGCAACCAAGATAGCCTTTATCTTGGAGATGTGCCGAGAGGAAGAAGATATTTTTGCCAACTACTCACCCTTTCCAAAGTCTAAGGTCCTTTTCAAGCCAACTAGAACAAGGAAGACTTTGAAGGGAAAGAAAGAGAAGAAAGTGGAGACTGCTGCTGAAGGAGCTGCTGAGCAAGCCCATCAAGCCAGGGGGAAGGCTCTGATGGAGGTGAAGAGGGAAAAGGGAGAAGCCCTGAAGAAGAAAGCTCTGGCTCCTAAGCGCAGAAGAGTTCACATTTTTACTGAGGAGGAGGTGAGTGAACCTGAGGAAGTCCAACCTGAGGGCCAGCAAGGTCAGAAATCGCCATTGCAAGTACTGGCTCAGGTTGTGACTACTGCAGAAGAGCAAACTGAGGAACAGGTGTTCTCTGAGGTTCTTGAAACATCTCTGAGCTCAGATAAATTTTCTCAGGAGATATTCAAGGGGCCTCAAGTTTCTACTGAGGAAATGCCTGCTCAGACCTCAGAACAAGCTGAGCCTCAGGAGCTGCAGAATCTTGACATGCTCCTGAGTGAACCAATTCTTTGATCCCTCAGCACCTGAAGCCATTCCTACTGAACCTGAGAGCCCAAAGCTGAAGAAGGGCGAGGCAGAAGAGACTGAGTGGCGTAGCAAGGGGGAACGGTTCATTTTGGACAGGTACCCTGAGCTGAGCTCATATCCTGACCTTCAGGATCTCTTCTTTAGACTGAGGACTACAGTCTACATTCTGAACCAGACTCTGCCAGAGATGCTCAACATTGCCTCATTCAGAGGAGAGGACTGGTGGAATGAAGAGACAGCAGTGCTAACTGAGTTCTCCGGGTTCAGGAAGACCAAGCTCCGAATGAAAGTTTTAGATTTTGATGAGCTGGTCAGGAAAAAGGTGGCTGAAAGGAGGGAAACTGATGTTGGTGCCCCGAGCTCAAAAGATAAAGATCAAGAAGGGGACCAACAAGGAAATGCTGAGAAGCAATCTCAAATGGAGGAAAGTACTGATGCTGGACAGCCTGATATCACACATCCTCAGACTGAAGTTAGTACTCTTCAGGTAACTTTTGGCACTACTAAACATTATGCCAAGGCTACTGAAGTTTCTATCTTGAATTCTGTTGTGTCTGATATGCAGACTGAGGCTCAGGTGGAGACTGAAGCCCAGATGGATACTGAGGCTCAGGTGGAGCAACCAGCTCAGGAGAAACAACAAGTCATATATGCTCCAGAGATTGACTTCCGTCCCATAGTGGACAAGCTGGATAAGGTTGTGCCAATTGTGGAGAAAGTTGCTCATATTGAAGAGACATTGGCCAACCAATCCCAGAAGCTAGGGAACCTGAGTTCTACTTCAGACCTAATGCAGCTTCAGACATCTCTGAATGACAAAATGACTGCCATAGAAGGGAAGGTAGATGGAATCAAAGCTAAACTAAATGTAGAGATGAAGCAAATGTATCAGGAGAGGACTTCATTTCTTGATGCCAAGCTGGTGGAGAAGAATGATCAATTGATCAAGAGTGCTGTTGAGGAAATGGGCTCCTTGCTCATGACCAAGATGACAGAGATGCTAAAAGATGTATTCTCCAACCAGTTTGCACCTTTGTCTGAAGAGTTCTCGGTGGCCAAGAACCATTTGATGAGGCTGGAGGAAGAGCATGACCAGTTGGCTGGAGAAGTGCTGAGTGTCAGCAAAGAGCAATATCACATGGATACCGCACTGTCTCAACTTCTTCCAAGGTATGGTGCCAAGAAGGGGGAAAGGCCTGGAGCCGAGCTGAAGGAGTTATTGGCACACACCTTGAAGAGAAAGGCAGACAAGGAAGCTGAAAAGAAAAATCATGCAGATGCCTTAAAGGAAGTAGAAGCCACTGAGAAGCTCAAGTTCAAGCAAGTGGAAGAGCCAATCTACACTCATGTTTCTGAGCAAACAATGCAGGAAGTTATTTCTGAAAAACTGAGTGGTAGAAGAAAGGTGGAAACAAGCCAAGCCGGTGCAGAGCAACCAATCAAGAGAAAGGTTGTGGCATTTGTTGAACCTGAGAAGAAGAGAGCTAAAGCTTCTAAAGCTACTCAAAGGAAACTGAACATGGAGTTTGAAGAGTCTGACGAAAAAGCTGAAA
This sequence comes from Stenogyne calaminthoides, assembly GCA_037126765.1. Classification (NCBI taxonomy): domain Eukaryota; kingdom Viridiplantae; phylum Streptophyta; class Magnoliopsida; order Lamiales; family Lamiaceae; genus Stenogyne; species Stenogyne calaminthoides. The sequence goes on along the minus strand of JBBCBC010000011.1, from coordinate 25,445,988 downwards.
AGGAAGTCTTCAACACAAGGAAAGCTCTGAAATCACTTCAGGTGGAACAAGCAAAGAAAACTGCTACTTCTGTATCAGGAGTTCCTTTAATAAGGAAGAAGAAAGAAGAGCAGAAGCGCAGAAGTGGTTTCAAGAAATTCCTGAGCAAAAGGATGGGTACTGCTAAAACTCAGAAGTGGCCGCACATTGATAAATGGATGCCTATCCAATTTAATGATGCCTGGAAAGAAATTAAGAGAACCTTCTGGTTCTATTATGAAGTTCTGAGGGAATGGAGGGGGACAAGCTCAGACATGAGTGAAGCCTTCATTGAATATCTGTTGACCTTCTATCCAAAGTACATGCAAAGTTGGATTAACCTTGCAGATAAAGGAAATGCACAGATTGTTGGCCCTGGTCCATATACCTACCTTGCTCCTAGACTAGAGAATGGCCTGGTGAATGAGACAGTCATTTCTCAAGAAATTGCTCAGTATGCCATCCAATTAGGACTGACAGGAAATAACCCAGATATCATCAAAGAAAGGGATGCATTGAAGAAGAGATATTATGGGATGTTCAACCTGGAGGTGCCTGAGGATGAGGTTGAAGAAGATTGAAGAGCTGAAGCTGAAGATTGAAAAAGACTGAAGACTAAAGACTGAAGACTCTTTGTACTTCTTTTGTTTTTGTCTTTGTTTTTGATAAATTTCATTGTACTCTGTAACTTCTATTCCTACAACAATGAAACATTATCTTTATGCTCAAAGATAATATCCCATTATCTTTTTACATGTCTTTTATGTTTTGATATGCCTTATGTTTTGTTGTGAAAATTATTTGGAGATTTGCCATTCTTGGATTGTAATAGAAAAACTGAAACCTGAGTATAGGTTAAGTGTTTTTGTAACAAGATGGTTTTGGCATCATCAAAAAGGGGGAAATTGTTGGGAGATTAATTTAATAAAGAAGATTTTGATTAGATCCTAAAACTCCTGAGTATGACATGTTCAGGATAATCTTGCTAGTTGAGTCAGGATTCAGTTTAGAGTGTTCAGGATGTTATCTGCACCTTGTATAGTCAGCAGATATAGATCAGGTTAGATTCTGAAGATTCTGAAGACTCAGTAACTTTCTGAAGTTTCTGAAGTTTCAGTATGAAATTGAAGAAACTGAGAAACTGAATACTCAGTATGAGACTGAGAAACTAAAGACTCAGTATGAAACTGAGAAACTGAAGTCTCAGTATGAAACTGAGAAACTGAAGACTCAGTATATCAGTCAGAATATCTCTGAAGACTCAGAAGACACTGAAGACTCAGAAGACTCTGAAGATTCAGAAGGCTGAAGACTGAAGATACTGAAGACAAAGAAGATATTGAAGACACAGTAGTTACTGAAAACTCAGTAATCTACTGAATGCTCAGTATAACCTGAATGTTCCGAGAAACTTAATAATATCTATCTGGAGGCTACAAAACTGAGAAAAACGCGAATACTCAGAAAAATAGATATTGCCCAAGACATTCACATGCAGACAAAAGGAACTAAAACTAAGTGTTGTTAAGGTTATATCACTCAGAGATATTGACCAAAAAGAGCCGTTATGTTTGTCTACATTTACTGAAGACAAGAGCTAATCAGAAGAAGACAACGCTGTACTTTACTGACACTGAAAGCGACAGGTCACTGAAGCATGCAGTAGTACTATGTTCCAGACTACAAAAAGTGGTGAGTGGCTGCATGAAAGCATATTGCCTAAAACATGCAAGGGAGTATTCAAACCCTAAAAATAGCGGTTCATCACACACCATAAGAGGAAACTCATGAAGTTATCTCTTCCAAAGGATAGTTTTTCAAGAGTGACCTTGGTGATTGCCTATAAATACAAGTGACGATCTACATTGAAGGTTACGGGAAATTTGTAAGCAACTCAAGAGCTCAATCTTATTCTTGCAAATTGAAGCACTCGAAAACCCAAGAATTTCCCAAGTGCTTTACATCGAAGAGAGCTCATTCACTAAACCTAGTTTGATAAGATATATCCAAAGCTTAGTAGAGATATCCTAGCCTTTGCATTGTACTTATTGTAAAGGATATCTCATCCTAGTTGGAAACCAACCAAGAAACCCCAAACCCTTTGTAAGGTAGTTTGAGTGTGATTGTTGGTGAGTTGGAGTTGTAAAGAGTTAGTAACCTACATTGAGGTAGTCAGAAAACTCTAGAGAAGAAGTGAGTAAACTATCTTGGATAGTCAGAAAGCTTGTGTGTGTTTGAGTAAGTAAACTACAGTGAGGTAGTCAGAAAACTCAAAGTAGAAAGGTTAGTAAACTACAATGAGGTAGTCAGAAAACCTTCGGAAGTGGTTAAGGAATTTCTCTGAAGGTCAGTGAGAGTGGACGTAGGAGCTTGAGTCTCTGAACCACTATAACTTGCTGTGTTGTTTTGCTCTCTGTACTGCATTGTTATCTGTTGCATATCTTTAACTGAAAGCATATTTTCACTGATATTCAGTTGGAATCAATCCACTGAACTTGCATCTAACTGATCACAGCCTTAATCACTGTTTCATTAAAAGGAAGGTTTTCAGCAAAGCTAAAAACGAGTATAAACTTAGGGCCAACCATTCCGCACATCTGAGTAGCTAGAACAGATAGTTACCAAACTGAACTCACTCTAATGAGGGTTCAGTAAGATAGTTATCTGATCCAAGCAGCTCTGGATCTCTGAAAACTCAGGCTTAGTTGGGATAATCTGAAATTTCTTGAAAAGCGATTTCGGGATCATTGTCTTAGGTAGACTTTGACTCGGGAGATCTGTGCTTCTCAGGGCCAAATCATCAGGACAACCTGACCCATCTGACCTCAGTGAAGAAAAGTTTTAAAATTCACTGAACACGTGTATTTCCCCCCCCCATACACGTGTGAGACTCGTTAGCACCGGGACCAACAACTACTTTATATCCTTTCGTTGTTAATAGAACTGGTATTACTACTAATATTATGGGAAATTCAATTTCTTTTAATTTCTTAAATCTCGTTAAGCAAAGAGAAATTTCTTTGCTACAAGAACATTTAATATCTCAAATTAATTATATTTCAAGAAAACAATTTCATATCCAATCCTTACAAGAAGAAATTCCTTATCTAAAAATTGAAGAAGCCAATTAAACATCTTAATATCTTTTTACAAGTTGTTAAGAAAAATGGATTAGCCATTTCTGCTCCTAAAATCAAATTATTTCAAACAAAAATTAGATTTTTCGGTCATGATATTTATAGAGGTACTATTAAGCCAATTACTCGAGCAATTGAGTTTGCTAATAAATTTCCTAATGAAATCAAAGACAAAAATCAATTGCAAAGGTTTCTTGGATGTCTTAATTACATCTCAGACTTCTTTCCTAAACTTAGGATTATTTGCAAACCTCTTTTTCAAAGACTCCAAAAGGATCCTCCTTTATGGAATTACACTCATACTAATATTGTTATAAGTATTAAAAAAAAAGTTAAATCTCTTCCCTGTTTAGGTATTCCTAAACCCGATGCTTTCATGATAATTGAAACTGATGCATCAGATATAGGATATGGAGGTATTTTAAAACAAAGAATTACATCTCATACATCTCATACTGCATCTCATGCATCATCCTTTCAAAATTCAAAAGAACAACTTGTTATATTTCATTCTGGTATTTGGATCGGTCCTCAAAAGAATTACTCTACTATTAAAAAGGAAATTCTTTCTATTGTCCTTTGTATTTCAAAATTTCAAGATGACATTTTTAATAAAAAATTCCTTTTAAGAATCGATTGTAAATCCGCTAAGAAAGTTTTACAAAAAGTTGTAAAAAATATTATTTCAAAACAGATTCTTGCACGATGGTAAGCCATCCTTTCTAGTTTTGACTTTGATATAGAATATATTAAAGGTGAAAACAATTCATTACCTGATTTTCTGATAAGAGAATTTCTTCAGAAAGATGAGTCGTCCAAGGATGCAAACACCTGATCATTACTCTTCAAAAGCACTCATTAACCCTAATCAATTCCAAGCCATTTCAGAATTCCCTACTTTACCTTATTCAAACATACTCAGAGCTCCTGCTCCTTCTACCCCTTCAAAATTTGAGTCGTCCGGTTCTAACTTTACTAAACTCAATCAATCAAAACAATCCTATTTCACAAAACCAACCCCAGAGCATATTACTCTGACCAAATTCACAAATTCTCCCGATTTCAAAACTCTCAAAGATATTATCTCAAGATATTTTCCTATGGGATGTCAATGGTATTTTGACAACCCTCTTAAAACCCAGAATTCTACGAATTCATACTTGTCGATACCAATTCTGTCGAAATTCATACAATGGATCCTAAAAACCCGGAAAGGATCTCTTTCTCAAAATGTATTATTAAGTGAATCCTCAGATCTGAAGACTTGACTTTTCCTCATTCAGAAAAGAGTTTTTCAAAACCATTCTCTCCAAAGGGTTTTTCTTACCCTGATTACAAAATGGCATGGTTCAAAATGTTCTTCTTTAGACCATTTGATCATTCCTGGTTCTTCACATTTCATCTAGACTTTTCTAAAACCATCTTCCCAGTTTGGTTTCTAGATCGGTGGATTCAATTTGGACCTTTATCAGTCATTTTACCAAAAGAAATTCAAGAAGCACTTACTTACTATTGTCAAAAGGCTCCAGGCGAACAGTACAGAAAAGAAATTCAATTTTATGCTGAATTCAAAGTCCCATGGATTCTATGTTGGAGCTTCGCGTTTCAACAACATTTCGCTAAACCTTTTCCAGTCTCTATTGTTAGAGAATTCAAAATAAAATGTTGGCAAGGATTTTCAACAAATTTTTGCAACCCTTCCGTTGTTCAGAAGTTCCTTACTACAGGTGAGAAATCTAAATGGGAACATCCTTCAAAAACTATTCAACAATCTGCAAATGCAACCAGTTCAAAGAAAAAGAAAAATCTAAAGAGGTAAAAACCTTTGAAGATGAAGATGAGGCTCCTCCCCTTTCTCAGAAACAGATCAAAATGTTCCAACTTCTGAAAGATAATCCAGATATGGCCAAAGAATATCTGCAATTCATTAAAGCAAAAAGAAATTCTTCCACCTCTGAGGAAGAGACTTCTGATAATTCAAGTTCTGATGTTTTTGGAGATCATTGCGCTCAAGATCCATATGACTTCTGACTACCTTGCATTTCAACTATTCAAAGTAAAAAAGAAAAATTCAAAAAAGCCGAAAAAATAAAAAAGGCATTAAAAAAGAAAAAAGAAAAAACTCTCTTTTTATTGTCTTATTCCAGGTACTTCAAATTTGATACTACATGGCAAGATTGAATCAGAAGCTTCTCAGTGAAGTGTGTATTCATTTACAGCTGGATTCAACTTCCGACAAAGTTAAAATTGTAGACCCTCCTCCTTTTACTTTCGGTGATAATTACTTCCCGACAAGATAAAAAGAAGATGCTCTTCAACTTGCCCCAACAAATTCAAAAGTCCGATGTGGATACCTCAACGATCTACAACAAATGAAATTCAAATTCAAGGCAAATGAAGATTCATATCAGTCTATAAATAAGTTTGAAAATTCATGTAAGAGGCATTCGAAATTTTAGCCAATATCTCATATCTACCTACACATCCTTACGACACCACCCATATCATCGTTTGACTACCCTTTTCATTCCTCTGATTCAAAGTCTGTATTTCCTATTCAAGTAAGATTTGTATTTTATTTAAGTCTGTATTTTCCATTCATATATTTAAGGTTTTTATTTCAAATCGCTGTGTTTCACTTCCGCACGTATTTTTACTCTGTATTTCATACATATGTATAACCTAGGTACCGTTTTGGAAGGTATTTGTTGATTAGTGTTATTGGTTTCACTAATAAATTTCACTTGTTTAGAATGAAAAAAATTAGTGATTAGTATTATCAGTTTCTCTAATATGTGTCACTTGTTTAGAATGAAAGGTATTAGTCATTAGTTTTATCAGTTTCACGAATAAGTTTCATTTCTTTAGAATAAAAGTTATTAGTTGATTATTTTTATCGAATTCAATAATAAGTGTCACTTGTTAAGAACTAAAGGTGTTATTTGATTTGTGTTATTTATTTTACAAATAAGTGTCAATTTTTTAGGATGAAAGATATTATTTGATTAGTGTTATTGGTTTCACCAATAAGTGTCAGTTGTTTACAATGAAAGTTATTAGCTAATTAGTGTTTTTGGTTTCACTAATAAGTTTTACTTGTTTAGAATGAAAGGTATTAGTTGATTATTGCTATTTGTTTCACTATTAAGTATCATTTATTTACAATGAATGGTATTTGTTGATTAGTGTTATTGGTTTCACTAATAAATTTCACTTAAATAAATTAAGTATCACTTGTTTACAATGAAAAAAATTAAGTATCACTTAATAGTTGAAACCAAAAACACTAATCAACTAATAAATTTCACTTGTTTCACTAATAAATTTAACTTGTTTAGAATGAAAAAAATTAGTGATTAGTATTATTGGTTTCTCTAATAAGTGACACTTGTTTAGAATGAAAGGTATACGTTGATTAGTGTTATATGTTTCACTATTAAGTTTCACTTGTTTATAACGAAAGATATTAGTTCATTAGTTTTATTGGTTTCATTAATAAGTATCGTTTCTTTAGAATTAATGGTATTAGTTGATTAGTTTTATCGGATTCAATGATAAGTGTCACTTGTTAAGAACTAAAGGTATTAGTTGATTTGTGTTATTTGTTTCACAAATAAGTGTCACTTGTTTATAATGAAAGTTATTAGTTGATTAGTGTTTTTGGTTTCACGAATAAGTTTCACTTGTTAAGAATGAAAGGTATTAGTTGATTAGTGTTATTGGTTTCACCATTAAGTATCACTTGTTTAAAAAGAATGATATTAGTTGATTAGTGTTATTGGTTTCACGAATAAATTTCACTTGTTTAGAATGAAAAAAATTAATGATTAGTATTTTCGGATTCTCTAATATGTGTCACTTTTTTACAATGAAAGGTATTAGTTCATTAGTTTTATCGGTTTGACGAATAAGTGTAATTTCTTTAGAATGTAAGGTATTAGTTGATTATTTTTATCGGATTCAATAATAAGTGTCACTTGTTAAGAACTAAAGGTATTATTTGATTTGTGTTATTTGTTTTACAAATAAGTGTTACTTGTTTAGGATGAAAGGTATTAGTTGATTAATGTTATTGGTTTCACCAATTAGTGTAACTTGTTGACAATGAAATGTTAATTGATTAGTGTTATTGATTTCACGAATAAGTTTTACTTGTTTAGAATGAAAGGTATTAGTTGTATATTGTTATAAGTTTCACTAATAAGTGTCACTTGTGTACAATGATAGGTATTATTAGTTGATTAGTGTTATTGGTTTCACAAATAAGTCTTACTTGTTTAGGATGAAACATATTAGTTGATTTGTGTTATTGGTTTCACCAATAAGTGTCACTTGTTTACAGTGAAAGTTATTAGCTGATTAGTGTTTTTGGCTTCACTAATAAGTTTCACTTGTATAGAATGAAAGGTGTTAGTTGATTAGTGTTATTGGTTTCACTATTAAGTATCACTTATTTAGTTTACAATGAATGGTATTTGTTGATTAGTGTTATTGGTTTTACAAATAAGTTTTACTTGTTTAAGATGAAATGTATTAGTTGATTAGTGTTATTGGTTTCACCACTAAGTGTCACTTTTTTATAATGAAGGTTATTAGTTGATTAGTGTTTTTGGATTCACTAATATGTTTCACTTGGTAAGAATGAAAGGTGTTAGTTAATTAGTGTTATTCCTTTCAATATTAACTATCACTTGTTTACAATGAATGGTACTTGTTGATTTGTGTTATTGATTTCACTAATAAATTTCACTTGTTTAGAATTAAAAAATTTAGTGATTAGTATTATCCACAAACCCTAAGTTTTTCTAATAAGTGTCACTTGTTTAGAATAAAAGGTATTAGTTGATTAGTTTTATATGTTTCAAATTTAATTGAGTATCACTTGTTTAGAATGAAATGTATTAGTTCATTAGTTTTTTATAATAAGGTTTCACGCTAATAAGTATCATTTAAAGTTTATTTTAGAATGAAGCATTAGTATTAGTTGATTATTTTTATCGGACTCAATAATAAGTGTCACTTGTTAAGAACTAAAGATATTATTTGATTTTTGTTATTTGTTTTACAAATAATTGTTACTTGTTTAGGATGAATGGTATTAGTTGATTAGTGTTGATTAGTGTTATTGGTTTCACCAATTTAGTGTAACTTGTTGAAAATGAAATGTATTAGTTGATTAGTGTTATTGATTTCTCTAATAAGTGTCACTTGTTTAGAATGAATGGTATTTGTGTAGAACTTTTATAATGAAAAAAATTAATATCACTTAATAGTTGAAACCAAAAACACTAATCAACTAATAAAAATCTTACTTGTTTCACTAATAAATTTCACTTGTATAGAATGTTTCAAAAAAATTAGTGATTAGTTATTATTCGGTTTCGGTTTCTCTAATAAGTGACACTTGTTTAGAATGAAAGGTATAAGTTGACTAGTGTTATATGTTTCACTATTAAGTTTTACTTGTTTATAACGTATAAAGGTTTAGTTCATTAGTTTTATCGGTTTCACGAATAAGTATCGTTTTCTTTAGAATTAATGTTATTAGTTGATTAGTTTTATATGGATTCAATGATAAGTCACTTTCTAAGAACTAAAAGGTATTAGTTGATTTGTGTTATTTGTTTCACCAATAAGTGTCACTTGTTTATCCTTGTTTATGTTTTAATGAAAGTTATTAGTTGATTAGTGTTTTTGGTTTCAGAATAATAAGTTTCACTTGTTAAGAATGAAAGGTATTAGTTGATTAGTGTTATTGGTTTCACCATTAAGTATCACTTGTTTACAAAGAATGATATTGGTTGATTAGTGTTATTGGTTTCACTAATAAATTTCACTTGTTTAGAATGAAAAAAAATTAGTGATTAGTATTATCGGTTTCTCTAATATGTGTCACTTTTTTACAATGAAAGGTATTAGTTCATTAGTTTTATCGGTTTGACGAATAAGTGTCATTTCTTTAGAATGTAAGGTATTAGTTGATTATTTTTATCGGATTCAATAATAAGTGTCGCTTGTTAAGAACTAAAGTTATTATTTGATTTGTGTTATTTGTTTTACAAATAAGTGTTACTTGTTTAGGATGAAAGGTATTAGTTGATTAATGTTATTGGTTTCACCAATTAGTGTAACTTGTTGACAATGAAATGTTAATTGATTAGTGTTATTGATTTCACGAATAAGTTTTACTTGTTTAGAATGAAAGGTATTAGTTGATTATTGTTATAAGTTTCACTAATAAGTGTCACTTGTGTACAATGAAAGGTATTATTAGTTGATTAGTGTTATTGGTTTCACAAATAAGTTTTACTTGTTTAGGATGAAGCATATTAGTTGATTAGTGTTATTGGTTTCACCAATAAGTGTCACTTGTTTACAATGAAAGTTATTAGCTAATTAGTGTTTTTGGTTTCACTAATAAGTTTCACTTGTATAGAATGAAAGGTGTTAGTTGATTAGAGTTATTGGTTTCACTATTAAGTATCACTTGTTTACAATGAATGGTATTTGTTGATTAGTGTTATTGGTTTCACAAATAAGTTTTACTTGTTTAGGATGAAACGTATTAGTTGATTAGTGTTTATTGGTTTCACCACTAAGTGTCACTTTTTTATAATGAAAGTTATTAGTTGATTAGTGTTTTTGGATTCACTAATATGTTTCACTTGTTAAGAATGAAAGGTGTTAGTTAATTAGTGTTATTCCTTTCAATATTAACTATCACTTGTTTACAATGAATGGTACTTGTTGATTTGTGTTATTGATTTCACTAATAAATTTCACTTGTTTAGAATTAAAAAATTTAGTGATTAGTATTATCAGTTTTTCTAATAAGTGTCACTTGTTTAGAATAAAAGGTATTAGTTGATTAGTTTTATATGTTTCACTATTGAGTATCACTTGTTTAGAATGAAATGTATTAGTTCATTAGTTTTATCGGTTTCACGAATAAGTATCATTTCTTTAGAATGAACGGTATTAGTTGATTATTTTTATCGGACTCAATAATAAGTGTCACTTGTTAAGAACTAAAGATATTATTTGATTTTTGTTATTTGTTTTACAAATAATTGTTACTTGTTTAGGATGAATGGTATTAGTTGATTAGTGTTATTGGTTTCACCAATTAGTGTAACTTGTTGAAAATGAAATGTATTAGTTGATTAGTGTTATTGATTTCTCTAATAAGTGTCACTTGTTTAGAATGAATGGTATTTGTGTAGAACGAAAAAAATTAAGTATCACTTAATAGTTGAAACCAAAAACACTAATCAACTAATAAATCTCACTTGTTTCACTAATAAATTTCACTTGTATAGAATGAAAAAAATTAGTGATTAGTTATTATCGGTTTCTCTAATAAGTGACACTTGTTTAGAATGAAAGGTATAAGTTGACTAGTGTTATATGTTTCACTATTAAGTTTTACTTGTTTATAACGAAAGGTTTAGTTCATTAGTTTTATCGGTTTCACGAATAAGTATCGTTTCTTTAGAATTAATGTTATTAGTTGATTAGTTTTATCGGATTCAATGATAAGTCACTTTCTAAGAACTAAAGGTATTAGTTGATTTGTGTTATTTGTTTCACCAATAAGTGTCACTTGTTTATAATGAAAGTTATTAGTTGATTAGTGTTTTTGGTTTCACGAATAAGTTTCACTTGTTAAGAATGAAAGGTATTAGTTGATTAGTGTTATTGGTTTCACCATTAAGTATCACTTGTTTACAAAGAATGATATTGGTTGATTAGTGTTATTGGTTTCACTAATAAATTTCACTTGTTTAGAATGAAAAAAAATTAGTGATTAGTATTATCGGTTTCTCTAATATGTGTCACTTTTTTACAATGAAAGGTATTAGTTCATTAGTTTTATCGGTTTGACGAATAAGTGTCATTTCTTTAGAATGTAAGGTATTAGTTGATTATTTTTATCGGATTCAATAATAAGTGTCGCTTGTTAAGAACTAAAGTTATTATTTGATTTGTGTTATTTGTTTTACAAATAAGTGTTACTTGTTTAGGATGAAAGGTATTAGTTGATTAATGTTATTGGTTTCACCAATTAGTGTAACTTGTTGACAATGAAATGTTAATTGATTAGTGTTATTGATTTCACGAATAAGTTTTACTTGTTTAGAATGAAAGGTATTAGTTGATTATTGTTATAAGTTTCACTAATAAGTGCCACTTGTGTACAATGAAAGGTATTATTAGTTGATTAGTGTTATTGGTTTCACAAATAAGTTTTACTTGTTTAGGATGAAGCATATTAGTTGATTAGTGTTATTGGTTTCACCAATAAGTGTCACTTGTTTACAATGTAAGTTATTAGCTGATTAGTGTTTTTGGTTTCACTAATAAGTTTCACTTGTATAGAATGAAAGGTGTTAGTTGATTAGCGTTATTGGTTTCACTATTAAGTATCACTTGTTTAGTTTACAATGAATGGTATTTGTTGATTAGTGTTATTGGTTTCACAAATAAGTTTTACTTGTTTAGGATGAAACGTATTAGTTTATTAGTGTTATTGGTTTCACCACTAAGTGTCACTTTTTTATAATGAAAGTTATTAGTTGATTAGTGTTTTTGGGTTCACTACTATGTTTCACTTGTTAAGAATGAAAGATGTTATTTAATTAGTGTTATTCGTTTCACTATTAACTATCACTTGTTTACAATGAATGGTATATTTATATATATTTAACAGTACATCATTTCCAAATTAATATTTACGAATATCATAGTGTTATATTTTATATTAATGGTTATTGTGTATATGTTTATCTTTTGTCTTAATTGATTATTTATAATATTATTATATTTAATATTTATTTATTTAAGGATAGTTTTTTTTAAAAAAAAGTTTCTATAATATCTACATTTATACTTTATGACTATATATTTTATAGATATTAAAGCAATTATTAATATAATAATAAATTTATTTTTGTTATTTTTTAATAAGAGTATGTCAAATAATTATATTATTTTTAATATTTATTAAATAATATTTAGAGATAATATTACACGATTCTTATATAAATTAATACTTTAATACAATTTTTTAAATTATAAATAGGTCATTTATTTTCTAATTTATTATTTAAATTGACATATATATTTATAGTTTATATTATTTACTAAGACTATATTATTTATATTTAATATATTTAGATGTATATAAAATATATTATTATATTTATTTTTAAAACTCAAATTAAATATTTATTATTTAGTAAAGTCATATTATTATATTTTTAATTATAATTTATATATTAGTTCAAATGTTATTATATATGCATGCATAATATATTTACTTATGTTTAAATTCAGAGTATTTATTATCTATTGAACATCTACATTTATTTTAATAAATTATAGTATAAATTTTGTATAGTATATATTAAATATAATATGTCAATTTTTGTTTAAGATGGTTTCAATTTTAGTTACCTTTTTTTATGAACCTGCAATTCATTTGAATATTTTACTTATTATAATACATACATTTATACTTTTATGAAAACATTATATTGATTATAAAAATATTATTTCTTAATATTTATATTTAACATATATTATTTTTAAGTTAATATTTAAAAATATCTTAGTGTAATATTTTATATTAATGTTTATATAGAGTTTCTTTAATATCTTAAATAATATATGCTTACTTATGAAAATATATTAATGTTTATGTATCTTAGTGTAATATTTTATATTAATGTTTATATAGAGTTTCTTTAATATCTTAAATAATATATGCTTACTTATGAAAATATATTAAAGTTTATGTATATGCTTATTTTTATTGGTGTATTTACCTTAAATTATACATTTTTAAAAATTACAAAAAGTTTATATATTTCTTTAATGTATATTTTTAATAGTTTTATAATTATTTAAATTTAAATTTATAATATTTATTAGGAGTTTTATCAATTCAGTGCGAAAGATGGTAAAACTATCAATTTAAGGCCTGAAAGATTTTTCCTATCGATTCAAGGCCTGAAAGATAAAAAAACTATCAATCCAGGGCCTGAAAGATGGAAATTATCAATTCGAGGCTTATAAATGTTAAGGTCATGTTTGGCACTAAAACCCTGAACACTAAACCCTAAACCCTAAACCCTAGACGATGAACCCTAAACCTTGAACCATGAACCGTAATCCCCTTGAAACGTAAACCTTGAACCGTAAACCCTAAAAATTAAAAAAATAAGAACATGAAATAAGGATATGAAATATAAGTGTCAAACATGGCCTTAAAATGTGTGAGCCTCAAATTGATAGTTTTTATCTTCCAGACACTGGATCGATAGTTTTCTATCTTCCAGGCCTTGAATCGATAGGAAAAATCTTTCAGGCCTTAAATTGATAGTTTTATCATCTTTCAGGCCCTGAATTGACATTTTTCCTATTTATTATCTATTTAATGTCAACGAGAGATGCCAGAAGGATACAAGCCTAAAGAGTGAAGAATCAGAAGACTTCTCAGGATCAACTGTTTTTAAATTCAAACTTTTCTGATGTAACATGTAATCGACAAATCTAATGAGAAAAGTTTATTTTCTGATCCTAAGACAAAATCTCATTGTCTTCTGATTATATGCTCTTTACTGTTCTATATTTATCAACTGTGATTGGTTTCTCAAAGTGTTTTGGTTTCATCAAAAAGGGGGAAATTGTTGGGAAATTTAGAGTTTTGATGAAAGTTCTAAAACACATGTAATAGGACGGTCGGACACATTAGTACCGAATGATGTTTATATTACCGATTATAGAATACCAGTTGATAATTCTTTGTATAGAACAACCGATGTAATAGATAGGTCACATATTGAGGAATCTCAATATGTATAGATCGATCTGAAGATATGAAGAACGGTGATGTCCGCGGGCGGAAGGCAAGAGAAGATCGAAGATCAGATCGATCTGATCAAGTCAGATATCTCAGCTGAAGTCATGAAGCTCAAACTCAGAATACTTGAAGATCAGATGATTTCCAGAAGATCAGACCAGAAGACCTACATCAGCTGAGTTTGCTAGTTGAAGCTAAGTCAACCCAAGCACCGAGAAGACTCCATCAGTAGATCGATCATTCGATTCGATCGATCGGTCACTCACCAGTGGTGGCCCGATGTTTCACCAAAACACACGTCTATGATCTGAACAAGAAGAATGTCAACCTTAGTTGGAAGAACAACACTGAAAAGTGCATCTGTTAACCAATAAGAACGAGACACGTATGATCGAGGCCGGCAATTCGGGATTTGGTCTTTCGCTTTCTCTAACGACTATAAAAGACACTATTCATATGCCCGGCCATGCGTTCCTCAAGCACGCCACATCAATCTCGCAAGTCTACTAAATATAGCACGAAATTCAAATTGCTCTCCAACGGCTCTTTGATTTCGAGGTCTATAAATATGGGATCACACTTCAGAGTGAATATACGGAAACTATCAAGAAGCTCAAGCTATAATCAGATTTTTCCGCACGACGAACACGAACTTGAAGTTTATTTACTATAGTGTTCAAATCCCATAAGTTCTTAGCACATAAATCTTTTCATCTAGCTGATAGACTACTTAAAAACTAGAGAAGATTTCATAGTTGGAACCAAAACAATCTTACCCAAAGTTAGGTTAAGTTGTTTAGCAAGATTTCAGACTAGGGTTTCTAGTTCTGATTTCTGGGATCGGTTGAGTGAGAACTCCTTAAGTATCTGGTTGTGTACTGTGTTGGACTAACACAAAAATCTAATTCCAGTTGGTTTAGTTGGTGCCCCTTGTGATAGAGAAGAGTGGACGTAGGACTGGTTTGTCCGAACCACTATAAATCTTGTGTGCCTTTACCTGCTTTGATTAACTGCTTACACAATCGCACAACTATTAAAGCTGCATACATATTCTAAGTTAAGATCAGTTTACACCAAGCTTCTGATCTGATCAAGCTTGACACTTTAGTCAACTGGTTAAAAGACTGACTTTGGAATCTGATTTATCAAAACTGGTTTTTCACACGGGTAAAACTTAGCTTCCGCACAAATCAGTTAAACTGATAGATACCGAACTGATCTGCCTTCAGGCGATCAGTAAGTTAGATATCAGTCCAAACTGATTCACTTGCACTCTGATCAGGCTAACTGCCATCACACCTGATCTGCACGAAAAGTTTTCAGAAGTCTATTCACCCCTCCCCTCTAGACTTCTGCCCTCACAAAACCCGTTCGGGACCTACAATTATATTATTATATTATCTTAGATATATATGTATACGTATACTTACGTAACATATTTAGTATTTAAATTATTTATAATTAATTTTATTTTAATGGTCATAATATTTATAACTACATTTTTCTTGAGATTTTATATTACATATTCATATGAATTATATTTAATTTGTAAGGTATATGTATATAAACAATATTTATAGTTTTATTTTAATGGTCATAATATTTCTAATTATATATATATATATATATATATATATATATATATAATATTTTAAAAGATATATGTATATTTATTTCTTTTATTTTTTTGAAAGCATGCTTATTTATTTGTAAGGTAGTATATCTTTAACATTTAAGATCAATATAACCATTTATGTTTCCCGTAAAAAAAACAATATATAACATGCAAATATACTAAAACCGAATCAAACTTAACGATAACAATAAATAAATAAATAAATAAAGCAAAAACCCAAACAACAAATAACAAGCAAATCAAATTACATAGGCCCGAATAAAACAACAAAACCAAACCGACAACATATTAATAAAAAAATTAACAACCAAACCCAAAATACATGGCAAAACCTAAAAATATACTAAACACAAGCAAACCTAACGATAACAATAAATAAACAAAGCTAAAACACATAGAACACATAGCAAGCGAACTCACAAATTACATAGGCCCAAAGAAAACAACAAAACCAAACCTAGCCCCAAAGCTAACAACAAAACCAAACACAGACCCAAAGCAAACAACAAAACCTAACACAAGCTAAATCAAATAACAAAACTGAAATGCATGCCTAAAAACAAAGGCAAACCAGACATAAAAGAAAAGTTTTTTACCAAGAGTGTTGATTAGCTCCTGGAGAAATGCAGAAATGTACAAATTTCATCATCTGACTTCCATTGTTGGTTATAGTAATAATCTGAAATGGAGTGGCATTTGCTGCATAAAATGATGTGGCATATTCAGTCTATTCGATTTTATACATTCAAACCAAGTGACTACCCAAAATGGTGAAATAATAAGGAAAACATATATGAAAATGTTCACCCCACTTGAAAAATATAACATCAGACTAAGCTGTAGGTCCCGAATGGGTTTTGTGAGGGTGGAAGTCTAGAGGGGAGGGGTGAATAGACTTCTAAAACTTTTCGTGCGGATCAGGTGTGATTTACAGATTGCCCGATCAGAGTGCTAGTGTATCAGTTTAGACTGATGTTCAATCTTACTGAGTGCCTTAGGGCAGATCAGCTTGATATCTGTCAGTTTAACTGAGAGTGCGGAAGCTTGTTTTTACCCGTGTGAAAAACTAGTTTTATCAATTTGGATTCTCAAGTCAGTTTTCAATCAGCTGACTAAGGTGTCATCCTGATCAGATCAGTTGCTTGGTGCAGACTGAGCTTAACTTTAGAATATGTATGCGCTTTTAAACTCAGTAGTGTGAATAGTGTAAAGCAATAAGAAAGCAAGTAAATGCACAGAAGACTTTTTATAGTGGTTCAGACGAAACCCGTCTTACGTCCACTCTTCCCTTAACATAGGGGAACCTTAACCGAACTTAACTTGCGGGACTTATATCCCTCACGGGATGGCCGATAGATGTTTATTGAGTTCACACTCTACAGATGTTTATCGAGTTCACACTCAACCGAACTAGAAATCAAAAAACTAGAATCCCTAGTCTGAAATCTTCCGGGAACAAACTTAACCTAACTTGCGTTTGGGTAAAGAATGTTTGAGGGTTCCAACTGGAAATTTATCCTGGTATTTTAGGTAGCCAAATGCTAGTGGATAGTATTTCTTGCTAAGAACAAATGGGATGAACACTCTAACAATAATCTTCAAATATGGTGTTCTTCTAGCGAAAATTCTGAAGGCTTTTAACTTCTTGAAAATCTGCGTTAATGTTGTTCCGCTTTGCTCAATTGTTCATGTGATAGTAGTTGGTCTCTTGGCCTCTCTATCTTTCACTTGACGAGCAATCCCATTTTATAGACCTCGAAATCAAAGAGCCGTTGGAGAGCAATTTGGATTTTGGGCTATATTAGGTAGGTTGTAGGATATGATTATGACGTGCTCCGATTATCTGCGTGGCCGTAAGCATGATTAGCGCCGTTTTTGTCCGCAGCGTCGTATCCCTCAATGTCAGTTCTTTTTTTGCACGTGCCGCTTTCTCTTTGGCTTCGCGAGGTGGCACTTCAGTAATTTGTCCGTTAGACGATTGATATTCCTTTTGTAGAAGATTCTTCTTGTCTGGTGTATAATTTTGATTGACACCAGGTGTGAGCTGACTTGATCAGGTAACTGATCAATCTACCTTGTTTGAGTCTTCTGATGCATATTGTCTTAGCTCAATACGTAGACTTGACTGAATGTAGGTCTCCAGGTCTTTTGATCTTCAGGTGTCTCTGAGCCTCAGTGTATTCAGTCATAGTGAGTCTTCAGGTTAATCTGAGTCTTCAGGTTCATCTGAGTCTTCAGGTCCATCTGAGCCTTCAGGTTCATATGAGTCTTCAGTATCTTCTGTCTTCACCTGATCTTCTGACTTCTTATCTTCTGATCATCTGACCTTATCTGGGTCATCTGATACTTCAACCTGACCTATACATATTGAGTTCCCCCTCAATATGTGACCTATCTTTTACATCAGCTATCTATACATTTCAGCTGGTCATCTTAATCTGATTCTAAGTCATCAGTCAGCTAACAGGTCTGACTGGTCCTATTACAACCTGTTTTGGAACTTCCATCAAAACTAAAATACAGATTTCCCAACAATTTCCCCCTTTTTGATGGAACCAAAACACTTAATCAGAAAAACAGATACCATGAATGGAAATGTAGATAATGTAAACAGTACATACCTCAGAAGACAATGAGATGTTGTCTTAGAATCAGTGAGATGGAATATTTCATTCAGATAGGTGTGTGCATTATAGAATACATGAAAAGCGTACCTATCATCTGATTCAAAGTTGTCTTCCTCAGGTGTACTTGAACATTTGCAGCTCTTTGGGGATGCCAAACATCTTGTACATCCTTTGCATTAGCTTGTCCAGCTCTTCTCTTCTATGGATCCCTCCGTTTTCAGCAAATCCATAGTAGGCATTTTTGAACTTAACATGATCTAGCTTTTTGTCTGGACGCAAAGGTGGATGGAGTAGTTCAAAGGGTGGAGCTTCTGGTATCAGTGACATGATCTTTCCTTCTTTCATCACTGTCTGGTAGAAGTCTGGATACTTTGTTTCTAACAAGTTTAGAAATTCATCATCATTTTTAGTCTGATCTTGATGAATTGGAATCTTCTCCAGGATGTAGACGTCACATAACCATTCTCCTCTGATCTGATCCCATTCTGGAAGCAGATCTAGCCGTGCACAGAGGATGTCTTTAACAGGTGCCGGAAGGGCATTCTTCTCCCAAGCAATCTCCTCTGCTGCAGCTTCGTTCTTCCTCTTCCTTCGGATGTAAGCGATGTTCAGTCCCTTAGCCTCTGCTAACTTCTGCTTCTTGATGGCGGCCTCTCTTGTTTTCTGTCTTGTCTGCTCTTGAATTTGATCGGGAGTCATCGGCTTTTGGTAGAAAGTGATTGGCCTTGTCTACGATCTTCCTTGATAGCTTTTGCCATCTTGCCTTTGCCTTTCTTCCTCCTCGAGTCTGCTCGGAGTTCATCTTGTTCGTCTTCTTGACTAATTTTTTAGCGAGTTCAAAGCTCTCTTGCTTTGTTCATCGATTTCCATTCTTTTACTGTACGAGCGAAGAAAAGTCTTCAATCTTAATCGACTCTGGCGGTAACCTGCGAAATAGCGGTTTTACATTCGTGATCTCTTTACTATGTTGCTCCACGGTTTCTTTCATTTTAAAGAACGAGATCGGTAGATGGAGTGGGTACGGCAAGTCGAATCTGATGGTTTTTGGTAGAGATGAAATTGTTACCAACTGTGTCTGAGTCTGTTTTTCTATCTTCTCTTTATTCTCATGTCCTTCCCCCTTTTTGGTTTCATCAAAGAGGTTGGACATCTTCTTGATTCGAGAAGCGATTAATTGCCGTGAGATCTCCTCTCCGAGTTCCTCGACAACAAGAGGAATGTCTGAATGGTGGCGAAGGTGCGAGGAGTGAACAAAGCGTCTCGAGAGCAATTCGATTTCTGTCTTGCTCGATTCAGTAGAAGCTAGAAAATGTTTCCAACCCATATCCATGTGGTTGTTAGTTTTGTCCAAGGATGCCCAGACACTTTCCAAAAGTACCTGTGTCTGATTGAGCATCTCTGTCTGAACTGTGAGTTTGTCAGACTGGAGTTTGAGCTTCTCAGCAAGAGGATTTACTAGTTTCATTACTTCAGCAAGGATGACATTGTGCATCCCAACTGTGTGACTTCGTTCCTTGTCAACTAGTTTTGCTTGCTCATCTTCAAATCACTTCATCAGATCTGCTGTGAGCGCTGCAAATTTGTCTTCAAATGCAGCCTTGATCCCATCCTGAATCTTCTCAGTATAATGATCTAGGGTATCAGAGCTCATCGTAGCAGTTTGATCAGATGTTGAAGCCTTGCCAAGTCGGGTCTTATCTGCAGCACCCATTCTTGGTTCATCTTGAATGGTTTCTCCCCATTATCAAACAATCCCAATTCAACAGCACTTTCAATCCCAGCATTGTTTAGGCATTTCAACTCCAAGTCTACAAAGAAATCTGATCCCAGAGTTGTCATGAGAATCAGAAATTCTTCAATGCTTTTCAGTCTGATATCCCTCCAGAACACTATTTCTTCTATCTGTTGCTGGATGACAGGATGTTGATCCAATTCAGGGCATAGATCCAGCAGATACTCCTTGATCTGTTGCTTCATTATCCTTATGAAGGGGCTTTCTGGAGCAGGTGAAGCAAGCACGGTTCTAGTATTGAAGGGATTATGAGAGATGGACACTCGCTTGTCGGATCTCTCAGGTTCTTGAGACTTGATCGGGGATTGGGATGTTTGTAGTTCAGGTTCATTTTCAGCGTGTTGAGGGTGTTCAGTTTCCTGAACGGGTTCATTGATTGGTGGTGTGGGAGATGTTGTTCTGATAGGTGAGGGTGAGGGTGAGAAGGTTTTGTGGGGGGAGAGTGGTGGTGATGATTTTTGAGGAGAGGGTGATGTTGATTTGGAAGTGGGCGTTGGCGATCTTGCTCTTTGGAAGATCTTGGTGAGAGGTAGAGAATCAGATGGTGATTCTTACTCAGATTGCTCCACTTCTGTCCCTCTGACAGATTTCTCTCCTTCTGCTGCGATCATCTGCTCTTCCCTCACTTCTCTGATAGTTGGCTCAGAGCGAACTGCTATCTCTTCTTCTAATCTTACTTGCATCAGATCCTTCGTTCTGCTGACTTGCTGGGCAGAACTTGGAGCAGTTTTCAGAGGAGATGAGACTCTCTTCTGACGTTTCCGCTGAGCATCTGGTTTTTTGGCCAGATCCTTCCTCTTCATCCTCTTCTCTGGAATGGCCTTTTCCTGCACTTCAGACGATGCAGTTGCCTTATCTTTTCCCTTCTTTTCTCCCTTGGGTTTGGGCACATAAGGAGTTGGATCTTCATCAGCTTGTCCAGGTAGGGACTCATCCTTGCCCAAAATGGCCTTGTGCTTTGCTTGGTAAATCTTCGCTCCATTCTCGTTCCATTCATAATTTTGTGGCAGTTTATCGGA
This sequence comes from Stenogyne calaminthoides, assembly GCA_037126765.1. Taxonomy (NCBI): domain Eukaryota; kingdom Viridiplantae; phylum Streptophyta; class Magnoliopsida; order Lamiales; family Lamiaceae; genus Stenogyne; species Stenogyne calaminthoides. The sequence continues at coordinate 25,424,895 of JBBCBC010000011.1, read as the reverse complement.
CATAATGATAGAGATTTTGTGTATGAAGGAGCACTTGGAAGATTAGCACACTTCATTGCTCTGGGTCAGTTCGAACTTCCCGGAGACTTTTCGTAGACGTGCTTTGACCATACCCAACCAATCGATATCTGAAGCCTTTTTGATTATTGTAGCCATGAATCTTATCTTGTATGAAGTGACCGCATCAAGGCTGTAAGTTGAGCACATGATCACCTTCTGAACGATCTCAAGAAGAAGGCGATATTTTCTCTTCAGATAGGAGGCTTTGATGTTCGTCTTGTTCTCCTTGTTTGCAGGTCTCAACAACTCGGCTTTAAGAAATTCCTTTTCTCCTACATCAGTCATGTAGGTCTCTGGATTGATGCTTCCTCGAGTTAGGCCGAATATCCTCTGGAGATCGTCATTCGACACTCGAACTTCCATTCCGCCAACGAAAGAAATCGGGTCAGCATCCTTGTCTTCATCCCTCTGTAGATTATAGAGAAACTCCAGGGCTTCATGGGTGTGGACGATGTTCTGATGTGTAGAGCAATATCTTTCCAGCCCACACGCTCGCAAGCACTCCAGAATTTCCAGCAATTCCGGATCTGAGGTGATGGTGAAGACTACGTACTTTTCATCAATGATTTCTTTCTTCATCGATGCAAAGTTGCAGAACTTTTTCCCTTGGCCTGGTCGTGGAACAAGATGTGCCATTTCTGTACGATATGTAAATTGATGTTTAGTTTGAGTAAGATATTTCAATAAATTCAGTCAAACTAGTAATTTTAGCATCAATTTAGCAAATAAGCGTTTAGATCTAATAAAAATTACAGAATCATAGCATCACAACTTGTAAACCTAGGTACCAGAGAGAAATTGAGATCATGTAATTAATTAAATAAGAAATTACCAGAAGTTGATTCGAAAGATTTAGAAATCCGAAGAGTAGAATCAAATGATTTCGAAGGTAATTCTCTGAAGATTTTGAAAAATGTGATCTTTTAAGAACTTTGAGAAGACGAGGTAGTGGAAAGAGGTTTTTTGAAAAAGATTTGGATTTTATAGAATACGAGGGAAAACCTTTTTGCACAACTTTCCAAAGTACTCAAGTATCCGTGTTTTGAAATCAGTGGCTGATAAATAGTTTTGAAAACATATTCTGAAGTCCGCATTAAAAGTTTTGCAGAGCATGCGTCATGAACATAATAAAATAAATTAATTATTTAAATAACGCATATAAGGTATTCAGAAAGTGATAAATAAGAGAACGTATCTGACTGATTGATATTGTAATCAACCAGTTACCACAGTGATCTGATCTGGTACTTGTTGACCTATCTGATGGTTGCCTTATGAATTTCCCAATAATATCTCACTCATCTGATCAGATTTTTTCTTGAAACACTTCACCACTTATCTAATCCTCTTATCTGATACACTTCATCCTTCAGTCTTCTTCTAATCAGCCCGCATTTACTGAAGTCAAATCCCGCCAAAACTTTTACTTCGGGGAGTCCAAAAGTCGCCTCGATTCCCAAATCGGCGTGATTTGACATCCCATAATAATGGCATAGATACGATGTGATTAAACACACCGTTAACTCATCCAACCATTAGCCGCGTGTTCCATACTCGTTGTCGATGCAAATTTCTCTTAAGATCTTCTGAGAAGATAAATTTACATTTATACCCCTAATTTCCTTCTATAAATTAGCCTGGGGTGTTTAGGCAAACAACACAACATAAACCATTTATCTTCTTTAGCATATACTTCATGCTTTTCCGATGAGTTCCTTATTTCTGGTGAAACTTCCGGTGGGAACCTTTAACCCTTTTCCAATGAATTCAGCTTCACAAATCAACCCTGTGTGTTCCTTCACACTGCTTTTGTCGTCATCTAAGATTTCACATACGATCAATGCTAAGCTTCTTTACCACCATGGAGGCGGATCTGCTAAGGAAAATGAGAAGGCACTTCTCCTAACCATATGCACCTTGTGCGCCTATCGAGATGACGAAATTAGCATCAACAGACTCAGTCTGAAATAAAACGTGAGTTTGGTATATGGTCTGCATCAGTCAACAGCTGATCTCCATATATCAAGCTCAATATTTGAATGCGACACAAGTGTCCGTTTGGTCCTTGTGACCAAACCTGTGGCATTGTGCCCCATTTAACAGCTGGAGAGCCCGTTGATTTCACGTCTGAGGGCTCCTGGTTTGGACATCCTTCAAAGCCTCTGTCGCTCCTCACTCCGAAGCTTTTGAGATTGGCTCAGGATTCTCGAAGCCTCTCTGACGCCCCTTCTTAGGATCGAGGGAAAATGAGAGCATCATACCTTGAACTCTCTCTCTTCTTCCCTACCTAGGGTTGGCTTAGGGCTCATGGTTTATGACCTCCGGGTCTTCTTGTACTTGTAATACCACTTGAAGATAGCTTGTAGCACTTGTAGCTTGTGATATCACTTGTAACTTGTAAATCTGACCTCCGGGTCCTTATCAATGAAAAACTCTGTTATTCCATTGCTGTGTTGTTTCTTCTGACTAATGCGATCTGTAGCTTTACTTGACTTGCTTGTTGACTGTAGCTTTAATCGACTTATAAAGTATCTTCCAATCGTCGGTTCCCTTGTCGATATGTCTTGAACTGATCTGCTCCTTGTCTGAACTTCAGATTGGCTACTTGTCTGGCTTTCTGATCTGCTTCTTATCTGAACTTCAGATCGGCTCCTCGTCTGGTCATTTGATTAGTTGAGATTCCTAACTCAACTGATTCATGCCCTTTGGTGGGTCTTTTAACCAACTGGTTACGGAGATCGATCCTTCAACCATATATCGGTGCATTTTCTCCAAGATCCGTAAGCCCTAGCTTCGTTGCATAACTCTCGAATCGATCTCGGCTAAGCGGCTTGGTTAGAATAAAGATTCCGCTTGTCAATTATGGATCTTTTTTTCATCGATATTCTTCTTTTCAACGTGATCTACGATAAAATGGTGTCGACATCCACATGCTTGCATCTTGTATGTAGAACAGATTACGAGTGATTGCAATAGCACTATTATTTACATCACGAGAATATAGGTACGTTCTTAGCTACGATGTTGTAATCCTCACCGCCGACTTAGCAGGCAGCGATTTGGGAACAATGACTTCCCGTGACCATATATATTCGCCCATTAGTAGATCATGAATCGATGTCCGCTTCTTCGAAAACCATGAGATCAGTTTATTTCCCATAAACTGACATGAACCTGAGGTTGACTTCCTGTTGATTCTTCAACCTCCGTAATCAGAATCAGAATACCCACTAAGCTCTAGATTATCATCTGATGGGTAAAATAAACCAAGGTTTACAGTCCCCTTCAGATACTTGAGAATCCGCTTAGCTGCTTCTAGGTTGGTTTGCATTGGATTTGCTCGAAACCGCACATACACCCATCTTGTAAAAAAGTAATGTCCGGTCGGCTTTGGCGGTCGGGTATAGTAGTGATCCAATCAGAGCCCTATATTCTTTCTGATTAACTTTCTGATCATCTTCATCTGGATCCATCTTGAACCCGGTCATCATGGGAATTCTGGCTTCCTTGCAATGTTGAACTCCAAACTTGGCCAGAAGATTCCTTGTGTACTTCGTCTGGCAGATGAATATCCCTACGTACAGACTGGCTTGACTTGTAAACCAGAAAGTAATTCATCCGACCCATCATGGACATCTCGAACTTCCTTGCATCAATTTGTCAACTTCTCACACGAACTTCTTGTTGGGAGATCAGAAAGATGATGTCATCCACGTAAATCTGAACCATCGTAATATCTTCTCCATCTTCTATTCTCAATAAGGTTACGTGCACTATTCCTTTAGTGAACCATTTGTCTATCAAGAACTGAGAGAGTGTATCATACCAAGCTCGAGGAGCTTATTTCAGGCCGTAAAGAGCTTTCCTTAAATGGTACACTTGGTTGCCTTTTTCAAAGCCTGGAGGTTGTTCGACATAAACTTCCTCTGCTAGTACCCCGTTTAAGAATGCACTCTTTACATCCATCTGATACACAGTGAACCCTACGTAGGCAAAGATATGTAAATAAATTGACCCGAATGGCTTCTAGGCGGCGGACCGGTGAAAAGGTCTCATCATAATCAATTCCTTCTGATTGTGAATACCCCTTAGCAACAAGTCTTACCTTATTCCTGGTTATGACATTTTTCTCATCTCTCTTGTTCTTGAATACCCACTTCGTGCCAATCACGTCTTGATGAGTTGGTCTGTCCACCAATTTCCAAACTTGATTCCTCTAAAACTATTCCATTCCTCTTGCATGGCTAGAATCCGACTTGCGTCTTGTAAAAAGCTTCCTCTTTGTAGTTGGTTTCTTCAAAACCGGATAACAACAATTACATGGCACTTTCACCATCGATGTCTAGTTTTGACTCTATCGGATGGGTCTCGATAATCGGATCGGTTGGATGGTGGTAATTCTCCTTCTATTCTCGATTTTGCGTCACGGTTAAAGAACATCATCCATTTCGATAGTAGTTCTTTACTAGTGATTGGGAGTGGTGCGGAATTATGATCCACTTGATAAGAACATGTCTCGGTGATGTTGGACTCATCATGTCGATGATGCGTTCATAGGAACTTCAGGAGTTCCCCGAACAGATAGTTCGATTGATCTTTATCTCGGTATGAGTTTCTTCCTTGAAAAGTTGTGCGTACCTTAGGGTCACATTGACTGTTGAATCAGCAAAGATCAAGTTCAGGATGTACACTTTTACGTGTTCGGCTTCTTTCTACTTGATGCTTGATCCATTTTGCGTGTCGGTGGCGGTTGATCTTATGCGAAACATTACGAGGCGACTTTCTCTTGTTCGAAGATGTCTCATCAAAGACCACATGGGGTGTTTCTTCCACAACTAGGGTTCGCTTTGTTGTAAACCCCGAAAGCCTTGCTGGATGAGGAATATCCTAAGAATATATCCTCATCTGACTTGGCCTCATAAGTCTTCAACTGACTTTTCCCATTGTTGTGAATGAAACACTTGCACCCAAAGACATGGAAGTATGAAACACGAGGTTTTACGCCTTCCACGTTCATAAGGTGTTTTGAAGTGAGTCTTAGTCGAGAACATACATTACGAGTATGGCATGCGATATTGATTTATACGCTTTAAACGGCTTGGTGTGGCATGTTAAATTTAACATAGTGCGAAAGCGGCTTCCTTGAGAGTTTTGTTTCTCCGTTCTGCTATTCCATTTTGTTGTGGCGTTCTTGCAGCTGACGTCTCATGTTGTATACCAAACTCAGTGCAAAAATCAGTAATAAAAGAATTCAGGAACTCTGTACCTTTATCTGGTCTGATTTTTACTATGCTGACACCCTTCTCGTTTAAGTAGCTTCGAAAAAGCTCGGGGTATCTTTTGTCGTTGTCTCGTTCTTCTTGTATAAGAATACAACCCAAGTAAACTTGGAATAATCATCCACGATTACTAGAGTATTTGCGTCCACTGAGACTGACTGGTGTAACTGGTCCGAATAGATCCATATGGAGCAGTTGCAGTACTCTGCTTGATCCAGGTATTCCCTTGAATGAGGCTTTAACTTGTTTTCCCTTCTGACATGCGGCACATGTCTGATCTTTGGAGAATATCTCATTCGGAAGTCCCTCAACTAAAGACATCTTAGCTATCTTGTTAAGAGTCTTGAAGTTCAGATGACTCATTCTTTTGTGCCAGAGCCAACTGCTACTTTTGGAACTCTTAACAATTAAGCATGCGTGTCAGGTAGTGGTTGATCTGGTACGGCTTGTTCTGAGGCAGCTTTCTCTTATTCAGAAGATGTCTCATCAAACACCACATGGGGTGTTTCTTCCACAACTAGGGTTCGTTTGTTGTAAACCCTGAAAGCCTTGCTGGATGAGGAATATCCTAAGAATATACCCTCATCTGACTTGGCCTCAAAAGTCTTCAACTGACTTTTCCCATTATTGTGAATAAAACACTTGCACCCAAAAACATGGAAGTGTGAAACACGAGGTTTTCTGTCCTTCCACAGTTCATAAGGTGTTTTGAAGTGAGTCTTAGTCGAGAACATCATACATTACGAGTATGGCATGCGGTATTGATTATACGCCCAAAAAATGGCTTAGTGTAGCATGTTAAATTTAACATAGTGCGGCGAACTTCCTTGAGAGTTCTATTTCTCCGATTCTACTACTCCATTTTGTTGTGGCGTTCTTGCGGTGACGTTTCATGTTGTATACCAAAATCGGTGCAAAAATCGGTAATAAAGGAATTCGGGAACTCTGTACCTTTATCCGGTGCGATTTTTACTATCCGATAACCCCTTCTCGTTTGTAGCTTCTTGAAAGCGTTCGTATATCTTTGTCGTTGTCTAATTCTTCTTGTATAAGAATACAACCCAAGTAAACTTGGAATAATCATCCACGATTACAAGAGTATATTTCGTCCCATCGAGACCGATTTGGTGTAATCGGGTCCGAATAGATCCATATTGAGCAGTTGCAATACTCTACTGGATGCTGGTCCAAGTATTCCCTTGAATGAGGCTTTAACTTGTTTTCCCATCTGACATGCGGCACATGTCTGATCTTTGGAGAATATCTCATTCGGAAGTCCCTCAACCAAAGACATCCTAGCTATCTTGTTAAGAGTCTTAAAGTTAGGATGACTCATTCTTTTTTGTGCGAGCCATTCGCTACTTTTAGAACTCTTAACAATTAAGCATGTATTCTTTGGGCAATTGTTCCAATCTGCTGTGTAGATTGTGCCTTTCCTTAAACCAGTTAGCAAGATTTGTTGAGTGGCTCGATTCCTTATCGTACACTTGTCGCTCGAGAACTCAACGCTAAATCCGTTGTCGCAGAATTGCGATACTGATAGTAGATTGTGCTTCAATCCTTCGACATACGAGACTCCAGTTACTTGTATCATCATTCTCTAAGGTTCCGAATCCTTTGGTAAAACCAAAGTTATCATCACCGAAGAGTACACGTGGGCCTTCTTGTTCTTTGTAAGAGCTAAGGAGATGTTTGCTTCCAGTCATGTGCCTTGAGCATCCACTATCGATGTACCAGATAGTTGCTTGTGTACCTCCTCTGTTGGCCAGTCCCACGCGAACCTGCAATCAAATCAGGCTTTAGGTACCCCTTTGGAATTGGGTCCTGGGGGTTTAGTGGTGGATTTAGGGATCCACACAAACAGAGCACTTCTATGAAAATCAGATAGATTAGAAGGTCTGATTTGTCTCTCATACATATCAACATAATCGTACATCTCTTCAGTGTGGCTCAGCAAGAAATTTCAGATCTCTCGGTTATAAGGGTAGGTATGGTGGTACCATCAAGCGATTCATATCTTTTTGGCATAGGTGGTCTTTGCAGTTTACCTATAGCTTGCTTATTAAGCAGCTGACCTTGATTGGGTCTCAGATTAGATTTCCTTCTTAAAGGTTGTCTCTTCTGATACCTAATTTGCAAATCAGGTTGAGGTTTCTTCAGAAGAACTGGGTTCTTCTGTTGATTCCTCAGCTGATGCTTTATCAGTTGGGGTCCATTTCTATTCCTTTCGATTAGGCTGCTTTACTTGCTCGCAGAGTCTTTTTTTCCCTTATAAGATACAATTTTAGCTTTTCTTCGTATCTTTGTCAGAGACTCGTTTGATTACACCCTTCTGAAGTGAATCAAACGGGGCTTTTGAGGATGTAGAAGGGTTCTCATACCCAATTCCCTTCTTGTTAGTCGGCCTTCAAAAATAGGTGTTCATATCTTGAACGGTTTTAGATGACTTCGTGAAAACCTCTATTTTCTTGCATAAAACTATCCTCGATGAGATTTTAGACTCTCATGTAGTCGGAATAGCTCATCAAATTTAGCTTGAAGGATTTTGAAATCATCGACTTGTTGTTTGTTGATTGCTACCGATCTTTTGATCTGCTCTCCCGATCGTAAGATTTAACTTTTAAACATTAAGTTCCGCTTATTTTCCGAAAGGCGGTTTAAATGATTCGATTCAAGAGCTTTTATCGAGAGCGTTCTCTTTAAATGTCGATTATTTCGATCCTTAGCTTGTCATTTTAAACCCTTCCACTATAGTATAAGTGTCTCATCGTGATCGAGAGATCATCAAGCAATTGCTCGAGTAGAGCCGCAAGTCAATCTCTCAAGCAGAGGTGCTAATAATAGCGAGTTTGGAAATTGAAAAAGCGAAGGTTTGGAGGTTACCTCAGATTGGTCCTCCTGGCCATCGTGCGAGACTTCATCGTCATCCGAAGAAAATATCGATCTTCATGCTCGTGGGAAGTCAATAAAGCCTGCTTATCGAGACGTAAGTCTTCTATAGATTAGTACCCGAGTCCTCGTAGGCGATAGGAATCATCAATTCCGGATGTGTCGTGACATCAGGCTTTCCTATCTCGAGGCGTTACTCTCTTTTTGTTAGATTTTCTCTTCTCTTTCTCGGGAGTCGTCGAGGCGATCGGTCTTTGTAGTGACCTGGTTTCTCCTGATTGAAGCATGATCCTCGATCTCTGGAACTTCCTCTGCCGGTGAGTCACCCGTCTGTAGGATCTGTCGGTGACTTCCTTTCGATGGTAATCAACTTCTTTCATCCGATCATTATCTCTTCTCATCCGAAAAGTTCATCTCTTTTCTTTTTCTTCTCTGTGATCTCTTGATCATCGGATCTGGTTCTTTCTCGTGATCCGCCGATTTGGCCTCCTATTTCTTTGATAGTCGACATGAGAATCTTTCGATACTTACCAAGCCGAGTATTTGTTCTTTCAAGTTTTTCTGATAGCGAGAGCGATCTGTTACCTTGACTCATTATGTTTCAACGAGTTTCGGTGGCCTTCGATCTGCTATTTTGGTTGCTTTAAATCTGGCCCGATTTAGGCGTTGAGGCTTAAGCAAGGCCTCGTCTTCATCTCGCTTGTCCTCTTTCGATTAAATCGAACTCGTGAGCTTTAAGGCTTAGGAACAAGCTACTCGGCTTCATCTTTGAAATGTCTTGGCAATCCTTGATTACCGTGACTTTCATGTCCCATTCTTGGTGAGAAATCTTAAGATCTTGTAGTTGATATCTTTTTCGACACATCTCTTCCAAGTTCTCGTAGCTTATTTACTGACTTGGTGATCCTCCCATCGAGCTCGTTGATGGTCTCGTTGGGCAACATCTTTAACTTTTCGAACTTCACCAGTTCAGCTTGTAGTCGGCTGTCTTTGATTTGATCATTTCCTTCGCATATCTCAGCAAGAGTATCCAACATTGCTTTCGCGGTTTTGAGATACTTTATCTTCTCCTTGGTGACTTTATCCATCGTCTTCATGATTATATGCCTGGCGATTGTGTCTAGAGTATACAGCTTTCTTTCCTCTGCATCCATCAAGGCTGGGCTTTTTTGCACAAGACTTCCTGTGGCAAAATCTGGATATCCTCCAACTGCTGGGTTGTCGTGATATATGATAATGGGTCCTCGTTCAATGACTTTCATCATATATGATGATGGGTTGTCGTGATATTTGATGATCGATCCTAGATGGTTGCACATATATATAGCCCAATCTGCATACTCATCAATTGAAAACTTAGGCAAATCATGATACATACCAGAGGTATTATCCATGCTGAATGATTTTGAAAACGAATGAGTTTTGAAAATGGTTTTTCAAGATCTGTTCAAATGACCACAAAGATTCTTCCTCAAGAATCGATGATACTCAAAGCCAGTGGTCTGTAGAACCACTGTTCTGATACCACTTGTAGGTCCCAAATGGGTTTTGTGAGGGTGGAAGTCTAGAGGGGAGGGGTGAATAGACTTCTAAAACTTTTCGTGCGGATCAGGTGTGAACTGCAGATTACCCGATCAGAGTGTTAGTGTATCAGTTTAGACTGATGTTCAATCTTACTGAGTGCCTGAGAGCAGATCAATTTTGATATCTGTCAGTTTAACTGAGTGGTGCGGAAGCTTGTTTTTACCCGTGTGAAAAACCAGTTTTATCAATCAGATTCTTAAGTCAGTTTTCAACCAGTTGACTAAGGTGTCAATCTGATCAGATCAGTTGCTTGGTGCAGACTGAGCTTTAACTTAGAATATGTATGCTGTTTTAAACTCAGTTGTGTGACTTGTGTAAAGCAATAAGAAAGCAAGTAAATGCACATAAGACTTTTTATAGTGGTTCCGACGAAACCCGTCCTACGTCCACTCTTCCCTTAACACAGGGGAACCTTAACCTACTTTAACCTGCGGGACTTATACCCCTCACTGGATGGCCGAAGATGTTTACCGTGTTCTCACTCTTACAAACTTAACCTGCGAGACTTATATCCTTTTCAGGATGGCCGAGATGTTTACCGAGTTTCCACTCAAACTTAACCTGCGGTACTTATATCCTTCAAAAGGATGGCCGAGATGTTTATCGAGTTCCCACTCTACAAACGTAACCTGCGGGACTTATATCGTTCAAAAAGGATGGTCGAGATGTTTACCTAGTTCCCACTCGTACAAACGTAACCTGCGGGACTTATATCCTTTTCAGGATGGCCGAGATGTTTAATGAGTTCTCACTCTACAGACTTAACCTAACTTGTGTTTGGGTAAAGAATGTTTAAGGGTTCCAACCGAAATCTATCCACGGTGCTTTAGGTAGCCAAAATGCTAGTGGATAGGATTTCTTGCTAAGAACTATGGGATGAACACTCTAAGAATAATCTTCAAATGTAGTGTTCTTTGAGCGGAGATTTTCTTTGTAGCTTTAGCTTTTGCGGTGTCTCGTGTTTGTTCTTTCTAGTTCTCACTCGTTGGTCCTTGTCTTCAAAATGAAGATCCATCCCATTTTATAGACCTCGAAATCAAAGAGCCGTTGGAGAGCAATTTGAATTTCAGGCTATATTAGGTAGGTTGTAGGATATGATTGTGATGTGCTCCGATTATCGGCGTGGCCGTAGGCATGATTAGCGCCGTTTTTGTCCGCAGTGTCGTATCCCGTATTGTCGGCTCTTTTTGTGCGTGTCGCTTTCTCCTTGGCTTCCTTCATGCACTTCGAGAAATTTGTCCGTTAGACTATTGATATTCCTTTTGTAGAAGATTCGTCTTTATGCGGTGTATCTTTTTTATTGTCACCAGTGTGGCCGACTTGATCAGTAACCCGATCGATCTACCTTGTTGAGTCTTCAGATGCACATTGTCTTAGCTCAATATGCAGACTCCGCTGATATAGGTCTTCAGGTCTTTTGATCTTGGTGTCTACGAGCCTCGGTGTTTTCGGTCATCTTTTGAGTCTTGAGTTCTTGTTGAGTCTTGAGGTTCATCGATTCGATGTCTATCCGAGTCTTCGGTGTCTATCTGAGTCTTGAGTTCATCCCGAGTCTTGATGTCTTCTTGTCTTCACCGATCTTGACTTCTTGTCTTTCGATTTGTGCTTGGTCTTACGATCATCCGACCTTATCCGGGTCATCCGATACTTCGACGACCTATACATATTGAGTTCCCCTCAATATGTGACCTATCTTTACATCGCCTATCTATACATTTCAATTTTGGTCATCTTAATCGATTCTAAGTCATCGATACCTTCGTGAGTCATTTGGTCCTATTACAACTTTGTTTTGGAACTTCCATCAAAACTAAATTCTGATTTCCCAACGAATCATATTCAAGGGTTCAAAGAAGATCGATTCTGAACCTTTAATTAAAGAATTAATTAATAGTTGGCTCCCACTTGACCAATACAAAATTGCGGGGACTACAAGCAAGTATATGCATATCAATTTTGTACCTAAGTAACAACCATGATTAAATATAGAATTACTACTTTTTTTGATCGAGCCTCTTGGGAGGGCCATCGCCGCCACTAATAATAATTCACAATCATCATTTTGGGAATTTATTCTTGTGAAAGCTTTCTTTTGGCCGTCCCTTAGGGAATTTCTCCAAAAGATTTCACAAATAAATAAATCATGGAGGTCTATAATTAATTCGATTCAAAACTAAATTAATTGTTTAAAATACTTTGTAATTTTTTTTAATTTTTTGAGATTTTTCATTGAGCAATTCTCATGCAAACACATTTAAACAAATTAAATAAAGCATAAGAAAATACAACAATAAATCAAGCATAGCGAGAAAAATAAACATAGTGGGCACAAAATATCCAATCGTCATGGTTAGATTTTTCGCTTGATTTTGAAAAAGAAACGCCTTCTTGAATTTCTCCCACTAGAACGTCTCGAAAAGTCACATCTGCCGACCAGCTCATGGTTCGGGGTGCACGCTTTACATCCGCTGTATCGTCGTCGCCGCTGCCCGCCGCCCCAGCGCCGCGCCCCTGCCTTTGTCTTAAGCGCACGCGTCAGCGCCCGCCCACCGCGCTCAGCCTCGCCCGCGCCTCGGCTTCGGCCGCTCCAGCTCAAAGCACCCCTTGCCAGGCGCGTTCTCAGCCCGATCTCGCCCGCACACCGGCGCTAGGCCGTTCGACTAAGCTTTACGTTTGCGTCGCGCGCGTCCCTACCGCGTTTCGCACAAGCATGCATGTCGCCGTCACGTTCGGATCCGTCTTCGTCTTCGATCAGGTTATAAAAATAAATAAACCTAAATCTAGACTAGTCTATTACATTGAAAAATCAAATAACCTAATCTACTCGTGGATTTTCTCATTTAGAAAAATAAATTCGAACAAGTCTAATTAAAAACCAATCATACGCATGAAATAAATAAACACATTAAATACCATGACAATTGGATACATGCAAAACAGATCTAGCAATTCTATTATCCAATTTTCAATAAAATTTAATGGACAACATAATTTAAATAATAATTTAAAACCAGAGCTCGAAACCGAGGCTCTGATACCAGTTGTTGGGAAATTAGGGATGCCTGGATCTATTCGAGATGAATTTAAATACATATTTAAATTAATCAATTAATTACTAGCATGAATTAATCCTAAATCAATTCAACATAATAATTAAACAAGCAATTAAGCAACATGCGTACAAGTAATTCACGTAAATCCTAAGCATGAGAATCTAGGAATTACGTAAATACTAATCTCTCGTAGACACAACCGTTGATACGATGGATCAACCCAAAGTGCCTTCCGAAATATGTCCCACGTCCACGAACGTAATCCGGTGGAAGGATTCTCAACGAACGATTTTAATTTATAGGAGAAAATAAAAATATTTTTGGCACCACCTTTGTGGATTTCTAATTTTTCCAACACATGGAATTGCAATTGGGGATGAAAAATTCATCCCTATTTATAGAGCAAGGAGGGGACGAAAATTTGACCTAGTTGGGTCATTGGGAAATTTCCTTGCTTCTTCCTCAAGATACAATCTAGAATATCTCCAATATATTCTATTTCCCAAAATATCTCCCAACAAAATCTTCTCTCCTTTGCCTTGCATTTTTTTCAAAAATTTCAATGAAATAGAGAAGAAAAAATATCTTTGACTTTTCTTGAATTTATGGGATAAACTTGTATTACAAGAATACTTATTCCATAAAATCTTTCCAAGAAAATCAAGAAAATCTTTTTCTCCAACTTATATTTTTTAAAAATAATTAGGAAAAATATAATAATATTTTCTTCTCCTTTTCATTAATTGAACTTTAATTTGGGCTATTTGGGGGCTTTAGGAGAATTAAGATTGGACCTCCAATGGACTATAATATTTAGCCAAAATATTATTCAAGCCCATTAATATTAATTTACTCCACTATAAAATTAATATTGAACTATCCATCTTAACCCACATTACGACTTCACAATAATATGGCTCCCGGTCATTATTTCCCGTGTTTAAGATTATCTTAGTCCACTAATTAATTAAGCCAACTGAACAAGCTTTGTATTAATTAATATCTTTGTCCTTGAGTAAAACTGACTCAACATTATTATCCATATCGGAAATAAATTTTCACTTGCAAGATTTGGTATGATAAAGATTACGAGCCCACCAAGAGGACAAATCAAGCAAGACATGCTTGCATTACACGATTCTCCGTATTAAATCTTTCACATAACATAAGTTCTTTGAGAAGTTAACACTGAATCCTTTGTCACAGAATTGATTGATAGAAAACAAGTTATGCTTTAAACCAGAAACATATGATACACAATGGATATGAACATAATCAACTTCAAGAGTTCCATATCCTTCAGTCTGTCATTTGGAATTATCTCCAAAGATGGGATTATAGGGGGGTAGTTACAAGACATCACAAGGCCAAATCCCATCTCTTTACTCTTGCAAGGGGAGCGGCACTTGGTCAGAATTTGGGGCTGCCATTATGGTAGTCCCGGTTTTAGATCACGATTTTAGATCGATTTTTTGATATTTTTCGGTTTGGTTTTGGTTCCAAAAAATTATTTTAAACGTCTTGAATTAAACTCACACGATTTTTAGGATTTCATTTGAAGGTCTCCTCTCTCATTTTGAATTCTTTAAATTTTGACATTATCAACGGGCCTATTTTATGGATAAAAACCCGAAAAGTCCCAGTAGGGTTTTCGGCTCGAAAAGCTCGTTTGTCACCTGAAAAATTTAGAAACTTGTACACATATTTTTAAAAACAAGTATAATATTTAAACACATTAGGAAAAATAAACAAATAAGTCCTAAATGGATTAGGGTTGTTCTGATTAGTTGTACCTTTTTGGAACCCAATCGCCTCACAACTCTAATTACTTTAGAGTGGGTGATTTGTCTTCCATAAACATCTACATACACATTCACCACCTAGGTGCCTTGGCGATACCTTGTGTATGAGTGCGATCTTAGCATGAACATGAGCCTCAGAGTTCTTCTTGGGTTTTGGCCTCTTGTTCCAATGCTTCAGCCTTGGTGCAGCTGGTCTCTGTCTCTGCTGACTTGGATTTAGGAAACCTTTACCCTTAGGCAAGTGGGGTTTAGGTAGCTGCATCTTGAAATTGTGGTCTTTTCAAGATTATCGAGAACTTGGTCTCTTGGTTGAGAATATCTCTTTATTTGAGTGTTTCCTTCCGAAGATTCCTCCGATGGTTTAGTCTTGATTTCTTCAAAGTTGGTATTCTTAACTGAGGCTTCAAATCTTGGGCCCGAGGATTTTCCTCTTGAGTGTTCAAGTTTTCTAGCCTTTTCCTGAGGTTTGGGATTTCCTTCCTGAACCTTCAGGTTGTCTGAAACCATATGTCCTTTACCCTTGTCTAAAACATGGGGTTGTTCTTCAATAAGAAGATCAGTACGAACCGCCAATTTAACAAAGACAGTCTTAGTGCTACTTGAAGAAGCAGCATTCGGATGACCTTGTGAGGTTCCCCCTTTATGGTTGCAGGTCTTTGATAACTCTGAATTTCATCTATTGCTTTAGATCAAGATTGATATAGAGCTACCTTTTCTCCGCAAGCTATCCTCACTTTTCTTTAGAGTTTCATGTTTCTCAAAGAGGTCATTGAATTCAGTCCTGAAAATCTGATTTTCCTTAGTGGATTTCTCTAACTTTCCTTTCGCGGCCTCTATCACCTTCTCTTTTTCTGAGAGCTGCATGCTGAACATCCGGGTTATCAATTAGCTCCATTAATTGAGAAGTGATCTCGGTGAAAGATTAGAGTTTTTCCACTTTGATTCTCGTGATCGAGTTCCTTTATTCTCGCTTCTTGAGTTTCTATGAGCAGTTCTTGTAACACATAATAGTCCTTCATAAGATTCTCAAAAGAATCCATCAGTCAAAATTGCTGATTCTGGATGAAATTGATAACTTTCGGTGCTTAGAGCAACAAAGGAGATAGAAGAATTTACCTCCTCAATCCAAACAAGGCAAACGTCATCACTGTCACTATCTGAGAACATTTCTTCTGAAGAGCTGGATCCTTCTTCAGAGTGTACTTCTTCTTCAGCAACCATAGCCTTCTTGCTTGAATTCTTCTTGTCTCATTTGACCCTTCTTTTTGCGGTTTGAAGATCTGTTGGTATCATCATCCCCGATCACTCTCCTCCTTGGTCTTGGAGTCCTTCTTTTACGGATGAAGTTCCTTGACTTTTGTGGTCCTTTATCTTCTCGGTGGACTTGTCCTCGACTTTCCGAGTTATTCCAAACCCATTCACTTCAAGACTCTTATCATTAAACCCGCCATCACTTTTGATCTTTACGAAAAGTTTTTCAGAAGTCTATTCACCCATCCCCTCTAGATTTCTGCCCTCACAATCATACAATGCCTAGTACAATACGTTAAACTCTAAAAATAATAAGAAGAGATAAGAGAAGGTAAGAAGGTACCAAATTAATCTCATGTAGTTATAGCTTTGTTAGATTTTTTTGAGTGGTGTCTCTGAAAAATTATGGGGGATAATTTATATAAATAAGCATATTAAAAATTTGGGCTTGGACTAAATTTTAGTTTGGGCTTGGATTAAAGACAATTAAAACAATAATATTTAAATTGGGCTTTAAATAAATAAGGATTAAAATTTAAAGTCTCATTTACATAGAAATATAAAAAGATGGGCTTGAGCTTGAATGAGATAAGGACTATAAGATTTAAATATTAAAAGAGCTTATGAATCCTTATCTCAAAAAAAAATACAAATTATAATAATTTTATAAAAAAATTAAATTAAATAAATAATTAAAAGATATGTATATTTCCTTTTATAAAATCTACGGGTATTACATAGTGGACCTACAGAGATTACACTAGTGTGCATTGTGATGCGCTGAAACGGACCTACAGGGAGGATAAATTCTTCCGCACTGACTTATATGATGAAGAATTAGACCTCAGTGGTTGTTGATTTATTAATCTCTGTCACTTAAATAGGATTGTGTATGATTAATATTTATTACTTTGATCTATGTTGGGTTTAGCGTCAGAGAGCGATTCTATACTTTGTAATTTGAGCAATATTATTAATTACATGACAATTGCTAAGATTTAATACAGAGAAACGTGTGCAAGGAAACTCTTGTTTGATTTGTCCCCTTGGTGGACTTAGAAGTTTTATCATACAAATCTTGCAAGAGGAATTTGTTTCCTGTATGGATAATAATGTTGAGCTGTCTTTACTCCAAGGAATAAGACATTAATTAATATAAAACTTCTCAGTGGCTTAATTAATTAATGGACAAAATAATCTTAAACACGGGAAATAATAACTGGGAGCCATATTATCGCAATATGGGTTAAGATGGATAGTGCAATATTAATTTTATAGTGGAGTAAATTAATATTAATGGGTTGAATAATATTGTGGCTCAATATTCGAATTCAGAGCCCATTAGAAGGTCTAATCTTAATTCTCCTAAAGGCCCCTCAAGTAGCCCAATATAAGTCCAATTAATGAAAAGGTGATTAAAATAAAAGAAAACTATTGTTGCCTAATTTTTCTTATAATTTTTGAAATATTCTAGAAAAGAAAGAAAAGATTTTCTTGGAAACATTTTATGGAAAATAAGTATTCTTGGAATACAATATTATCTCATAAATTCAAGAATCTTTGTCTTTGACTTTTCTTGCATGAGTTTTTCGAAAATTTCATTAAATAATAAGAGAGGATTTTGTGGAAAGATATTTATGGAAAATAGAATATATGAGATATATTCAAGATTGTATCTTGAAGAAGATACTGAAAATTTCCCATGAGCCCATTTGGGCTGAAATTTTCGGCTCCCCTAAATAGGGGATGAATTTTTCATCCCTAACACAATTCCAGTTTTGGAAAAAATAGAAATCCACAAAGGTGGTGCAATATATTTTTTCTTTTTCCTTTGTTTAAATTGTTCGTGTGTATCTTCCACCGGATAACGAAAGCAAGGACTTGGGATATACTTGAGAAGGCATTTGGGTTGATCCATCGACTTAAAGGTTGTATCTTCAAGGGTAAGAATTTGTGTAAACTCCTAGATTCCGCATGTTAGGATTCTCGTGAATTATTTGTACGCATGTATGTTGTTAGTAATTTTTATTTGAATTAATAGGATTAATTCATTGTAGTAATAATGGTTTATTTAAATTTGTATTTAAATTGCACCTCGAATAGATCGAGGGCAAAACGTTCCCCAACAAGGGAAAAATTTTCGCTTATTTTGTACGAGAGAACATGAAGATCACCAAATGAGGCCCAACTATTCAAAGATGCGGATAAGGATCAAAACATTGGGCTTATTAAGCTAATGCTCAAAACGCAAGTCTGCAGACTTTTGTTTGAAATCGTGTCAAGAGGCGATTATGGGAATTTCCTTGACCCCGATGGACTAACCGGCTGCGGAAGCTTCACTGTATGATGCGATTGTGGACAATGCCGCCAACATAAATCGGCTTGGATACTTGGCGTAATTTCCTTCGGGAGAAAGATATGTTCAAGATTTAGGAGCACTGTTTGTTGTTACGACGAAGAGAATCGAGAACTGAACAAGGTTGTTGAGATTCTGCGAGACAAGTTTCCCATTATGGAGTGGGGAACCTGCTGGATGAAAAGCCCACAAAGCATTCTCACGAGACACTTCTCTTATTTTTGGTCTACTGATGACACCATGACCGTAAGAGGGAGGAAGAAGAGTAAGGAAAGGAAACCACGTCGGAACAAAATTTGAACTACCATCACTCGTACGTAAAAAGAAAAAACTCGACGAAAGAGTTGGCGAAGAAAAAGAACAAGAGGTTGAAACAGGCTCGATGGCCCCTGTTCTTGGGCAAAGATTCTCGTAAAGAGAAAGAAAGAGGAAGAGGCGGAACAAGAAAGAAGTGGAGCGGTAGAAATGCGCTACCTCGGAAAGAAAAGGATCTGAACTTTCGGGTTGGAAAGAATCGCAGAAAAGATAACTCACACGATCAATTAGGTGGAGCTGGAAAAAAAAAAGGAAAGGAGAAGGCAGTCAGCTGTGTCGCGCGATCCGCAGCCGATCACCAACTCATTCACCAAGCGCTACCCGACACAAGACACCTTCCCTACATTCCAAATGTCCCATCTCCACTCGCCCAACAAACTACTCCCACGGTCCCACCAAACCTCTTCCACTCAACCACCAATTTATCTACCGAGCCCTCTAACACAAACCTCCACGGTGATGAACCTATACGCGAAACAATCCAACCTACTACACATGACACTCCGTGAAATTCCTCGGCCTCTTAACAAAATCTCTCACCAAGCCTTTGAACAATCAAGCTGAATCACTGCTCAACCCGTTTGCTCAGTAACCCTAAATCATTACGAATCGGGGATTTGCCAAAACGGTCTTAGGTATGATGATGTAGGTCGACGAACGGTTTCGAGAAGGTAGAAGTCTAGAGGGGAGGGATGAAAAGACTTCTAAAACATTTTCGTGTGATCAATGTGATTTGCAAGTATACTGATATAGAGTGCAGGTGATTAGTACAGACTGATATCCAACCTACTGATCGCTCGTGAGCTGATTAGTTTAATATCTACCAGTTTAACTGATTGTGTTGAAGCTTTAAGTTATCTGGTGTGAAAAACCACCATTGTTGTAAAAGCAGTCTAAGGTTTTTCGATCCATCGATTGAAAAGTGTCAAGCCGTCGAATCCGAAACAGACTTGGTGCTAGATTGATCTCTACTTAGGAAGTGCATGATAATTTGTCAAATCAGTAGTGTGAATAAGTGTAAAGCAGATAAGCACACAAGATTTATAGTAGTTCGGACAACTTGTCCTACGTCCACTCTTCCCTGACAGCAGGGGCACTTACTACCAAATAGACTTAGTTTAATGTGTTAGTCCAAACATAGTACAACAAATATTTATGGAGCTCTCACTCAACTAATCCCAGAAATCAAGACTAGAATCCTAGCTTGAGAGATCTTACAAACTTAACCTAACACTCGGTTTGGGGTAAGATTTGTTTGGTTTCCAACTAGAATTCTATCCTAGTATTTGAGTAGCCTTAAGCTAAAGGATAAGACCTCTTGCTAAGAACATATGGGATGAACACTTAGAATATTTCTTGAGTTCTTGCGAAATTGCTTGTAGCTTGAGATTGTGTATAATTTATGTAACCTTACTATGAAGGTTGATCCCATATTTATAGGCACGAAATCAAACTAGCCGTTGGAAATCAATTAAATTTCGGTCTATTTAAAGGTAGGTTTGGGGATTGACTTGATGTGCTCGAGCGACATGGCCAAATATGTAATTAATTGTCCTTTCTAGCCGTTGAACTACGAAGCTTCATCTGTCTTTATCGAGTACATATGTGATCGATCTCGTTGGTTGATAAGTACACTCGTTCGTTGGCTTCGTCGATCTTCATTCTTGTTAATTCAAAATGTAATCCATTTGTATGTCTTAGGTTAACACTTGAATGTCACCTGATTTGAACTGACCTGATCAGTATCGTACTGATCAGTTCTACCTTCTTGAGTCATCAGATATAAGTTGTCTTAGCTCAACTTATTGACTCTTCTGATGTATCCTTCATAGCTGGTCATCAGGTCTTGATTCTTGAATTCATTAAGTTTCCATCTTGGGTTGATTTTGATCTTGATGGGCCGGTTAATCGATTTCTCTTGTCTTCTATACTCCGATCTTGATCTTCCGGTTAACGAACCGACCTTAAGACTAACCTAATACATATTGAGTTCTCCCTTAATATGTGACATATACTATTACATTAGTTGTTCTATACAACAATTATCAACTGGTAAACGTAACCTAATATCTAGATCATCGATTGAGGGTGAGGTTTGATGGACTATTATAAATGTTTTGGAACTTTCATCAAAACTATAAATTTTCCCAACAATTTTCCCCTTTCTTATGAAACCAAAACATTTGAGAAACCAAAAACAATTGATATGTAATAAAAACAAGTAAAGAACCACGAGATAATTAGAAGACAATGAGTTTTTGTCTTAGAATCGATAAGGTAAACTTTTCATTTAACGGATAAGGAATTACAAGTTACATTTGAAAAGTTTAACAACAAAACCCGATGAGGATTCGGGTAGTCCTCCGATCATCAGACCTTGGGTCTATAGCCCTCTAGCATTTCTCTTTCACTCTGAGGAACATTGAAGATCCTGTAGAGTTTCCATTTGATGTCAGTTGCCTGGTCTGGTTTTCTAATGCCTTCTTTCTTCATTAGCTCAAAGTAGAATTTACGAAAGGCCAATCTGTCAAGCAGGCCATCCTTCTTCTTGGTGTTGTCCATCATCATATTCCTTGTAGGTCCCAAATGGTTTTAGTGAGGCGAGAAGTCTAGAAGGGAGTGAAAGACTTGAAACTTTTTTTCGTGAGATCGGTGTAAGCAACTTTCTGATCGAGTGGGAGTGAATCGGTATGGGTGATATCCAACTTGTTGATAGCTTGAGAGCCAACCCGATTAAATTCTCTATCAACTTACCTGATTGTGCGGAAGATATGCTTAACACGTGTGAAAAACTAGTTTTTCAAATTTAATCCTAAGTTTTCCGACACGCGATCGGATAATGACTGTAAAACCGATCCCATTTGCTGATGCAAAACCGATCCATACTTAGAATATGCATGCAAGTTTGAATATCGGTGTGTGTATATGTAAAGCAGATAAGGCACACAAGATTTATAGTGGTTAGGACAACTTGTCCCACGTCAACACAATACAACAGATGTTTCAAGAGTTCTCGCTCAACCAATCCGAAATCAAGACTAGAAAGCCCAAATTTGAAATCTTGCTAAACAAACTTAACCTAACACTTGGTTTGGGTATAAGATTTGAGTTGTTCCAAGCTGGAATTCTATCATATCTTTGAGTAGCCCTAAAGCTAATGGATAAGAATTCAACTAAGAAACTATGGGATGAACACACTTAGAATAAACTTGAGTTCTTGGTGTTCTTATTGTGGAAATAGCTTGAGCTTGTGCTTGTGTATTATTTCCATAACCTTACTACCGGAGGTTTGATCCTATATTTATAGACCTTGAAATCAAAAGAGTCGAGGAGAGCAATTTGAATTTCAGGCTATTTTTGGTAGCTTATAGGCGTGATTTGGCGTGCTTTCGGGCGGTATGATGGCTATATCGTGCTTTTTTTGTCCTTTTAGCCGTTTGAACCCGAAACACCATATCCCGCGAATGCCGGGATTTAAAATGCGGCGTTTCTCGCTTCCATTGGTTGTCAAGTACACTTATTGGTGCTTGATTCACCAACTTAGGTTGACATTCTTCTTGTCGGATAACCTCGTCGTCTTAGGTAAACCTTGTTTACACATGATTGAACGGGACTCCCGATCGGTTCGGGTGATCACTCTACTCCGATTGAGTCTTCGATGTAAGTTATCTTAGTCCAACTTACTGACTCATCTGATGTTGTTTATATATCAGGTCATCAAGTCTTGAATCTTATTTAGTGATCTTCGTTCTCTTCTTCAGATTAAGTCGATCTGGTAGAAACGGACCGTCTGTTTCTTGACTTCCGGGCGATCCGATCTTCCGGTCTTCTTGTCTTTACGATCTATGCGAGGTTATCGGTATTCGATTTTCCGGACTTTTTCGATACATATAGAGTTCCCCCCTCAATATGTGACCTATACTATTACATCGGTTGCTCTATCGATTAATTATCAATTGGAAAATTTAACTTTGATTTATAAATCACTAAAAATACCACAATGTCCATTTGGTCCTATTACTGATGTTTGGAACTTTCATCAAAACTATAAATTTCCCAATAATTTCCCCTTTTTGATGAAACCAAAACATTCGAGAAACCAATAACAATTGATAAATTATAAAGCAATAAAACCGATACAATGAGATTTTGTCTTAGGATCGTAAAAGTAAACTTTTTCATTCATCGATTTTTGTCATTCAGAGTACATTTGAAAAGTTTAAATATGAAATACTGGCCGATCCTAATCGAAACTATCTTCCGATCATCGGGCTGTGGGTTTGTACTCTTTTGGCATCTATTGCGAGATCTTGTGGAACATTGAAGATCCGTCTGACTTCCATTTGACATCGTTGATCTGCTGCGGATCAATTATGTGAGATTTGCCCAAGATGTCAAAGTAGAATCCAAAAGGCGATCTCATCAAACGAGCCATCCACCTTTCTTGTGTAGTCCATCACTTCATAATCCCGATGGGAGATCCTTACATTGATCTTTCGGCTTTATTCTCCGAGATACTTTAGAAATTGCGGATGCTTGTTCTCCAAACCGGTTTAGAAATTCTTAAATCCGGTGATTCTTCATTTGGCACATGGTCAAGAACAAAGCATCAAAAGCCATTCACCTCTGATTTTTCTCCATTCTTGAATGCAATCGAGTGTCTGCGGCCGGTTTTAGGGATGATGTCATCAACCTTTACGGCCGGCGAGAGTTCTTAACGGGTTTCCGGCTTGACCTTTCTTGACTCTTGAAGCGTATCTCTTCTTCAATCCTTGACTTCCAGCCAATGATTTTTTGCTTTCCTCTCTTCCTCACTTAATGAGCTCTTACGCAATCTATTCCCCGAAGGCCTTCTTGCAAATTCTTTATCGGCTTGTATCGACTTTTTGTGCTTTCGTTGTAATTCATCTGGTTTGAGCGGGTTTGGGAAGCAGGTCCGTTTTGGAAGGTCCGGCTCCTCGGCTATCTTAGCCTTTGGATTTTCCATCTTATGGATACTTTGTTTGCAAATAGATCGAGGATAATGATCTAATCTTTGCCCATAAGCTTTGAACTGTTTGAATAAGTTCCTTGGGTTACGATGAATTGATTTGGTTTCACAACACAATCCTTCCCTTTTGGTTTGATCAAAAGAGAATTGAGGTGAGAAGTCGGGGAGCCAAACCGTGAAGAATGGCTTGATTGAGATGAGATCTGGTGAGCCCCGTATGCGAGTAGTTTGTTCTTGAATCTTGGAGACCAACTTAGATTTTGCGTTTCAATGGCGGATGAGAGGGTGAGAATGAGTTTATCAAATTTCTCCTCTGTTTTTGTCAAGTTTATATGCGTAGCCGTTAGGAGAGAAAATTGTAGATCTTTTATCTGGACCGATTTTTCATCAATCGCTTTCTTTAAAAGTCCTCGATTAGTTAAATCCAACATTTTTCTTGAGCCCGAGCCCCTCACCCCAATCGATCGTGAAATGGCATATTCCTATGCTCCTTTAGATCTCGGATCTAGAACTAACGTTGATCGTTGATATCTTTTAATTTGCATTTTGCCATCACCGCTTCTACCTCTTCTTTCAATAGATCTCGAAAACAAGATCGATTTCCCATAGTTGATCGGAGGAAATGTGAGTAGCAAGGATGGCTTGCATGGCTTTATTTGTTGGTGGAGTAGGTTCCATTCCAACGGTTGACTCGATTCGACCGCTTCATGTCCTTGTTGGGTTTGTTGTGCCTCCGTTGGTTGGTGTTGAGCGCGTCACCCGACCACCATCATGGCGGTTCCTTCACTTAGCCATTCGGCATTCTTATTCTCGGATATTTGACATTAGGTTTCTCCAGTTGATAACCCGGTTTACCTAGCTTTACAGCAAACCAAGGCCTTCAACTGCGTCTTCAAGAGAAAATTAAGTGTTTTGGTGATCAATCGGCGGAACTTCTTCATGTCAAAAGTCATAATCACCAAATTCGCCAGCACCTCCCATCGCTCAATGATAATCATGAAATCGAGAAGTTCTTTAATCTGAGATCTCTCCACGCCGGGATCTCCAACAATTCTTCTCACACCCGGATGGGATTCGATTCGGGATATATATCTCGCGTATGCTCCATCTTCCCGATGATTGTCTTAGATGATGCGGATTAGGAATCGAATGCTTTCCGGTGAGCAGGTGTGATGTGCTTGGGTGAGTTGATGAAGTTTCTATTGGAATTTAGAGCCGCGTAAACCACGTAATACATCTTGTTGAAATTAAAGTTCACCAATAACGAGCAAATAATTGCATATAGATTCTAATAATCATAACGAAATCTTCTGATAGAATTTCGAGAGCGATTTCTCAACTATGGTATCCACGTAATTCCCATTCACGGACTTGCAGATTTACAGTGTTGAATATGAGACGGAATTTGCTAAGAAAATTCCTATTCTAGATTTTATGGAGAGAATTTGAAGAATGTTGTTTATGAATTCCCCAAGAGCCATATATATAGGAAAGACCCGGCTTAAATCTTAAGCTAACTTTGATTGGGAAATAAAATCCCTAATCTTTATTCTCTCTAATCCACTTTGAGGAATGAATCATATTCTTGGCTCAACTACTGCCTTGACATGTACTTTGTGATGAACCCAATCCAAGCCATATATCACCCATGGTTAGGTGGCGTCAAGCGTCGGTCATGGTCAAAGTTCATCATCCCACACATGTCGTGCGTATTGACCTCAAGTCAAAGGAGATCACATCGCTCCCTAACATTACACACCCGTGACACATATAGTGGAAGTACATCAAGCGGTTTTTCGGATGGGTATATAATACCCTCTAAGGTATTTGTGCATCCATCATGAGATACCCTAGTATCTCGTAGTAAGTGAGATCTTTTACACTCTCTAAGACTATGATGCGAGATCGCACACCAATCTCCATTGTATCATCAATATCCCATTCTTGATGATCCTTGATCGGGGCTATTTGAGAATCATGCTTAAGTCATCTGAGTTCTCACAACCTCAATGACAGCAATGATTCATGGGAACACTTGCATGAATAAATGCAAATAATCAAACATAATATTCAAACAAGTGTATTGCCATACATTAATATTAAGTGAACTATACTATTAAATCAAACTGAATATCATCGAGTATTATGTCCTTTCAATAGATTGTCTCTAGGACAGTAACACTAACAATCTCCCACTTAGACTAGAGTCAATCACCTACATGTCTAACCCCTAGACCATCAAATGTCTAGTGTGTACATGAACACTCAGTGTTATGGTGAAAAGATCTGCCAAATTAAATATGTGGGAATACATTTTAATTCTATTTCTCCTATCGTTATGATCTATCGGATCAAATGATAAGCATTTACTTGTCGATCTTGGTTCCTTTGCTACTTAATCGGACCAACGTTGTCTCAATACAAATTTATTAGACAAGCTGGCACTTTCGGAAGTACCCTAGTTCTCTTAAGAACCATAAAATCGAAGAGCCTCCTTTGAGGCTTACGATACAACAATATTACTACCGATTGTTGAATCTGGGTCGACGCCATGGAACCATTCCAATGGACCGCCTCATCATCAGAGTGAACGAAACCGACTGTGATTTGTAATCATCGCAAATAAATTGGAAAGCTTGAAACAACTATCCACTACTAGTTACATTTGTCCACCATAGATAAGGAAACATTCTTTAGTTCGCCTAAGATACTTTAGAATGATCTAACGATAATCAGTGAGACTCTTTGGGATTACATTGGTATCTACCGATGATGTTGATAGTGTAGGCCCACATTTGGCCTAGTGCAAGTCATGGCGTGCATGATTGACCCAATTGCATATGCATACGGGACATCTTTCATGTGCTTGATATAGAACTTCAACGGAAGGACAATCCTTCTTGGATAGCTTTATCCATGATTTGCGGTAGAGATTCCCTCTCTTAGAGTTCTCTATCGCAAAAATGCTTCAACACCTTGTCTACATAGGTGGATTTGTGGCGACCTCAACATCCTCTTAGATCTATCCTGTGGATCTTGATCCTAGGATTAGCAGTATCACCAATACCCTTCATCATGAAGGTCTTTAACAACAATTTTTTTAGCGATTTTGCGTGGGGATCTTGTTTCCTAAAATCACTATGTCATCGCCATCATACTGCGATTATGAAAACAATATTCTTCCCGTTGATTTACAATAAACGCCAAGGATCTTAAATTCGATGAAGTCAAAAGACTTGATAGCTTCATCAAATCGGATATTCCACTCCTAAGTCTTGCTTCAACCCATAAATGGATATCTTTAGCTTGCATACTAGACTAGAATTTTGACTTAGATGTAAAACCTTCCGGTTGAGTCATAAACACTTCCTTATCAATGTTTCCATTGATGAAAAAGTTGTTTTGACATCCATCATCAAATCTCATAATCATAGTGTCTTTTCTATTGAAGTAAAATTGAATGGACTTGATCTTTGCAAGCGATGAGAAGGTCTCGTCATAATTAATGCCCAGCCCGTGTTGACTATAATGCTTCGCCACCAACCCAAGCTTTGTAGGGTTTGTACTTTTGCCATTTGCATTGGTCTTGTTCTTGAAGACCCAATCGCAACATATGGGTCTAATCCTTCAAGCAACTCAACCAAGTCCCGAACTTGATTGGTGTACATCGAGTCCATCTCTAATTTCATGGCTTCATGCCACTTCAATCAATATTCGATATTGCTCGAATAATTAATAGGATCATCCTTATCCGATTATCCATATTATCGAGGATTGTCCAGGTATTATCAATGGGACTACGATTCCTAATTGACTTACGGGCTATGGTTGTGCAAAAAGACATTCTAATCATGAAAATTTTGTGGTGCATTGATTTCATCAATATCGAGAGAGTCCTCAAGAGCTACACTTTGGATGTCTCTTGGCCGGGTGTTTGAACTATGTTGTTCTCATTCTACCCACTTGGAGGTTCTTGCAACGGGCAAGCATACTCCAATCACGCTCCCAATCGGCCGAAAAGGCGATCACCTAGTGAAAGACTCCCCATTTGAGGATTCTTTGAATGCTCCCAATCGATTCCTTGTCATATTGCTTTGACAAATTTGATCTCTTTGTTAATTTGTGGTTCTTGAATTTCTTCAAGTTCTAAAAACTTACGACCTTGTTCCTTAAAGACATATTCTTCTTTGAGGAACTTGGTCTGCCTAGAAACAATCACTGATTGTTTCTCAGGTAGATAGAAGTAATATCCTTTAGTTTCCTTAGGATATCCACAAAGTAACCCTTTTCACCTTTGGATTCCGACTTGTCGGGTAAGCATCCCTTTTTCACAATCACGAAGGCAACCCCATGTTTGATATGTGTAAAAGTTGAGCTTCGCCACACTTATATGGTGTATGTTCAACCGATCTAGATGGAATCCTTTCGGAATGTAAATTGAGGTTTGTAGCGTGTATCCCCATAAGAATGTGGGAAGAGAGGAGAAGCTCATCATGGACCTCACCATGTCTAACAAGGTTTGGTTTCTCCTCTAGGTCACACTGCTCATCCGAGGTGTTTAGGAGGAGTCCATTGTAACCGGATTCCATGTAACTTCAAGTAATCGGTGAATTCATGGCTAAGGTATCCACCTCTCCTCGATCGTCGAAGAGTTTTGATACTCTTACCAAGTTGCTTCTCTCTTGACCTCAAACTCTTTGAATTTCTCAAAAGATTCGATTTGTGTTTCATAAGATACACCTATCCGTATCTTGAGAAATCATTAGTAAAAGTGATGAAATATTTGAAGTGACCAAATTTAGGCCAGACCGACAATGGTCCACAAACATTGTTGTGATCAACTCTAGAACTTCTTTCTTGCATGCACCCCTTTCCCGGAAAAGGGTATGTTGATCATCTTGCCCATGAGATAAGATTCACAATTTTCATAAGACTACAATCGAATGGGGTTAAGTAGTCTAACTTTCTTAACCTTGCAATTTGTTTCTCGTTTACATGATCAAGTCTACAATGCCACAAGTGTCGTTTTTTCATGATTACTAAGTTTGAGTCTTTTTTTTTTATATTAAGAACATTATATCCACAATGCAACAAGTATAAACCATTATCCATAGGGGGCATTCCATAAACCACACCATTCAACATGAAATAATAATTATTATCACTAAAATGGAAGGAATAACCTCAATGTTTAACATAGGAATGAAAATAATGTTGAAGTAATAGGAAGAATGAAATGACAATCATTAAGTTCTAATCTAAAACCAAAGGTAAGTCTAACACATAAGTCCCACACGTTCAGGAAGCAACTCTTGCTCCGTTCCCATGTGTAAAGGCGACTTCATCCACCTAATCCCCGCCTAAGACACATGAGCCCTTTCACATTAGTACAAATGTGAGCCACATCTGGTATCTATTACCCCGATTAAGCAGCTATTGTTGTGGACATGTTTTCTTAATAACAACCGTACATGTTCTAGTCTTTAGAAGCACCCGGTGCCTTCTTTTTAGCAACCGTAACCTTATAGTCCTTCTTCGGTGCCCTCTTCTACTTGTAGTAGAGGCACATCGTCCTTTCTGCCCGGCTTTCTTTTTGAACACCATCTTAGTGATAGTGAAACTCAAAGTCTTTATACGTTTGAAGTTCGGGCATGGTAGCATTGTCTTTGTTCATATTGTAGTTCACAATGAAACTAAAATATGAATCAAAGCAACCTGGAGGATAGCATAAATGAAAAACGTTGGTCTTTTAGCTCAAAGCCTAAATTACCAAGTTTATTAATTAGGCTATCATCTTAAGCACATGAGGTAAAATCTTCCCTTTTCGACTCTTGACATACCAAGCGGATCTCTCATCATTTCATAAATCTCAAAATGAGATTCGGAATCAAAGAGATCGCCGGATGTTTGAGCATCTAGAAGGGACCCATTTTTCTTCTTTTATGTATATCGGGAGTCATGTAAACAACATCACACATCGAAGCCTGGGAAAGCATCCTTGATGCTTCTTCCGAGGTGCTTCGTCAAAGCGTGTCATCTCAAGAAACTAGTCGCGGGGGTAAGGGGATCAAGTAGTCTAACACGTACTCAATCTTTTTTGCTGTTTTAGCACCAAACACACGTTTAGGTGCCGATCCGTAAAATTTCGCTGTAGCCAATTTATTTGTTTCCAAAACACATCTCAATAATAAGATTATACATTTTCAACTAACTAAGAGAAATAAAATAAAATGAGAATTAAAACACAATTCCTATGATCAATATTAAACAATCAAAATAAACATGGCCTTTCATTAGTGTTTATTTTGTCTCCATTATTTTCACATACTCAACATTATTCATCGAAAGAAAATGCAATTTATATCAAATATAAATTGTAATGGACCAGATCCACATTCTACCACCATAATCCAAGCCGAGGATGATCATTACAATAAGATAACCTGGTAGGTCTCAAACCAATTGCAAAAAACGCAACTCCTAGTTTGTTTAACCTAGTTCTCATTGATGTCACTTACCCTTTTGTTCCCCGTGAGGGCTAGTGAAACAAAGTCAAGTTGGTTTACAACCATCAAGCGGCCACATTTCATGTCCTATAAAAGTCCCGTTAGATGTAGATCAGGCAAAAAGACAAAGGGTCTTTAAGTACTCATTGAACGAAATTCTGATTTATTTTTAATTTTGATGGAAGAGCATCTTATCAAATTAACGAGAAAACCATATTCTAAGGAGGAAGGTTTTAAAGGCGGGGGTATTAATTGCTTAATCGAGATCCAACATGTTAATTCACATCATATTTGAGCAATTATTGGGCGCCACCCACCCAAACATGATTTTGCGGACTAACATTTATATGGGTCATTTACTACCAAAACAATAATACGGTCCAACAATTATCAAGGCCTTACCCAAAACAATTATAATGCGACGAAAAAGCGTTAACTTAATTAATTAAAATCAGTTAAACAAGTGGATTTAATAATTCCTTTTAAACCGAATTTCAAAATCCAATTTAAATTCGATTTTAAATTATTAAACTTCAATAATTAACCCAATTAATTATAAATAAAATCAATTTATTTCAAAACTTAAAATTAATCGTATTAATTTTAAATCATATTTTAATTCTTTTATTTGTTAAGGGCTCATGTGCAAGTTTCAAAAAGCGCACGGGAAGGACCTCATCCTAAATCCAATTTAAGAGACGGCCCTTCCCTCATCATCGCCTAATTTCCTAAAACCATTTCGACGGTCATTCAACCAAACATCCAACATTCATCGATTCACATAATCATTCAAATTCCAAAATGGTTCCAATAGTTAGGGTTTGTTAAATTTTAATTCATAGGTTCCAAACCAATCTGATTCCCAACCAAACAATTTGACAATTAACAACATGAATCGAAATAGCCCCAAATTGAAGCAACAAAAGAATGAAAGCGAGAGGCAAACTTGAATCAGGGTCTGCATTGTTGGACAAGCAGTAGTCAGGTGACTCGCCGTCATCAAAAGAACTGATGGCGTGGGTAAATGACTGTTGAAATAGGATCGCGATACAGGTGAACCGGTGCAGCGCGCTACATTCTTGACTTGAATAGTCGACCCGACTCAAAGCAGGGCAGCCGGTCTGCGGCGCTGCCGTTTACTTTCCGATCGATTCGGGAACAAGGCCCACGATTTTGAGGAATCGAGGTTGTGGTCAGCGGTGATCGAATAAGCGGAAGGTGTGGCTTAGCGGAATGAGGCCCGGCGGTGGCGGCATGGCTGATTAAAGCGCAGGTGAAGATCAGTGCCAA
This sequence comes from Stenogyne calaminthoides, assembly GCA_037126765.1. Lineage (NCBI taxonomy): Eukaryota > Viridiplantae > Streptophyta > Magnoliopsida > Lamiales > Lamiaceae > Stenogyne > Stenogyne calaminthoides. The sequence goes on along the minus strand of JBBCBC010000011.1, from coordinate 25,393,520 downwards.
TTGCAGCATGATGCGCGGCTTTACGCGACCACATGATCACAGTACAACATGACTTGACGTCCGGATCTGTTGACCGAACCACCGTGGTGTGGTGGAGGGGCGAGAGCGGCGATGAGTCTCGAGCTCACCGGTTTACCGTGGAGAAAGAAGAACAACCATAACCAAACAAACATATGGGTGCGGTGTGTAAGCGCCGCATTCGGTTTTGTTAAAAAAATTAATTTAAAAACAAAACCAATTTTGATGCAATTAAACACCGCAGCCTTAGCTCCTATACCATCATTGGAATTTAGAGGAGGCCGTAAACACGTAATACATGCGAGCGGAAATTAAAGTTCACCAACAACGATTCAATTTGCATATATATTACAATAATCATAACGTAGAAATCTTACAGAATTCTCGAGAGCGTATTTCTCAACTTTGGTATCCACGTAATCCCGTTCGCGAACTTGCATGTATTTGTCGTATTGCTGAATCCGAGACGGAATTTGCTAGGAAAATTCTATTCTAGATTTTATGGAGAGAATTTGAAGAACGTTGTTTATGAATTCCCAAGAGCTCATATATATAGGAAAGACCCAACTTAAATCTTGTTAAGCTTCTGATTGGGAAATAAAAATCCTAATCTTTATTTAAATAATTCTCTTAGATTTATTTCCCACATATAAAATCTCTACGATTTGATTCCATATATATTAAATTAAAAATAATATTCCAAATAATATTATTCAAATTCTATTTAATTAAATCCAATTTAATTAAACATTAATAATAATTAATTCCAAATTTTATCTATTATTAATTAATTCTCCATAAATTAAATATTAAATCCAATTTAACATTTAATCAACCAACTATAATCCGTAAAAGGAAACTACTTGTCATTGTGCGACCCATAGGCCCACATATATCGAGCGATTAGTCAAACTAACGGTCTTAATTGAACCCTAGACAATAAATCGACATTCTCAATATACGAGGTACGCTACGAGAAACGCAACTACCTGTAGAATCAAAACATGGGCTATTACGATTTCCTCTTTTTCATTCGTGAATACTCGATTAAGTCTTTAACATGATGAAGTGTCTATTCAAATAACTTAATCATATTATCTCAAATCACTAATTGATCATGTATGTCACACTTCCTAGCCCACAAAGTCAAAGTTGACGTAAATCGAAGGCCATGACTTTGATCCAATTATGATGAGAAGATGAGTATTCTCTCTAAATCCACTTTGAGGAATGAATCCTATTCTTGGCTCAACTACCACGCACACGTATCTTTGGATGAACCCAATCAAGCCATATCTACCCATGGTTTAAGCAAGCAGCGTCGGTCATGGTCAAAGTTCATCATCCCAATATATAAAAGTCGTATTGACCCCTCAAGTCAAAGGAGTATCACATCGCCCACTAACCGAGACACTCGTAGACACATATAGTGGAAATACATCAAATGGTTTCTGATGGGTATACCATACCCCTCTAAGGTATTTGTGCATCCATCATGAGATACCTAGTATCATCAATATGATCTGAGATCGACACCAATCTCCATTTTATCATCAATATCCCATTCTTGATGATCTTTGTTCGGCTATTTGAGAATCATGTTTAAGTCATCTCGAGTTCTCACAACCTCAATGACAACAATGATTCATGGGAACATTCTGCATGAATAAATGCAAACAATCAAACATAATATTCAAACAAGTGTATTGCCATACATTAATATTAAGTGAACTATAATATTAAATCAAAATGAATATCATCGAAGTATTATGTCCTTACAATAGATTGTCTACAGGACCTAATACTCAATGAGTTCGCCGAGGCGTATATGAGCGCATTTCTTTGTTTATTGGTTGAGCCCGATTCGGTTGCATAGCGAGTGATGATGCGTTCACTCCTCGAGATGGAGATGGGTCATATTAACTGGTAGATAGTGTTTCTGACCGGTGATTGAGCGCGGAGATTGGGGTGAAGGGATCTTGCTTTTTCTTTTCTTTTCCGGGCTACCATACGATTGCTCGATGAGCTTATACTTGTGAAGCATGCCTTTGATCCCCGGTGATTTCTTCGCTCATCAATTTGGGTTACTTTTTCTTTCTTCATCGACTCCTTTTCCAAAAAAAAGAAGTCATAGTGATTGTTTCACTTTACTCGGCCTCTTTGCGGTTCTTTTGTCAAGGTCCTTCCTCTTTGGTGGTTGGCGGAAGGATGTCACCGATAACCGAGATTTCTTTTCCGCAAGGCCTTTCCGAGGTCATCCTCAAGTTGTCATCAGGGAGGACCATAAATGGTAAACGTCTTTGGTCGTAAAACGCCTTGTAATGCTTCTTAATCCATTTGGTCCCATTGAGTGGTGGAAATCATCTACCGACAATGCTCTTACTTTGCCCAGATTGCTAATGCTCTTGTGCGTAAAAAAATCTTCTCTATTGTCATTTACACGGAACTTTGCATGCTCTTGTAGAAGAATACGCCATAGAAATCACCTGATTGATGTTTGTGGCTCCATCCACCATTGATGCTCCCCAGTGCATTGCATTTTGATAGCGGTCCCATCAGGCGTATGAGATACCCATTATTGACCTTGATAAGATTTCAAACAACAGCGATACTCTCTCTCTAACATCGGTTTGACAAAATTTGTAGTCTGTTGTTTGTAAACTTTCGGAAACGATTGGTTTACGATGCCTTTCAAGTCGCCGCCTCTTCTCTCAGTAGTGACCGGTGAGATCTTTCCTTGGGCAAGTTAAATGCTTCTAGGATGTCCAAGGCGTTTGTATTTGTAAACTCTTCACCATTGATAGTTGATGACAATTTCATCTCCAGTGTCACTATTTCAGATTTCTCGAAACCCAAGGCCTTATATTGCATAACAAGGTTGGAGTGGGAGGCGCGATTGTTCAAGTCCACATCCTTTTTAGTAGTCGCGTTTCCACTTCCATTGATTGGATCTTGATACGATGGGAGTTGATCTTCAACAATTTTGATATGATAGGAGTTCATAGTTACTGCGTAATTTTTTCCATTCTCATGTTTTGCCATAAGTGCGTAGATGTTTAACCATTAATCACGGAAAATGTGCAAGAACTAATATGTAAATATATGAGTTTCATTTTACATAAGCATTTTGTATATTAATCGATTCTCATTTCTTTACAATACAGAGAAAAGGTGGGAAACCATAAGGAGTAAAACCCTAATCGATAAATCGTTGGCTCATATAAAAGCAATCAAATACCCAAAAAAAAAAATATATGTAAACATCTTAATCACACAAAATGAAAATTGCCGAATCTTGTTGTTTGATATGAAAGAAAATGAATCACAAAAATTCATGTTTGAAGTTGCAAGTGTGAATAATAGTGTAGAGAATTTAGGAAAATAAGGTTTTGAGGCATTTTGAAGAAGGTAATATATAGAAATGAGGGAAACAAGTGTTTAGAAAAGAGAGTTAATAAATGCAAATGGGGATTTTGAGCAACAACTTTGAATTTTAAAAACACAATAACAGTAATTCATACATATTCCCCCCAAGCATTAAATGCTCTGCAGGTGTGCGCTATATAAATATGTACAAGAAAAGCAAATTAGTAGTGTAAAGATAAAGGAAAGATGGGCGTATCGATTGGCGATATTTGTAATCGATACCATATGTAGTTTGTTCAGTCCGACCGATTTTATTGATCTTAATTTACGCCTAATCCTTAACAAATTTTCCAACAATGTTTTTCTTTCGACGGGTTTCAACGATCATGTCTTATATTGATGTTCCCTTCAAATTATTCATATCGTCCGGTTCTCGGTGATCTTTTCTCATCGATTGAAGTTTCTCCAACTGATTTCTTTTCTTTCTTCTGGGCTTTTTAACGGTGGCAGTGCTTAGGAGACTATCCACCAAAGAATACAGTGCCCTTTTTCTCCTAGGTCGTAAGCCCTAACTTCAATGATAGTTCTTTGAATCGACTTGACTAGTGGCTTGGTTAAGATATCGACTCTACCTTTATCTACAGATAGATATTTTTCATTCATGTTCTTTTTCCACATGATCTCTTATGAAATGATGTCCGGCGTCCACATGCTTGCATCTTGTATGGTAGAACTGGTTGATGATTGTAAGATGAAGATTATGATATCGGGCTGCTGAATATGGGCACGCTTGTAGCTAATGTTACAATCCTCACCGCCGATTAAGCGGGAAGCGATGGGAGCAACTGTTTCTGCTGACATATTCAACCCCGGTAGTAGAAGTGGCAACAGTATGTTTTGTTTCTTCAAAACCAAGAAGATGGGTTGCTTCCTAAGGACCGGACATATGCACGAGGTCGACTTTTGCTCAATTCGATACGCAACCTCCATAATCGGTAATCGGAATATCCACTAGCTTTAGATTATCATCGATTGACAGAATAAACCAAGATTTATTATCCCTTGAGATACTTAAGAATCGCTTAGTCGCGCTTCCAAGTGGCTTTGACCGGTTGCTCGAATTGCGCACATACACCATCTGCGAAGGTTATATCTCGGGTCTGTCACCAAGCTAGGTATAAAGAATGATACAATGAGAGCCCTATATTCTTTTTGATTAGATTTCGGCCATTTTAATCTCGATCCATCTTGAATCAGATCATCATAGGAATTTTGGCTACCTTCTTGTTTTGAACTCCAAACTTAGCCAACAAATTCCTAAGTATACTTTCTGACTGGATTGAATATTCCTTCAGATTTTGTTTGACTTGAAGACTAGGAAGTAATTCATCCGACCCATCATGGACATCTCGAACTTCCCTTGATCGACTTTTTGTCAACTTATCACATAAACTCTTGTTGGGAGATTCAAGTTGATATCATCCCATAGATTCAACCATCAATGTTCACGATCTTCTATTCCCCAACAGCGAGGTTACGTTCAGGACTCCTTTAGTGAATCCATCGCCTACTAAGAACTCAAAAGATATGTATCATACCATACTCCGGGAGCCTTGTTTAGGGCCATAAAGAGTTTTTTTAAATGGTACACCTCGGTTGCCTTTTTTCAAAACAAGGAGGTTGTTCGACATAAACTTCCTCCGCTAATAACAAGCGTTAAGAATTCACTCTTTACATCCATCCCGATACACAAACCCTCCTGAAGTAAGTGGATATGCCGGAAACAAGAATGGCTTCGGGTGAGGATCGCAAAGGTCTCATCATAATCAATTCTTCTCTGATTGTTAATACCCCTTCCAAAAGTCTTGCCTTATTTACTTGTGATGATGTTGTTCATCCTCTTGTTTTTGAACACCCACTGGGTACCAATTACGTCTTGATGAGTTGGCCTATCTACAAGTTCCTAACTTTGATTCCTTCCGAATCGCTCTAGTTCTTCTTGCATGGCTAGAATACAACCGATATCTTGTAGAGCTTCTTCCTGTGGTAGTTCTCCAAAGACAGATAACAACAAACATAGCATTTTCACCAATAGTCATTTGGACTCATTAGATTGTCGATTATCTAGTTTGGATCTATTTTTCAACCAAGTCCTTCTTTCCCGATTTATAGGATCAAATCATACTTTATCGATACCAATTATAAAATTGTTAAATACAATGGATCCTAAAAAACCCGGAAAGGATCTTTCTCAAAATGTATAATTGAGAGAATCCTCAGATCTCAAGAATGGACTTTTCCTCATTGAAAAGAGTTTTTCAAAAATCATTCTCTCCAAAGGGTTTTCTTTTTTACCCCGACATACAAAATGGCATGGTTCAAAAATGTCCTTCTTTTAGACCATTTGATCATTCCCCGGTTCTTCACATTTCATCTAGACTTTTCTAAAACCATCTTCCCGTTTGGTTGCTAGAATCATGGATTCAATTTGGACCTTTATCAGTCATTTTGCCAAAAAGAAATTCAAGAAGGACTTACTTACTATTGTCAAAGGCTCCTGTGGCGAAAAGATGTAAAAAAAAATTCAATTTTTATGTTGAATTCAAAGTCCCATGGATTCTATGTTGGAGCTTGGCGTTTCAACAACATTTCGCTTAAACCTTTCCGGTCTCTATTGTTAGAGAATTCAAAAATAAAATGGTGGCAAGGATTTTCAACAAATTTTTGCAACCCTTCCTTGAAATTCATAAGTTCCTTTTCTGGTGAGAAACCTAAATGGGGAACATCCTTCAAAAAACTATTCAACAATCACTAAATGCAAACGGGCCCGATTTGTTCGGAAGTTCCTTACTGGGTGAGAAACCTAAATGGAACATCCTTCAAAACTATTCAACAATCTGCAAATGCAACCGGGGCCCAAGAAGAAGAAAAAATCTAAAGAGGTAAAAACCTTTGAAGATGAAGAATGAGGCTACTCCCCTTTCTCGTAAACAGATCAAAAATGTTCCAACTTGGAAGATAATCGATATGGATAAAATAAAGAATATCGCAATTCATTAAAGCAAAAAGAAATTCTTCCACTTATCCCGAGGAAGAGACTCTCGATAATTCAAGTTCTGATGTTTTTGGAGATCATTGCACTCAAGATCCATATGATTTCGACTACTTTTGATTTCAACTGCTCAAAATAAAAAGAAAAATTCCAAAAGCGAAAAAAATAAAAGGCATTAAAAAGAAAAAAAAAACTTTTCTCTTTATTTGTCTTATTCTGTACTTCAAATTTGATACTACATGGCAAGATTGAATCGAAAGCTTCTCGGTGAAGCATGTATTCATTTACAACCGATTCAACTTCCTAAAGTTAAAATTGTAGACCCTCCTCCTTTTACTTTAGGTGATAATTACTTCCCGACAAGATAAAAAAAAAAGAAGATGCTCTTTCCACTTGCCCCAACAAATTCAAAAGCCCGATGTGGATACCTCAACGATCTACAACAAATGAAATTCAAATTCAAGGCAAATGAAGATTCATATCACTTATAAATAAGTTTGAAAATTCATGTAAGAGGCATTCAAATTTTAGCCAATATCTCATATCTACCTACACATCTCGACACCCACCCATATCATCGTTTGATTACCTTTTCATTCCTCCGATTTAAAGTCCAGATTTCCTATTCAATTAAGATTTGTATTTTAATTAAGTCCATATTTTCCATTCATATATTTAAGGTTTTATTTCAAATCAGCGTGGTTTCACTTCCATACGATTTTTACTCAGATTTATACATTCTCGCATACATTCATACATATATGTATAACCCGGTACCGTTCTAGGAAGGTATTTGTTGATTAGTGTTATTGGTTTCAATTAATAAATTTCACTTGTTTAGAATGAAAAAAATAGTGATTAGTATTATCAATTTCTAATATGTGTCACTTTTTAGAATGAAAAGGTATTAGTCATTAGTTTTACTCGGTTTCACGAATAAGTTTCATTTCTTTGAATAAAAGTTATTAGTTAATTATTTTTATCGAATTCAATAATAAGTGTCACTTGTTAAGAACTAAAGGTGTTATTTGATTTGTGTTATTTATTTTTACAAATAATTGTCAATTTTTAGGATGAAAAGATATTAGTTGATTAGTGTTATTGGTTTCACCAATAAATTGTCGTTGTTTTACAATGAAAGTTATTAGCTAATTAGTATTTTTGGTTTAACTAATAAGTTTTACTTGTTTAGAATGAAAGGTATTAGTTGATTATTGTTATTTGTTTCACTATTAAGTACCATTTATTTACAATGAATGGTATTTGTTGATTAAGGTTATTGGTTTCATTAATAAAATTCACTTAAATAAATTAAGTATCACTTGTTTATAATAAAAAAATTAAGTATCACTTAATAATAGTTGAAACCAAAACACTAATCAACTAATAAATTTCACTTGTTTCACTAATAAATTTCACTTTGTTTAGAATGAAAAAAATAGTGATTAGTATTTTTGGTTTCTAATAAGGACAATTTATTTAGAATGAAAGGTATACGTTGATTAGTGTTATATGTTTCACTATTAAGTTTCACTTGTTATAATGAAAGGTAATAGTTCATTAGTTTTATATTGGTTTCATTTAATAAGTATCGCTTTCTTTAGAATTAATGGTATTAGTTGATTAGTTTTATCTGATTCAATGATAAGTTACCACTTGTTAAGAACTAAAGGTATTAGTTGATTTGTGTTATTTTGTTTCATCAATAAGTGTCACTTGTTTATAATGAAAGTTATTAGTTGATTAGTGTTTTTGGTTTCACCTAATAAGTTTCACTTGTTAAGAATGAAAAGGTATTAGTTGATTAGTGTTATTGGTTTCACCATTAAGTATCACTTGCTTAAAAAAAAGAATGATATTGGTTGATTAGTGTTATTGGTTAAATAATAAATTTCACTTGTTTAGAATGAAAAAAATTAGTGATTAGTATTATCGGGTTTCTCTAATATGTGTCACTTTTTTACAATGAAAGGTATTAGTTCATTCGTTTTTTATCGGTTTGATGAATAAGTGTCATTTCTTTTTAGAATGTAAGGTATTAGTTGATTATTTTTTATGGATTCAATAATAAGTGTTCATTTGTTAAGAACTAAAGGTATTATTTGATTTGTGTTATTTGTTTTACAAATAAGTGTTACTTGTTTAGGATGAAAGGTATTAGTTGATTAATGTTATTGGTTTCGGCCAATTAGTGTAACTTGTTGACAATGAAATGTTAATTGATTTAAGGTTATTGATTTCATTTAATAAATTTTACATTTGTTTAGAATGAAAGGTATTAGTTGATTATTATTATAAGTTTCACTAATAAAGTGTTACTTGTGTACAATGAAAGGTATTATTAGTTGATTAGTGTTATTGGTTTCACAAATAAGTTTTACTTGTTTGGGATGAAAACATATTAGTTGATTAGTGTTATTGGTTCACCAATAAGTAAAACTTGTTTACAATGAAAGTTATTAGGCGATTAGCTGTTTTTGGTTTCACTAATAAGTTTCACTTGTATAGAATGAAAGGTGTTAGTTGATTGATGTTATTGGTTTCACAATTAAGTATCACTTTGTTTAGTTTACAATGAATGGTATTTGTTGATTAGTTGTTGTTGGTTTCACAAATAAGTTTTATTTGTTTAAGATGAAATGTATTAAGTGTATTAGTGTTATTGGTTTCACCACTAAGTGTCACTTTTTTATAATGAAAGTTATTAGTTGATTAGTGTTTTTTGGATTCACTAATATGTTTCACTTGTTGAATGAAAGGTGTTAGTTAATTAGTGTTATTGCTTTTATTAATTTCACTAAACTAAAGATCTTATAAAAAAGAAAAATGGGAGGGACAACTTTGGTCCAAAAAAGGAAAAAAGGATTTCTTTGCCTAATAGAGGCCAATCCAAATCGGGAACCAACCAAATGACCCAAAAGGCTAACTACGATCCACAACAAAGGACACACGCAGCCCAAAAAAAATGCGGTCAAAGAGGGCCCAACTAAAAGACAAACAAAGCCCAACTAAAACAAAACAAATACAAACCAAAAAAAAGCACACATACAATTTTAAGAACTCAAATCCCATCGCCCAAGGGACTACATTTCCGACATCTTCAAAAACAAAGACGAATCAACCCAAACCTCCCAAAGAATAGGCTAAATCATACTAGCAAACATCCCTCATTATTGCAATCGGGGGGGTTTCATTGAGTCAAGACAATTAAAGTCCTTTTAAACAGAAATGTTCATCGCCAAGGACGCTTGAGTGATCTTTTATCACATTTTTTAACGTTACTACCGGCTCCACTTGATGTTTTCCTGTTTGGTTGTCTTCGGCAATGGAACACAGAGCAAACAGTCCAAAGTTTGCATTCTCATGTAATTCCCAAAGTGTCGACTTCAATGCTTGGCCCAACATCATTTAACGAGATAGAAACGACACTAGTGGCGACATCCAGTGGAATGCTCATTTCCTTGGAGTCGCTCCCATATTCCATAAAATCGCCCCAAATGAACCCTAACTTTGATTCTTTATCACCAAGCTTATGATCTGAATCTCCTTTGACAATAACCTCAATCCCATGTTCATCTAATTCCATCAATCAGATTTCTGGGTCGCCATCTTGATGGCTCCCAAAGGAGTTCGATGTATTTATTAACTTTGTTACCACTATTTGCAGAGAGGTGAACCTCAGGTCATGGGTACTTTGAACACTCTATTATCCTGCCAGAACCCAAACCTTTTCAATATTATTAACAAATCGGTGATCGTGCATTTGGCCCTTCAACCTATGCCTACAATTCTCTCAATTGCTGGGCTACAATCGCACAATGGTTGCGTAAATTGGAAATTTTTTCAATCCAACACAAACGTAAATAGAACATGATTCTTCCTCTTAATCATAATTATATCCCTAATATCATTTTTTAAAATCGATTTCAATCGGACCCTAACAAAGTGCCCAAAATCTCCGTTAAAAGTGTTCTCATCAATTTTCAAGCGTTCCCAAAGAGCTCGCCAATCTCCAAACAATCCGAGTCCTAATATTCAAAAGTCAACTCAGAAACGCACTTTTTTCTTGACAGAGTTGAGCTTCAGAAAGGAATCTGGACACCAATTCGGTCGAAGGAAAGGAGCCGGTTTGAGCCCCATTTTCGAGAAAACTTCACATGATCCGTCGAATCATCAATGAAGATGTTAGAGAAACCTTCCCTTCCCCAGGCGAAGCCTCCAATGACCGTGAATCTCCCAAATTGATTGTAATTTTTTCTTCGCCTTAGGCGATAACGCGCTCGCTATCAATGCATGCCTTGCCCGGAAGAAAAGAATCATTAAATGCCCACATTTAGTGAACCTCTCTCCTGAATGGTGGCGTAAAAGAACTCCCGCCGTTGATCGGTATCGAAACGCCGCAGGGATCTTGGGCGGGATACAACGATTAATAACGAAGATTCGCGAAAAAAAGACCTTCCGGTGCCTAAGTTGAATCTGAAAAAATCGGATCCTTTGAGAAGTCACAAAGAACACGATCCCCTTTAAATTTGAAAGTCTTGGAAATTCCAACCAAACGTAGTCTTAAATGACGTCTTGATTAGCAACCCCTTAGCCACCCATAATTCAAAGAAATTTAAAAATTCCTAACAAATTAACTCGATCAAGCCAGATTCATGAGCAACAGATCCACAAATCCTAAGTTTTAGAAGAAGGTGATGGAGATTCCAGTGTAGAAAATATTGATAAGAAGAGAAACAAGAACCGCTGCGGCAAATAGAGAAGGTGTGAAATGAATCTTGGAGAAGACGAAAGATGAAAGAAACGGTTTTAGGAGTGAGAAAGTCCGAAGTGAGAGGGAAACCACTCATCGCGAATCCGAAGTTAAAATTTTTTAAATTTTAAAATTTAATTTTTATTCCAAATTTTATTGCAATGGTCTTATAATGTAATTGGGTGTGTCTCAACCTGTGAACTTTCGCCCAGAACTTTTCGGCCTAGGATGGGGCCAAACCACTTGAGCTATACCACTTGATTTCAAAATTTTATTCCAAATTTAATTGGAATGGTCTTATAATGTAACTTAGGTGAACCCGAACCTTGAGCTTTTAGGAAGGTGGGGCTCCAAACCACTGAGCTATACCACTTTGACAAAATTTTATTCCAAATTTAATTGGAATGGTCTTATAATGTAACTTGAGTGTCTCAACCCGGGACCTTTCGAGCCAGGTAGTGGGCTCCAACCAATTGAGCTATACCACTTTGATCAAAAACTTATTCCAAATTTAATGGAATGGTCTTATAATGTAACTTGGGTGTGCTCAACCCTGGACCTTTCTTACCAGGTAGTCACTTGTTTACAATGAATGGTACATGTTGATTAGTGTTATTGATTTCTTTAATAAATTTCACTTGTTTAGAATTAAAAAAATTAGTGATTAGTATTATCGGTTTTCTAATAAAGTGTTACTTGTTTAGAATGAAAGGTATTAGTTGATTAGTTTTATATGTTTCACTATTGAGTTTCACTTGTTTAGAATGAAATGTATTAGTTCATTAGTTTTATCTGTTTCACAATAAGTGTCATTTCTTTAGAATGAAAGGTATTAGTTGATTATATTTACTCTAATTCAATAATAAGTGTCACATGTTAAGAACCAAAAGGTATTATTTGATTTGTTATTTGTTTTGAAAAAGTGTTACTTATTTAGAATGAAAGGTATAGGTTGATTAGTCTTTATTGGTTTCACAAATTAGTGTAACTTGTTGACAATGAAATGTTAATTGATTAGTGTCATTGATTTCCACTTAATAAGTTTCTCGCTTGTTTAGAATAAAAGGTATTAGTTGATTATTGTTATAAGTTTCACTAATAAGTGTCACTTGTGTACAATGAAAGGTATTAGTTAATTTAGTGTTATTGGTTTCACAAATAAGTTTTACTTGTTTAGGATGAAACGCATTAGTTGATTAGTGTTATTGGTTTCACCAATAAGTTGACACTTGTTTACAATGAAAGTATATTAATCGATTAGTGTTTTTGATTTCACTAATAAGTTTCACTTGTATAGAATGAAAGGTGTTAGTTGATTAGTGTTATTGGTTTCCTTTATTAAGTAAAGACTTGTTTACAATGAATGGTATTTGTTGATTAGTGTTATTGGTTTCACAAATAAGGTTTACTTGTTTAGAATGAAACGATTAGTTGATTAGTGTTTATTGGTTTCAATTACTAAGTGTCTTTTTTATAATGAAAGTTATTAGTTGATTAGTTTTTGGATTCACTAATATGTTTCACTTGTTAAGAATGAAAAGTTGTTAGTTAATTGTATTGCTATTCTTTCAATATTAACTATCACTTGTTGCAATTAATGTGTCTTGTTGATTAGTGTTATTGATTTCACTAATAAATTTAACTTGTTTAGAATTAAAAAAATTAGTGATTAGTATTATTCGCTTTTTTTCTAATAAGTGTCACTTGTTTAGAGTAAAAGGTATTAGTTGATTAATTTTATATGTTTCACTATTGAGATTCACTTTCTTAGAATGAAATGTATTAGTTCATTAGTTTTATTCGGTTTCGAATAAGTATCATTTCTTTAGAATGAGCAAATGATAGTTGATTATTTTTATAGGACTCAATAATAAGTGTCACTTGTTTAAGAACTAAAGGTATTATTTGATTTTGTTATTTGTTTTTACAAATAAGTGTTACTTTATTTAGGATGAAAGGTATTAGTTGATTAGTGTTATTGGTTCACAATTAGTGTAACTTGTTGAAAATGAAATGTATTAGTTGATTAGTGTTATTGATTGTTGGGAAATTTATAGTTTTGATAAAGTTCCAAAAACACATATAATAGGACCAAATCGGACCGAATTAGGCGATGTTTATATTACCGATTTATAGAATACCGTTGATAATCAGTACAGAACAATGATGTAATAGATAGGTCACATATTGAAAGGAACCTCAATATGTATAAATCGACCAAGATCCAAAGAACAAGCGATATCAAGACAGCGAGAATGTTAGAGAAGAACAAGATCGATCGACCTGATCGATAATGATATCTCAAATTAAGTCATAAAGCTCAAACTCGAGAATACTTGAAGATCGATGGCTTCGAGAGAAGATCGGACGGAAGACCTACATCACCCGAGTCACTAGTTGAAGCTAAACCTAAGACCGAGATGACTCCACGTCAGGAGACGACTGATTCCGACGATCGGTCACCACGCGGTGAAACGATGTTTCACCTAATCATACGTCTATGATCTGAACAAGAAGAAGGTCAACCTTAGTTGGAAGAACAACACCAAAAGGCGTCGAGTTAACAATAAGAACAAGACACGATGATCGGATGAGCAATTAAGGGATTTGATCTTTGCTCTCTCTACTTGGTATAAAATACAAGTTCACGCCATGCCGCAAGTTCAAGATCAGCCACATCAATCTGCCAAGAACCTACCCTAATATAACTGAAATTCAAATTGCTTTCTCCTTAAGCTCTTTGATTTAAGGTCTATAAAATATGGGATCACACTTGAGTGAAAAACACTAAACATTGAACAATCAAGAAGCTCAAGCAGTATCAAATTTCCTTGCGAACGATCAGAAAGATTATTATATTAGTGTTCATCCCCGTAGGTTCTGTATGATCTTTTAAATACAGTGATGACTGTAAACATAGAAAGATTTCTGGATTTAAGAACAAACAATCTTATCCAAACCCAAGTTAGATTCCAGTTGTTGTAAGATTCAGACTAAAGTTTCAGTTACGATTTGCAGGAATCGGTTGAGTAAGAACTCCTTAAATATACGGCCGATTGTCTTGTGTTAATTGCTTGTAAAACCAAAATCGGTTGGTTAGTTGGTGCCTTGTGATGGGGAAGAGAGTGGGGCGTGGGAATTTGGTTTTGTCGAACCACTGTAAATCTTATTGCCTTTACGCTTTGATTAACGTCTGCACTGTTACTGCAGCCTTTAAAGCGGCGTACATATTACAAGTTGAGATCATTTGCTTTTGACTTGATGCAGTCAAACTTGACTTGCCAGGTCAAAATTTGGTTAAACACTAACTTTAGAATCCGATTTAAACCGGTTTTTCATCGGGTAAAAACAAAAGCTTCGACACGCCGGTTAAAACCGTGAATTCGAATCAATCGGGCTTTGAGGCGATTAGTAAGTCAGTTATCATTCAAATCGATTCATCGCTCGCGACAATGAATCGCCTCACACCGATCTCAAGAAAAAGTTTGTAAGTCTATTCACCCTCCTCTAGACTTCTGCCCTCCACAAACCCGTCGACCTACAAAGTGGTATCATAGCGAGTTGGTTCTCTGAGACCAATGACTTAGTGTATCATCAATTCTTGAGGAAAGAATCTTTGTATTTCCATCGAACTCGATCTTGAAAAAACCTTTCTTAAAACCTTTATTCCATTTCCAAAACACTCAAAGATGGGATAACACCTCGGCGGTATGTATCATGATGTCTAGAGTTCTCAATCGATGAGTACAGTTGGGCCATATATATGTCCAACCATCTAGTTCGATTGATGGCGAATGATGGAAGTCATCGAAAGGGACCCATCATCATATATTACAGCGACCACTTAGTTGGAGGAGATCGATTTTGCCCGAAGTCTTATGCGAAAAAAGCCCGGCCTTGATGGATTTGTAGAGCGAATCGCATACTCTAGATACTATCGCAAGGCATATTAATATGAAAAACAATGGATAAGGTCACGAAAAAATATTAAGTATCTCTAAATCTAAAGCAATCTTAGGATCTCTAGTCAAAATATCACGGGAAATGACCCGGATAAAAAAGATAGATGGTCAGAAGAAACTAGTAAGTCTTAAAAAAATTGAATCTTCAATCTAAACCATCACTTGAACTCGATGGAAGGATTACAATGTCAATAAACAAGCTTTGAGAACTTGGTACGAGATGTCTCGATAAAAGATATCAACTACAAAAATTTTAAGGTCTCTCACCAAGAAATGGGATATGGCGGTCACGAATCGCGATTACAAGACATTTCAAAAATGAAGCCAAGTAGTTGTTTCGAAGCCTTAAAGTTCTCACGAAGCCGATTAATTGCAGAGGATGCTAGATGAAGATGAGGTGCCCGGCCAAGCCTCAATCTCCAAATCACTTTGCTTTTAAGGCAACTAACAAAGAGATTGGAAGACCAATGAACCCATTGAACATCATAAGTCAGCAGAACAGACGCTCATACTGTGAAAACTAGAGAAATCAACACTAACCGGGTAAGTATCAAGATTCTATAAAAGATTATCAACATACCGCCGAGAGTTGAGATAGGAGATCGTGACAACGTATCTCCAGAAGAACTGCAGACTGATGACTCCGAGAGATCACAGAGATGAAAAGGAAAAGAGATAATCTAAATGATGAAGAAGAATGTAATCAGAACTGAAGCTCGAACTACTATCGAGGAAAGGAAAATCACACGTCGTCATGTCAGTTGGTGATTCACGGAAGAAAAGGTTCGTGGATCAAGGTGTGCTTGAACAATGAAGCAGTCCACAACGCGGTACGCCAGACTGGCATGAAGGGAAGAAAAGAGGAGCGAAGAAACAGCGATGCGAGACGGAAAAGCCGCTTGATTCTTAAACCGCGTGAGAATTGGCGATTACGTATACGCTATAGAGATTGGATACTCCCTACGTGAAGATTTCTGTCAAATCCGGCCGATCTTGTTGAACACATGGAAATGAAGATCG
>JBBCBC010000011.1:25258696-25376849 GCA_037126765.1 Stenogyne calaminthoides | reverse complement strand
AACAAATACCATTCATTGTAAACAAGTGATACTTAATAGTGAAACCAATAACACTAATCAACTAACACCTTTCATTCTACACAAGTGAAAATTATTAGTGAAACCAAAAACACTAATCAGCTAATAACTTTCATTGTAAACAAGTGTCACTTATTGGTGAAACCAATAACACTTATTAACTAATACGTTTCATCCTAAAGAAGTAAAACTTATTTGTGAAACCAATAACACTATTCAACTAATACCTTTCATTGTACAAAAGTGACACTTATTAGTGAAACTTATAACAATAATCAACTAATACCTTTTATTCTAAACAAAAGCGAAAACTTATTAAGTGAAATCAATGACACTAATCAATTAACATTTCATTGTCAACAAGTTACACTAATTGGTGAAACCAATAACATTAATCAACTAATACCTTTCATTCTAACCAAGTAACACTTATTTCTAAAACAAATAACACAAATCAAATAATACCTTTAGTTCTTAACATGTGACACTTATTATTGAATCCGATAAATATAATCAACTAATACCTTTCATTCTAAAGAAATGACACTTATTCGTGAAACCGATAAAACTATTGAACTAATACATTTCATTCTAAACAAGTGAAACTAAATAGTGAAACATATAAAACTAATCAACTAATATCTTTCATTCTAAACAAGAGACACTTATTAGAGAGAAACCCACAATACTAATCACTAATTTTTTTATTCTAAACAATTGAAATTTATTAGTGAAATCAATAACACTAATCAACAATTACCATTCATTGTAAACAAGTGATAGTTAATAATGAAAGGAATAACACTAATTAACTAACACCTTTCATTCTTAACAAGTGAAACATATTAGTGAATCCAAAAACACTAATCAACTAATAACTTTCATTATAAAAAAGTGACACTTAGCGGTGAAACCAATAACACTAATCGACTAAGGGTTTTGCCCTAAGGAGGGTTTTACCTTAGCGAGGTTTTTAGTGGTGGCCCGAACTCTAGGACGACCTATGTCCTTATAGTTTTAGGTTTTTTCTTCTTTCCTTTTATTTCATAGTCATTGGACAATAACACTAATCAACTAATACGTTTCATCCTAAACAAGTAAAACTTATTTGTGAGACCAATGACACTAATCAACAAATACCATTCATTGTAAACAAGTGATACTTAATAGTGAAACCAATAACACTAATCAACTAACACCTTTCATTCTATAGAAGTGAAACTTATTAGTGAAACCAAAAACACTAATCAGCTAATAACTTTCATTGTAAACAAGTGTCACTTATTGGTGAAACCAATAACACTAGTCAACTAATCGTTTTATCCTAAACAAATTAAACTTATTTGTAAAACCAATAACACTAATCAACTAATACCTTTCATTGTACACAAGTGATACTTATTAGTGAAACTTATAACAATAATCAACTAATACCAACAGGCGAAACTTATTCGTGAAATCAATGACATTAATCAATTAACATTTCATTGTCAACAAGTTACACTAATTGGTGAAACCAATAACATTAATCAACTAATACCTTTCATTCTAAACAAGTAACACTTATTTCTAAAACAAATAACACAAATCAAATAATACCTTTAGTTCTTAACATGTGACACTTATTATTGAATCCGATAAATATAATCAACAAATACCTTTCATTCTAAAGAAATGACACTTATTAAATGAAACCGATAAAACTAATGAACTAATACATTTCATTCTAAACAAGTGAAAATCAATAGTGAAACATATAAAACTAATCAACTAATACCTTTCATTCTAAATAATACTAATCACTAATTTTTTTAATTCTAAACAAGTGAAATTTATTAGTGAAATCAATAACACTAATCAACAAGTACCATTCATTGTAAACAAGTGAAAGTTAATAGTAAAATGAATAACACTAATTAACTAACACCTTTCATTCTTAACAATTGAAACATATTAAATAATCCAAAAACACTAAGCAACTAATAACTTTCATTATAAACAAGTGACAACTTAGTGGTGAAACTAATAACACTAATCAACTAATACATTTCATTCTAAACAAGTAAAACTTATTTGTGAAACCAATAACACTAATCAACAAATACCATTCATTGTAAACTAAACAAGTGATACTTAATAGTGAAACCAATAACATTAATCAACTAACACCTTTCATTCTATACAAGTGAAAGTTATTAGTGAAACCAAAAACATTAATCAGCTAATAACTTTCATTGTAAACAAGTGACACTTATTGGTGAAACCAATAACACTAATCAACTAACATGTTTCATCCTAAACAAGTAAAACTTATTTGTGAAACCAATAACACTAATCAACTAAAACCTTTCATTGTACACAACCCACACCTTTATTAGTGAAACTTATAACAATAATCAACTAAAACTTATTCGTGAAATCAATGACACTAATCAATTAACATTTCATTGTCAACAAGTTACACTAATTGGTGAAACCAGTAACATTAATCAACTAATACCTTTCATCCTAAACAAGTAACACTTATTTGTATAACAAATAACCCAAATCAAATAATACCTTTAGTTCTTAACAAGTGACACTTATTATTGAATCCAATAAAAATAATCATCTAATACCTTTCATTCTAAAGAAATGACACTTATTAAGTGAAACCGATAAAACTAATGAACTAATACCTTTCATTGTAAAAAAATGACACATATTAGAGAAACCGATAATACTAATCACTAATTTTTTTCATTCTAAACAATTGAAATTTATTAGTGAAACCAATAACACTAATCAACCAATATCATTCTCTGTAAACAAGCGATACTTAATGGTGAACCCAATAACACTAATCAACTAATATCTTTCATTCTTCACAAGTGAAACTTATTCGTGAAACTAAAAACACTAATCAACTAATAACTTTCATTATAAACAAGTGACAATTTATTGGTGAAATAAATAACACAAATCAACTAATACCTTTAGTTCTTAACAAGTGACACTTATCATTGAATCCGATAAAACTAATCAACTAATACCATTAATTCTAAAGAAACGATACTTATTCGTGAAACCGATAAAACTAATGAACTAATACCTTTCGTTATAAACAAGTGAAACTTATTAGTGAAACATATAACAATAGTCAACTTATACCTTTCATTCTAAACAAGTGTCACTTATTAGAGAAACCGATAATACTAATCACTAATTTTTTTCATTCTAAACAAGTGAAATTTATTAGTGAAACAAGTGAAATTTGTTAGTTGATTAGTGTTTTTGGTTTCAAATATTAAAAATGATACTTAATTTTTTCATTGTAAACAAGTGATACTTAATTTATTTAAGTGAAATTTATTAGTTAAACTAATAACACTAATCAACAAATACCATTCATTGTAAATAAATGATACTTAATAGTGAAACAAATAGCAATAATCAACTGATACCTTTCATTCTAAACAAGTGAAACTTATTGGTGAAACCAAAAAACACTAACCAAACTAATAACTTTCATTGTAAACAATCGACACTTATTGGTGAAACCAATAACACTAATCAACTAATACCTTTCATTCTAAAAATTGACACTTATTTGTAAAACAAATAACACAAATCAAATAACACCTTTAATTCTTAACAAGTGACACTTATTATTGAATCCGATAAAAATAATCAACTAATAACTTTTATTCTAAATAATTGAAACTTATTAAGTGAAATCGATAAAACTAATGACTAATACCTTTCATTCTAAACAAGTGACACATATTAGAGAAATCGATAATACTAATCTCTAACTTTTTTCATTCTAAACAAGTGAAATTTATTAGTGAAACCAATAACACTAATTAACAAATATCATTCATTGTAAACAAGTGATACTTAATGGTGAAACCAATAACACTAATCAACTAATACCTTTAATTCTTAACAAGTGAAACTTATTAAGTGAAATCAAAAAACACTAATCAACTACTAACTTCAATTATAAACAAGTGACACTTATTGGTGAAACAAAAACACAAATCAACTAATACCTTTAGTTCTTAACAAGTGACACTTATCCGCCTTTTAGTTTAGTCCAAGTGCAAAGGTTTTCTCGTTTTTTCTTGGGCTGGTCTTTTTTTGGATTATGACC
The DNA here is from genome assembly GCA_037126765.1 of Stenogyne calaminthoides. Lineage (NCBI taxonomy): Eukaryota > Viridiplantae > Streptophyta > Magnoliopsida > Lamiales > Lamiaceae > Stenogyne > Stenogyne calaminthoides. The sequence continues at coordinate 25,372,696 of JBBCBC010000011.1, read as the reverse complement.
TTTTCCTTCGCACACCTTGGGTCGGGTTGTGGCCCCTCCGCCCTTTTTTTTTCTTTTTTATAAGATCTTTAGTTTAGTGACACTTATCCGTCTGGGAGTTGCAAGACTTTACGATCAAATCCAAGTCGATTAAATCACGGTCTTTCAGTGTTCGATAATACTCGACTTTTCAAGATAGGATTGGAAGCAGGGTTCTATTGAGGTATCTTTTGTTTGGCGTTGTTCAATTTTGGGTTTAACATAGGTGCATGTTGTTCCACTGTTGGTGCTTCTCCAGTTTTTCTGGGCACTTTCTCAGGCTCCTTGAGGATTGGTTGGGACGTTTTGCATCTTTGAGCCCGGTTATGACCGCACATTGCAGCAGGGGGCACTTTGTTTTTTTGTTTAGTTGGTTACATGGATTTAGTCCTGGCATTAGGTGCTCTGATACCATTTGGGGGTGGAGCCCCTTATGACGCTTCCACCACACAAGCGCGCCAGAAGATCACAACCACAACTCGGGACACCGATAAGCATGCACTCATCGTCCTTTTTTCGCTCAAAGCGGCCACCTTGCCTAACGAGCATATTTAGGACTACTAGCATGAAAACGGATATCATGTGGCTATCACTAACACACCATGGGGACGTCAGGGACCATAACCATACTGAGATTAAAACCAGACTCAATTTCATGTTGACATGGGGACAGGTGGGTTATGTGGTGGTGCTCCTGCCCAAACGGGTGCTTGGAGAGGACGAGTGGATTATTTAGAACATGGATACTACAACAAAACCTAACATAAGGATGAAGAGATACATAAAAAATAATTTTTATTCAAACACACACTTATATACAGACTCTCATGGGTATCTTACAAGACTCCTACAAGAACATTCAAATATAAGAACACTCAAACTTATTTTTTCTCACTACTCTAATGTTTCTCACTTAGGGCTAATCCCTAATGGTTCTTTCTTAGAATTCCTTCTTGAAGACCTCCTATTTATAGCCAAGATGTGCTTGTAGGTGCTAGCCTTCTCTTCATGCATGAAGCTCCACGTAGTAAGTTAGGTGTTTGTTTGTAATGCATCCTCCACCTAGCATGGTGTATCACCTCTTTGTATTTTGGCTGATTTTGTGCATGCTTCTTCCACGTAGTACTTGGCTGAACTTCATCATGTGTCTTGTGCCTAATAAGGTTAACAATTACCTCCAAATGGGACCCACTTGCTTTCTCCAAAAGAAGACACGTAGAGAGCTGATTTCTATCCTTGTGGGTCTTGTAATAAGACAAACATGGATGGTATTCTTCATTCTTTTAGGTGGTAATTGATGAAGGCTGATTACTTCCTTGTGGGGCCAAGCCTTGGGGACCACTTCATGATGAGAATATGGTAAGGATGAGTTTCTAAGACCATTTTTGACGTAGCCTATCTAAGAGTGACGAAAATAAACCAAATAAATGATCACTTGTCCTATTACAAGCATAAAAACGAAACAAAAATGATTACTATTTAATCACCGACCTATTATAGATATGACAGATGTCATTTATTTAATAAACAAGACAAACACACAAAACTCTATATTATAAACGTATCCAACACACAACAGTATTAATTTATGTTATCCGGTGGCCAGATCATAGTTGGATCATATCCGGTGTCGGATCCTTCCGGGTCATCTTTCTTGATCTTGTTGTATTTGGTAGCTTGAGACCGCTAGATGAATCGGATAGTCGGATGTTTTAATACCTTCATTTATTAGTAGGACACTTTGTACGGGTTCGGATTCTCTCGGGATAATCTCGGGTTATTTGTTGGCTTGAAAATGCTTTCCCTTTAAACTTCTTGGTATCTTTAAATGCCCAGACTCTGATGTTTTGATCCTGGTCTCCAGTTGGTATTGAGAGGGGTTTGGGTTTATTTAAGGAAGATGGGAAAAAGTTACCAGGCTTGTTGGGCTCAGCAGTTTGAGTAGTACCACTCTAAGTCCAGTGGGCCGATGGGCCCATTGACTCTCTTTTATTTGATATGGCTTCTTCCATTGATGGGTCAAGTTCTTGAGCTTGATTTGATGGCTAATGTATCATCAATCCCTCGAGTGGTTGGAAAATGGTTATGGTATCTTTTATCCGGTTCATCTTCTTTTCCGAACACCCATTGTAAGATCCAACCCGATACCTATCCCGATCGTCGAACTTGGGTTGATATTCCTTGAATCTTGGTTTTGGAAAAGGGGATATCGAGTCTGGCAAATATGGTAGAAACATCTTGTTATACCTGACTCCTTTAGAAAGGATCTGAAGCTTTTCGGCTTTGAAGAATATATCAAAACCCAAAAGTAGATCATGCCTGTGGAGATTGCTTCCTATTACCTTTTTCCAAATAATGCATTCTAAAATATCCGGATGCCAATCGGTTGTCTTGATATCAAAGACGTGGTGAATGACTGACCATCTGCTGCATAAAAATACTCATGATGGATTTCCCAGGCTTCTTTTGGGAGACGGTCTGGATTCATCATAGTCCTTCGAGCGCCTGTGTCTAATACTTCAATGATTGGAAAAGGCTTCAAAAATCGTGATTGTAGTATTTTTATTTCAAGATGAGGAGCAGGGATTACCTCCTGAGAGCAGATGTTATTTTCTGGGAGAAGAAAAGGACTTATCATGAAAGAGGGGATTCCTTCATCCGAAGAGCCTTCTGAGGAATCGAGCAAAACAAGAGTTGTATCTAAATCTTAGGCTTCTTGTTCGGAGAATAGTGATTCAACATCTGCTCCCTCTTTGCGATCGTAGTAGACTGCTTGAGATGCTAGCTTAGTTACCTTGTGTTGTTTGTTGGGACAATCTTTCACATAGTGCCTTTTCCCTCTGCAAAGATAAAGATCTATCTGGCTGCCTTCTTCCGCATGTGTTTCTTTCTGAAGAACCTGGTTTTTGAGTTACGCCGTTTTCGTGGATTTATCCTTCTTTCATTTTTTTAACACGTACATCCTTCCTTCTTGAATCCTATCTCAAGATAGGATTTATCACATATAGCTTTTGGGATGTTCCGTCTCTCCATCATCTCCTTGAATAGATTTTTCTGCTCACATATCTTTTCTAGGGCTGTAAGACAGATTTGATGAATCTGTCCCAAGCTGATGCTAGAAAAGTCTCTTCGGGTTGCCTGGAGCAGTCGAGCTATCTCTGGTTTGAGTTCTTTGAGTAGTGATGCCAGATGCACGTTCTTAAGATTGGGATCATTGTTCCCATTCAAAAAGTAGAACCTTTTCGACATCCTTTTAAAGTGTCGATCAAGATCTTTCCTAGAGAGAGAACAACATCTCATAGTGAAAAATTCTTGAGAGACAGCTTTAGCATATAAAGAGATGTTACCTATGAATTACCGGTGAATCTCTCCCAAAGATTCCCCTGGGGTTGTAGCATTAAGAATCTCAAGTTGCCTGTATTCCCCAATACTAAGAAACCACTCTCGTAGTACTCCAAGGAACCTGGATGTTAAATCTTTCATAACCGCTTTCAAGATCGGCTCCTTCCTTCTTTGAAGTTGGTTGTCTATCCAAGCCGCAAAATGTATGCATCATTTCTCGTCTTTTATGGATTGAACAACTTGTTGAAGGAGAAACACAAACCATTTGAATACTTAGAATGTTGACCATCAAAGGGTGAGTTACAATGGTTTGTTGGTCGACTCGATTCTCGAATCGAGACATATCCCTCAAACCGTTGGCTTGGCTCTTGGATCTCGCCATTAGAACAAATTTACAACGATAGTAAGACCTTCATCATCATCCCATGGATATTCGAAAGTTCTCCGAGGGTTCGGGATTGGCCATCAAGAGAGTTGAGAATTTTGCTACTCCTTCATCATCACTTTCGCCAAGGTTGGAGAATTAGTGGAGTCGGTTGTCACTTCTTCTTCATTACTCTCTCTTCTTTCGTTATTAGAAGAGTCTTCCGCTTGGATACCACCATGAAACTCAAGAAAAAAATATCTTGTAGCTTTGAGGCCATTAGTGTATGGGCCGGTGTTTCTTTCCATCCGCTCTTGATGGAGCTTCCTCCTCGACTTCTCTTTTTTTCTACTCTTGTAGGAATATTGGTATCGAGAAGGAATACTCGATACCATTCCAAAGACTTTGGAATAGTCCAAAGATTCTGTGCAACCGCATAAAACTACGTTGGAACCTCTTGATATTGCATAAATATCTCGATTGAGGGGCTAAAGAAGCTTTAATCTTCTTATCTTCGGATATTTTTAGTTTTGATGAATTATGCCAAAACATTATCAACTTGTGTTATTGAAGCTAATTTACGGATAACAAGTTGAGGGGGAACGAAAAGAACAAATTGAGGGGAACTCACGAAAATCGAATAGATGATCGAGATCGGGAGCGGGTTACTGATTTAGACCGATCAAGATCGAGATAAGTAAGATGAGTTAACTCGATGAGTCGCAGGCAAAATCGAAGAGAAGAAAAGCTAAGCCCATTGGATCAAAAAGATCGATGATCAGAATATACCGACCGATGATCGTAAGAATAGATTTGAGCCGATATGGTGATCAAGAGCGCATAAGCCGATCGTAAAGAAACACCGTAAGATCAAGAGAAGGTTGTAGATCAAGAGGAAAGGAAGACGAGACCGATCAAGATCGACGCGGATCGAGATCAGATATGATAACCCGATATGCTAAACCTGATGTACCGAATTTACAAGCATCCCGATATGTCGACTGAAGATGTGTTGATCCGAGAAGTTTGAGCTGAATAGACGTGCAAGAAGAAATCGATAGCCCGAGTCAGGACCTCGAGGGTCAAGGTAAAAGTGAACTGAGGGTCGATGTCCGGGTCAAGAACTCAACTCCGGGCCACAAATTGAAAATAATGCCCCCACATCGTATAAGGTCCACCAAGAGAAGTCCGCTGAATCAAGAAACCTAAGACTCAGAGAACCTGGAGACTTAGAGAACCTGAAGACTCAGAAGATCCTGAAGAATATAGCCGTTAGATTCAAATTCGACGGACCAATGAGAGGAAGACAACCACCAAGAAGTCTGCAGAACTTATGGAATAGTATGGATTTGAATGTGATTCTCTCCAACGGTAACATTCAAATCCACACTATAAATACAAGATCTTCCATCAAATTAAGTGTGGAGAATGTGGAAAAAGATGCTACAGAGCTAAGAGCCATATTATCAAGCATTCCCACCATAAAACACAAGTCTGTAGTCATACAAATATAGTCAAGAGTGTTCTAAAACCTAATCTAAGCAACACACGATATATCCTAAGCTTATAGAGATTTTCCCAACCTTAGCATTGAGGCTAAACAAATGTACGCGAAAATCTCAACCTAGTTGGAGACACTAACCAAACCCAAACCCTATTGTTAGGTAGTTTGTGTGATTGTTGGAGTTGTAAAGAGTGAGTAAGGCTGCTTGAGTAGTCGACCAGAAAACTCTGAGAAAAGAAGTGAGTAAACTATCTTGGATAGTCAGAAAGCTTGTGTGTGTTTGAGTAAGTAATCTGCAGAGTAGTCAGCCAGAAAATTCAAATGTAGAAGAAGTGAGTAAGCTACAGTGAGTTAGCCTGAAAGCTTGTAGGCGATCCCGTGAAGGGTGATATGTCCCGATTGAAGGAATTTCCCTAGGAACAGAGAGAGTGGATGTAGGAGCTTGAGTCTCCGAACCACTATACTTTGTTGTGTTTTTTATTGCTTTATGTTCTTATCTTGTCATATGCATTTGGTTATAAGCAAAACACAACACATGGACTTAAAAGCAAAAAACTTGGAATCACCATTCCCTCACCCCTGTTTTATATGCATTTCATGGTTTTTACGCATTTCATGGGTTTTTCACGACAAACAAGTGGTATCGGAAGCGGGGAGTTCAAAAGATCACTTTTAATGTGATCACCGAATCCGATCTTTTTCAAAAACCCGTTTGTTTAAAGATGCATATATCTTAATGTTTTTTGTCATTATCAAAAAAAAGGAAATTGTTGGATATTTTAGTTTTGATGAATTATGCCAAAACATTTTCAACTTGTGTTATTGAAGCTAATTACGTATAACAAGTTGAGGGGAACGAAAGAACAAGTTGAGGAACTCACAAAATCAAGTAGATGATCGAAATCGGGGGGCGAGGATGTAAGGCGAGACCCATCAAGATCGAATGAAAAAGATGAGTTCGTGGAGTTAAGCACGAAATGTAAAAATCGTAAGAGAAGAAAAAGCTAAATCGAAAGATCGGATGACCGGTAATGACAATCGGATGATCGGAAGAATGCATGTCGGATATGGTGATCAAGAGCGGAAGCCGACGTAAAGAAATCACCCGAAGATCGGAAGATCAAGAGAAGGTTGCGATCGAAGAGGAAAGGTGGGGACCCCATCAAGATCGAGCGTGATCGAGATCGATATGATAACCTCGATATGCTAACTTTGATGTCTTGTTTGATGCTATCCCGATATGTTGACTGAAGATGTGTTGATCGACGGTCCGATTTGATCGGATCGAAGAAGAAATCGGATAGCTTTGAGTCAGTGACACGAGGGTCGCTGAGTAAAAGTGACTGGTCGGGATGTCTAAAGTCGAAGAACTGAACTCGGTCGGCTGAGTGTTAGTATCTTGATCGGACAAGGTCACCAACAGGTCCAATCGAATCAAGAAACCCCAGACTTCGAGAGAACACGGAGACTCGAGAGAACACGAAGACTCAGCGGATCCTGAAGAATATAGCCATTAGATTCAAATTTTTCGTGGACCAATGAGAGGAAGACAACCAGCCTGAAGAAGTCAGCAAACTTACGTAATAGTATGGATTTGAATGTGATTCTCTCCAACGGTAACATTCAAGTCCACAATATAAATACAAGATCTTCCATCAAATTAAGTGGAAAATGTGGAAAAAAGATGCTCTGAGGAGCTAAGAGCCATATAATCAAGCATTCCCACCATAGAACACAAGTCCAGAGACATACAAATATATTCAAGAATGTTATAAAACCTAATCTAAGCAACACACCTATATATCCTAAGCTTAGAGAGATTTTCCCAACCTTAGCATTGAGGCTAAACAAATGTACGAGAAAATCTCAACCTAGTTGGAGACACCAACCAAACCCAAACCCTATTGTTAGGTAGTTTGTGTGATTGTTGGAGTTATAAAAAGAGTGAGTGTTTATGAGTAGTCAGCCGAAAATCTCTAGAGAAGAAGTGAGTAAACTATCTTGGATAATGTAAAAGCTTGTGTGTGTTTGAGTAAGTAAGTTGCGAGTAGTCGACGGAAAACTCAAATGTAGAAGAAGTGAGTAAGCTACTGATTAGTTAGCCCGAAAGCTTGTAGGCGATCCCGTGAAGGGTGATAAGTCCCGATTGAAGGAATTTCCTAGGAAGGGAGAGTGGATGTAGGAGCTTGAGTCTCCGAACCACTATACTTTGTTGTGTTTTTTATTGCTTTATGTTCTTATCTTGTCATATGCATTTGGTTATAAGCAAAACACAACACATGGACTTAAAAGCAAAAAACTTGGAATCACCATTCCCTCACCCCTGTTTTATATGCATTTCATGATTTTTCCGCATTTCATGGGTTTTTCACCGGGACAAACATCTTCCTCAATGAGGGATAGTTCTCGTTTAAGTCTCGCTATCTCTGCTTCTTTTTGGCGTTGAATTCAGTGCCTAACTGTCTGTTTGCCAAGAGAAGTCTGAGCTCTTTATCTAGTTGATAGATTTTCCCTGAGAGTCTTTGCTCAACTCTCAACAGTTGCATATCCAGAGAGTTTTGTCTTGTAGTTGAGTTTTGTACACGTCGAGAATCTGCGACACCTTTGAATCCATATTTTGAAGGCATCGATTATGGGCTCTAGCATTCTGAGTATGCCAGTTTAGAACTTGTTCTCCTTGGTTCAGAGGCTTCTATCCAGCAGCATCAATCACCTTACTTTGAACATATGGCCTTACTTCGATGTTGCTTTGTTTATCTTCGTGCCTGTCCAGTGGTGGAAAACTCTCTTCATAGGACTGGAACATTAGGCATGGTTCTTGGTCTTTGGTGGATCACCATCCTCATCGTAGTCATCATCATATCTTGACCGGATAAAGGCCTCATCATCATCATCATTTGTCACTTTCTCCATATTTGCAAGTGCATCTCGAGATCACACATAGAGGGATCTAAATCCCACATAAAGTGACCATTGATACGATCTAAATATACATATTTTCCATCTGGTAGAAAATAGGAGATTGGCAGCATGTCTCTCCCTGGTTGGTTAGGGATGACTCTGAGTTGCAGAATATGTATGTCCTTCTTCTTCGGATGAAGCACTATCACCGGTTTCAACCTTCTCGTTCTCCTCTTCTTGGTGTCTGCGATCATTAGCGGGACATGGAGATTGGCCTATAGTTGTCGATGCATTTGGCCTTAATCTCTCTCAATTCTTGGAGTCTGAGATCAACCATCCGGACGGGCTTTTATGACATGATAGTTTAACTCATAGATTCTTTGGCCCACTCACCGGTACTAATTGATACAAGTCTTTTCTCCGATTCCTCGGGAATCTGGACAACCTGTCGAGGTTGCTTGTTTGGATTTGGGGAGCACCATTAACGCCTCTTTTATGCCTTGACTCTTTAGATCAAAGTTATGATCTTGGAGTCTGTAGACCATCTGATGGTGTAGAGTCCCCATGACGGACTGAGGATTCTCTTCTACTCCAAACAACTAGATTTGTACTTTAAAAGCATCTCGCTAAAGGTACATCATGCAATGATAAAACCGTGTTGGGATAGAAGGTGATTACCATACTTTTCTCACAAAGAGTAGTACAGACCCGATCCTATAATGACATCTTTGGTACATGTGATAATCGGTATCAAGTAGTGTAATCTTAGCGAGAACCGGTGCCTCTTTTCTCCATGGCGTGTGAGCACCAGTCTGACCGCTCCGAGATGGATATGAGTATAACTTCGCTTCTTCCACCAAGTGATATACTCTGAAGGTATCATCAGAGAAAGATATTGTTCTCGAGAAGTGGCTGGAAGATCAAGATGATTCATCTTTGACGATTGGATATACTCTTTTCTTTTTTAGTTTTGTTTTCTGATTTTTTAGGTAAGACTACCGAACTGCTTATAGATATGATATGGACTATCCAATCTTGGAACAGCCTGCTCCACAATTACATCTTTGGGAAGGACATAATAGTCAAAGAGTTTTTCAATTTTTTTTGGCATGAGAAATAGATAACGAATACAACGAAGACTGGGATAAGATATGAGAGGTAAGACTATGTATAATACTTAGCATGAGTGGACTCGAACTAGATGAGGGACCGGATAAGACTATATTATCGAAGTGAGCGAGGACCGAGACAAGACTATATTACCAGAGGTGGACAAGGACTGAGATAGTATCCGTGAAGCTATGTTTACCGAGGGCGTAGGAGTAGTAGTAGACGCATCCATGGCAACGGGGGTTCCGTACGCCCCCTCCACCTTCCCGCGCCGGGCAAGGGCGCCGACCGTCATGACCGCACACTCTACCCCGGGCCGAACAAGAGGACGGGGCTTGGGTGATTGGCAGCATTGATCACATATTAACCAAATCATGCAAGGGCTCGTTCAAACCCTAAAATAGTCATTTATCACTAACCAAATAAGGAAACCCTTGATGCTATCTCCTCGAACGGATAGTTTTTTTCAAGAGTGACCTTGGAGAGTTGCCTATAAATACCAGTGATCTTCACCATTACAAGGTTACAGGAAATCAAGCAACTCAAGAGCTCATTCGTATTCAAGTTTACACTGTGAAGCACTAGAAACCCTTAGAATTTCCCAAGTGTTTCATCTTTGAAGGAACTCATTTACTAAGCCTAGATTCAAGCAAATATCCAAAGCTTAGTTAGAGATATCCTAGCCTTTTTACCTTGTGTTCTTGTAAAAGGATATCTCACCTTAGTCAAAAACCAACCAAACCCAAACCCAAACCCTATTGTTTAGGTAGTTTGAGTGTGTGATTGTTGGAAAGTGAGAGTTGTAAAGAGTTACTAAGCTATAGTTGAGTTCAGACTGAAAACTCTAGAGAAGAAGTTAGTAAGCTGCTTGTGACAGTCTGAAAGCTTGTGTGTGTTTGAGTTAGTAAGCTGCAGTGTAGTTCAGCCTGAAAACTCTTAGAGGAAGTTAGTAAGCTGTTGAGTTCAGTCTGAAAGCTTGAGGTAGTAGTAGTAGTAGTAGTAGTGAGTTAAGGAATTTCTCGAGGGATCGAGAGAGTGTGGGAGTGGGAGCTTGAGTCTGAACCACTATAATTTGTTGTGTTATTTTGCTTTACGCTTTGCATTTGTTTGTGTTGCATATTTTCAATGAAAGCATCTTGAGTTTTACGATAGTGGGTTGGAATCAATCCACCGAGTTTGCATTGAACCCATCACGGCCTTAACCATTTGATTTACTAAGTGATAAAGATTTTTGAAGAAGATAAAAATGAGTATAAACTTAGGCCCTAAAACATTCCGCACACTAGATAAGCTAGTATAGATAGTTGTCAAACTGATCAAATTCATCTGAGTAGTCAGTAAGATAATTATCTACTCCAAGCTTATTTAGACTCTGTTTTAAAATCTCAGATCAGTTAGGCTAATCTGAAGCTACTTAATGCCGCTCAGTGTTATTGTCTCTGTAGACTTTGACTCAGAGCTATTTGTGCTTCTCAGTGCTATTTCTCAGGACAACCTGACTCACTGATCTCAGTTTGGTGAAAAGTTTTAAAAATCACTTAACACGTGTATTCCCCCCCCCAATACACGTGTGAGACTCGTTTACCCCTGGACCACCAGTCTTAGAGTGAGATCCTGGATTTCTAATATTTCTGTACGAGCGTGATTTTAGTTTACTTTTTATATAAACTAAGATAGGGTGGAGCATAGTATTGTTTAATTGGATATAAACTATTTCAAATTTAATAAATTTGTAATGTTATTGGATAATTTATATTTGAATTGAGTTAATAAATAATTGCAATGAGTTTGAATGAGTAATTTGATTAAACACGGATTGAGGATTTCGTACTTAAATTTTTAGTTTCAGTTTTTTCTTAACTTCTTAAAATTAAATTATAAATTTATCAATTTTTATTGATAACTATTGGAAAAAAAATAGGTCACAATGAATATGTATGGAAATTCATCTTCTAATATTCGGTATAAGTTTATATGAATTGAAGACATTATGGGAGAAAGAGTACAGACGAGTTTTTTTTTTTTTTTAGTTGTGTGCTCTAGGGTATAAATGAGAATGAAAGTAATTTAATGAGTAATAAATATGTGCTTGGTTAGAGATTGAGAAGTAGATTTTGATTAAATTTGATGTCAAATAAAAAATGATGTATTATTTTATTATTGTTAAAAAGTGAGATAATGACTAAATGAAAAAAATATAGGAGAAAAAAAAAGTATGAGAGAGAAAAAATGCGTAAGAAAAAGAATGATATACAATGAAGGGGTTAGAGAAAAATAGGAGAGAGAGTGAGCAGGAGAAACATATGAGAGAGAATAAGTGAGATGTATTATATGGTGAATATGTATTTAAATAGTGATTTGAAAGTACAAATCCAAACTGTATGAGATTGGAGATTGGTCATCCCCATTTGAAAGTCACCATCCCTTTCCAAACACATACTGCATTTGGTTAGGGATTGTGGTGGACGAGAAAAAGATAGAGATAGAAAAAAAAGGATGAGGGTAATCGAATGAATAATAAATATGTGTTTGGTTAGGGATGGAGAAGTAAAGACTGATGAAACTTTATGTCAAATAAAAAATGATGATTTTTTATTCCAACGTTGTCAGTTAGTGGGATAATTACTAAATGAAAGAAATATAGGAGAGATAATGAATGCGCAAGAAAACGTTGGAGAGATAATGAGTGGTAGAGAAAATAGGAGAGAGAATGAGTAAGGGAAAAATGGTGATGCGATTGTATGAGATTATGTGAAAATATGTGTACATATGTATTATATGAGTAGATGATTATTTTAATCTTGATGTTCAAATCCAAAATTGAATGAGATGGGGATGAGTCATCCCTATCCTGATGAAAATAATGTCTTTCCAAACACAAGTCTGCGTTTGGTTAGGAATGGTTGTGGATGAGATGTAAATGAAGATGGAGATGGAAAATATAGGTTGTGGGAAATCTGATGATTAGTATAATTGTATTTTGTTAGGGATGGAGAATTAAAGTTTTTAAACCTTTATGTAAAATTAAAAAGCTATACTACCTCCATCCCAACTCTTAATTCACAGTTATTTTTTTCTCGTGCTTTAGCGATCGAGTTCTTTAGTAGTATTTAAAATGATAAAATATTTTTAAGGAGACATATAATAGATAAGATGTCTATCTATCACACACCTCCTTAAAAGTCACTTTATCATTTCAAATACTAATAAACAACTTCGCTTTCGCTAAAACACGAAAAAGAAATAGGTGTGAACAAAGAGTTAATGACGGAGGGAGTACTAGTTTTTTATTTATTAATATTGTTAATTAGTGGGATAATAATTGAGCGAGAAAATATGAGAGAGAATAAAAAAGTATAAGAGATATAATGGTTAATGAGCATAAGAATTGAGATTTGGATGTAAAAACCAAAATTGAATGGGATGAAGGATTGGTCATCATCATCCGGATGACACCATACATTTCAACCACGACCCTAAATGTCTCATTTACACGAATCCATTATTTCAATTTGATGATTCATCTCGTGTTTCACTTCTTTTAGTATATAACACGGTAATAAATGATCAGATAAATATGCATTAAAGACATATGCTATGTTTTAAATATAATGAAACACAAGATAAAACAGCAAAATAGAATAAAATTTCCTAATTGTCTAATTGTCATCTATCTATCCCTTGTTCCGCATTAAAGGCTTATTTCGTATTTCACTATTTTTGAAAATAATTAAACAGAAGATTAGACACCAGATCAAAAAGATTGATCCAAAATGTCACCTCAATGAGGATCCAGTATTCCATTATCTTGTTTCATTTTACATTGTTTTTATGCATTGAATGTGTAATAAATGACATCATAAATGATCATTAATGACACATTACATGTTTTAAAAATAATGAAATACAGGATGAAATATAAAATTGAGTGGGTGACCCTAAATATCTCATCTGCATGGATATCATATTCCACTTTAGTGTTTCATCTCGTGTTAACACACAACTCATAACCTCTCCTCTATATATAACCACTTGCACCATCCTTCCAATCACCACTCACCACTGATTCACAATATTACTTTCTTCCCCCCATCCTTTTTGCTACTCTAAATATGCATTGGCGAATTGGTTTACCACCACTAAAGTAATTATATATTCTTACTTTTGATTCTCATCAATATTTTATAACTGCTTTTTATGTTTAAAATTTTTAGAATTTATTGAAAACATGTTAAAGATGTAGGAATTTAATTTTTTTTTTCATTTTTATCTGAGATGGAAACGCGTTTAAAAAATCACCACTTTATGGGATAAGAAAGATATGACAAACCAATAAAGGTTGTTCTTCATGGGGAGATGGTGTTATGGAAGGATTCTATCCTAACTGCCAAATATTTATATCTTGAAGGAATCCACATTTCAACTTGTCCTCCGTCATGGTGGTGTTACTACTTTTTTTAAATGATTAATGTATTGTTACTTGATTTGTCATGTTGTTGAGTTTGTTTTAGATTTTTTTTTTCTATTTTTCGGTTGTTGGTGTCCTTTGTCGTGTCATGGGAACAATAAATAATTGGAGGTTTTTTCCTCCCAAAAGATTTCATTAAACTTATTTTTTGTGTATGTTCTTCCTCTCGTTATTTTCTTACTTTAATTGTCATATTATTTTCTTCATCATTATTTTTACCAATGATATACATTATTAATTGGTTTGTGTTAACTTCATCTTATCTCTCTAATTGATTTATGCATAGACTTTAGAACAACACTTACAATAAAATCTAATTCAATTTTAAAATTTAAATATAATACAATCAATCTCATTACCTACACTTTCTATTCTAAAAATAAGACATAAGAATATAATATAGACAATAATTTATGTACAATATGTAAAATAATATATATATATATATATATATATATATAATGTAGAATTAAAAAAATGTATGTCAATTGTGTGTTTTTTACACTATTGGTAAAGGGAATGCAAATATTAGGTAATTAGCACAATGATATGGAAGTTTAATTAATAAAACGAGATTTAAACTAAAATAGTGCTGAAAAATCATTTAAAAATTAATGAAATTAATTCGTAGTATATAATTAAAATTCTTCCTTAGTGATAAGAATAAAACATCTAAAATGAAAATTTTTGCATTCATCTAATATGTGATTATTATATTTGTTGGAAGATGAATTTAATAAAGAAATTTTGATTAGATCCCAAAACCCCTGAGTATGACATGTTCAGGATAATCTTGATAGTCTGAGTCAGGTTTCAGTATAGAATAGTTAAGGAAGATATCTGCACAATGTATAGTCAGTAGATATTAATCAGGATTTGGTACTGAAGACTCAGGTAGACCTGAATGCTCATAAGATCTCAAGATATCAAGACTCTAAGATATTGAAGAACTCAAGACTCGTGGTTATCAAGACTTAGAAGTTACTGAAAACTCAGTAGTTACTGAAGACTCAGGAAGACCTGAATGTTCAGAGGAACTGAAGAAATATCTATCTGAATACATACAAAACTGAGGAAAACACATATTTTCAGAAGAATAGATATTGCCCAAAATATTCAAATGCAGACAAAATGAACTAAGTCTAAGTGTTGTTTAAGGTTGTCTCATTCAGAGAGATTGACCTAAAAGAGCCGTTTTGTTTGTCTACATTCACTGAAGACAAGAACCAATAAGAGGAAGACAACATCGCGTACTTTTTTCCGACCTTTGAAAAGCGACAGGGCACTAAATTTTGTCAGTAGTACTATGTTCCAGACAGCAAAAACTGGTAATTGGCTACATGGCTGAATATTTCCTAAAACATGCAGGGGAGTGTTCAAACCCTAAAAATAGCCGTTCATCAACACCCAGAAGAGGAAACTCTTGATGCTATCTCTTCCAACAGATAGTTTTTTAAAGAGTGACCTTGGAGAAGTTGCCTATAAATACCAGTGACCTTCACCATTGAGAGGTTACGGGAAATTTCAGCAACTCAAGAGCTCATTCGTATTCTTGCAAATTGAAGCACTCGAAAAACCTAGAATTTCCCAAGTGTTTCACATTGGAGAGAGCTCATTCACTAAGCCTAGATTTGATAGATTTATCCTAAGCTTAGAGAGATATCCCCAAATTTTGTATTTGTTCTTATTGTAAAGGATATCTCACCCTAGTTGGAAACCAACCCAAACCCAAACCCTTTGATAAGGTAGTTTGTGTGTGTGTATTGTTGGTGAGTTAGAGTTGTAAAGAGTGAGTAAGCTGCAGGTTAGTCAGCCAGAAAACTCTAGAGGAGAAGTTAGTAAGCTACTTGTGGTAGTCTGAAAACTTGTGTGCGTTGAGTTAGTAAGTTGCAATGAGTCAGCCAGAAAACTCAAGTTAGAAAAGTGAGTAAGCTGCAGTGAGTCAGCCTGAAAGCTTTAGGAAGTGTGTTAAGGAATTTCTCTGAAGATCAGAGAGAGTGGATGTAGGAGTTTGAGTCTACGAACCACTATAATTCTGTGTTGTTTGCTTCAGATTGCATTGTATCATTGCATGTATTCACCGAAAGCATATTTCATTGATACTCAGTTGGAATCAATCAACTGTATGTGCATTAAATTGATCACAGCCTTAACCACTATTTCACTAAGGAAGAGATTTTCAGCAAGCTAAAACGAGTATAAACTTAGGGCCAACCATTCCGCACTCTTGATTAGCTAGAACAAATAGTTACCAATGCGAATCTAACTCTCTATCGAAAGTATTCAAGAAGATAATTATCTGATCCAAGCTTCTCAGGATCTCTGAAAAACTCAGGATCAGTTGGACTAATCTGAAGCTTCGAAGTCGCCAGATCACCGCTCAAGAGACTTTGACTCAGTATGGCGATTTGTGCTTCTCGGGGCAAAATTCTCAGGACAACGACCCATCTGATCTCAGTGAAGAAAAAGTTTTAAAAATCACTGAACACGTGTATTCCCCCCATACACGTGTGAGACTCGTTTGCACCGGACCAACAAGTGGTATCAGAGCAGTGGTTCATTTCGACCACTTGCTTTGGTAGCCATCCCCTATTCTTTGTGAAAGACTTTGGTGGTCTACTGAATAGATCTTATTGTTGATATCTTACAAGGCTCATTCATCATGCCTTCTAAGAAACTTCCTATGTTCTCTGTTGAGAGCTATGACCTATGGAGACTGAGAATGCAGGCTCATCTGTATTCCAAACATGAGAGAATGTGGAGAGTGGTTTACGAAGGACCATTCAAATATCTTTGTTGTGAATCCCGCATTCATCGATCTCGAGAGGAATGATCCTAGAGATGAATTTCCAAAACCTGATGATCAACTAACTCCTGATGAGAGAAAGTTAGTCAATTTGGACTACATTGCTAAAGATACTCTATATAGCACTATTGATGATGGTGTTATGGGGATGATTTCTCACTGTGAACCTGCAAAGGAAATATGGGACACACTAGCTATCATGTGTCAAGGCACATATCATATTCAAGAAAACAAACTTTCTCTTGCTATTGGAATGTTTGATAACTTTGAAATGGAAGATGGTGAATCCATTGACAAACTGGAAGTCAGATTCACTAGCATTATGAATGATCTGAATGCTCTTGGGAAAAGATACCCACAGAGAGAAGTGGCACTGAAAATTCTTAGAGGATTGTCTAAGAAATTTGATATACATGTTGTTGGTGATTGAAAACACCAAAAATATTGATTCCATGCCATACCAACAAGTTTTCTCTGAACTGAAAGATAATGAGTTTGTGATTGACAAGAAAACTAAGAAATCTGATAGCAAAGATGATTCTTCATCTAACAAGAATGTGGCTTTCAAGGCCAAAGAGAAATACTGTAAATCTAGAGAGTCTGAGAACTCACTTGCCAAAAATCAGGATGAGCAAGAGGATAAGCTAGTACTGATGGCAAGGAGGTTTGAAAGATTCAATAGCTTATATGGAAAATACAAGAAATATTACAGGAACCACAGGTACAAGAACAGGAATAACTCAGAGGCTGAGGACAGATCCATTGAGAAAAGGAAGGACCACAAAGCTGAAGGTATCCAGGAAGAAGGACTCCAAGACCAAGGAGGAAAGTGATCAGGATGATGATACTAATAGATGCTACAACTGCCAGAAGAAAGGTCACTTCCAGTATGACTGTCCTGAGCTGAGTGCCAAAGAAAGAAAGGAGAGACAATCTAAGAGAGACAGAAAGATCTCTAGCAAGAAGGCTTTGATTCAGAAGAAGAAGAACAATCTGAAGAAGGATCCAATTCTTCAGATGAGATATTCTCAGATAGTGACAGTGATGATGTCTGCCTTGTTGCTATGGAGGAGGTAAATTCTTCTATCTCTGTTGTTGCTCCTACACAAGCACCTGAGTTATCAAGTTCATCTGTAACTAGTAACTTTGACCTGATGGATTCTTTTGAGAATCTTGTGAAGGACTATTCTGTGTTACAAGAACTGCTCATAGAAACTCAAGAGCAGAATAAGGAACTGACTGCTGAGAATCTGAAGTGGAAAGACTCTAAAAATGCTGAGATCACTTCTCAATTGATGGGAACTACAGATGAAGTAGATGTTCTGAAAGTATAACTCTCAGAAAAAGAGAAAGTGATAGAGATCCTGAATGGAAAATTAGAGAAATCCACTGAGGAAATTCAGCTTATCAGAACTGAATTCAACGACCTCTTTGAGAAGCATTAAACTCTAAAGAAAAGTGAGGATAGTGCGCAGAGAAAGTTAGCTCTATTGAATTTTGCATCTAAAGTAATAGATGAAATGCAGAGTAATCAAAGACCTGCAACTATAAAGGCTGGATTGGGATATAATCCAGGGGGAACCTCACAAGGTCTTCTGAATGCTGCTTCTAGTAGCACTAAGACCGTCTTTGTTAAACCAGTGGCATGTACTAATCTTCTTACTGAAGAACAACCCAGAGCTTTAGACAAGGGTAAAGGACCTATGGTTTCAGAAAAACTGAAGGTTCAGGGAAGAAAGCCCAAACCTCAGGAAAATGCTAGAAAACCTGAACACTCAGTAAGAAATTTTTAGGCCAGTACTTCAAAACCTCAGGCTAAGAATACCAACCTGAAGAAATCTACACTGAACCATCAGAGGAATTTTCAGAAGAGAAACACTCAGCAGAGATATTCTCAACTGAAAAGACTAAGTCCTCAGATTACTGAAAGACCACAATTTCAGTACAGGCAACCTAACCCCACTTACCTAAGGTAAAGGTTTCCTTAACCCAAGTCAGCAGAGACAGAGACCAGCTGCACCAAAGCCAAGGTATTTGAACAAGAGGCCTGAACCCAAAAAGAACTCTAAGGCTCATATTCATGCTAAGGCTGGCACTCATACACAGGGTACTGCCAAGGCACCTAGGGTGGTGAATGTGTATGTAGATGTTTATTGGAGACAAATTAGCCACTCTAAAGTAATTAGTGTTATCAGGCAGATTTGGGTTCCAAAAGGTACAACTAACCTGGTAGGACCATACACCAAATGGGTACCTAAGACCTGATCTGTTTTTCATGTGAAGAAAAAGGGCACTGAGCTGAATGAAGACAACATAGCCCTGATGAGTGGAAATGAATTGGCACCTGCTGCATGGTACCTGGACAGTGGATGTTCAAGACATATGACAGGATATAAACAATTACTCACTGATAAAGGATTCAGTGTTGAGTTTTCAAAGAACCTATGTTATGTGAAAGACAATACTTCACAACAAATATTACTGACTGGTACTAGAAAAGCTCTACTGATACCAGTTGGTTGTGGCACAAAAGGCTGAATCACTTAAACTTCAAAACCCTGAACAAACTTGCAAGATTAGCACTTGTGAGGGGGTTACCCAATGAAGTGTTCAGTAAAGATCATGTATGTGATGCCTGTCAGAAAGGAAAACAAATCAGAGCATCATTCAAAAGTAAAGTAGACATTTCTACTGATAGAATACTACAACTGTTACATATGGATCTCTTTGGTCCAGTGACACCTGTGAGCACTAATGGCAGGAAATATACACTTGTGGTAGTTGATGACTACTCTAGTTACACATGAGTCATATTCTTACTCAGTAAGAAAGAGACTCAGACAAAACTGCCTGAACTACTGAAAAAACTCAGTACTAAAAAGAATCTGAGTGTGGTCAAAATCAGATCAGATAAAGGAACTGAATTTATCAACCATATTATATCTAATTATTGTGCAGCAAATGGAATAGCTCATGAAACATCAGCTGCAAGGACCCCACAACAGAATGGTGTTGCTAAAAGAATAAATAGGACTATGAAAGAAGCTGCAAGAACAATGATTGCTGAAGCTGATATTCCTAAGAGATTTTGGGCTGAAGCTATCAACACTGCATGCTACTCTCAGAACAGATCCATGCTGACCAAGAATTAAGGAAAAACTCCTTATGAGTTGTGGAATGAAAGGAAGCCTCTTGTTTCTTTCTTTCGTGTGTTTGGTTGCAAGTGTTTCATACAAAAATAATGGTAAAGATCAGTTGAAAACTTTTGATAGCAAAACTGATGAAGGAATATTCTTAGGATATTCTGAAGTCAGTAAAGCCTTTAGAGTTTACAACGGTAGGACTCTTATTGTGGAATGTTATTTTTGATGAATCTACTTGTGTTCAGAAGAAACATGAACATGACTCAGGAGAACTGACCAAGAGGATCACCAGACTTAGCTGGAAAAGAATGATAAAACATCCTCTGAACCTCATAAGAAGAAGTCAATCACTTTCTATGAATGGAGTGAATCAGACTCAGACAAAGAAGTTCAGGATGGAAATACTCAGGATGGTGAGACTCAGGGTGGAAATTCTCCACTGAAGGAAAGCCAACACACTGAAGCTGACCAATCTGAACATACACCAGTTTAGACACAGGTATGTAATGCCAATGAAGATGTGGTCACAGCTGAGGCAAACTCTGAATCTATCAACTAGTGGGGAACAAATGTCTCTGACAATGTTCTAAATGGAATTTCCCCTAAGGAAGATGATTGAATCTCTCCTTTTCTGTTGTTCCCTGAATTTGATGAATTACCTAAACCTAACATTTCTGATGTTGAGGATACTACTGAAGGGGGAGCATCCAGGAGAAAATGGTTGGACAGTCATCCTAGAAGTCAGATTGTGGGTGATCTATCAGAAGGAGTTAAAACAAGAAGGTTCCATGGAGAAAGTGCTTTGATCTGCTGCTTCCTATCTGAAAAATAACCTACTGAGATTGAAGAAACTCTTCAAGATTATTTATGGATTACTGTTATGCAAGAAGAGGCACAATGTGGACAGACCTAAGAGGCACAATGTGATTGGAACTAAGTTGGTGTTCAAGAATAAAAGAGATGAAAACAACAACATTGTGAGAAACAAGGCAAGGCTAGTTGCACAAGGTTATTCCCAAGAAGAAGGCTTGGATTATGATGAGACCTTTGCACCTGTTGCAAGATTAGAAGCCATCAGAATGTATCTTGCATATGCTGCCCACATGAAATTCATAGTCTATCAAATGGATGTGAAAAGTGCATTTCTGAATGGTGTGCTTAAGGAAGAAATATATGTGGAACAACCTCCAGGATTTTGTCAGAATGACCAAGTTTACAGGCTCAGGAAAACCTTGTATGGTCTCAAACAAGCACCCAGAGCATGGTATGACCAATTTCTTACTGACCATGGTTTTATCAAAGGAACTGTTGATAGGACTTTGTTCAGGATAAAAGATGGGAAGGATATCTTACTAGTTCAGATTTATTTAGATGACATCATATTTGGATCTCCAAATAATCAGTTGTGCGAGAAGTTTTCTACCCTGATGAACGGAAAGTTTGAGATGTCTATGATGGGGGAGATGAATTTCTTTCTTGGACATCAGGTGAAACAAACTAAGGAAGGAATATTCATCAATCAGTTAAAATACACCAGAGATCTGATTGCTAAGTATGGTGTACAGAATTGCAATGCAGTTAGAAATCCCATGAATACTAACTACAAGATGGATCCTGATCCTGGAGGCAAATAAGTAAATCACACTGATTATAGGGGGATCATTGGATCATTGCTCTATCTCTCAAAGAAGTAGGCCCCGATATAACATTTCTTTGTTGGGATATGTGCAAGATACCAAGTTAATCCTAAAGGCTAGTCACATGGAGGCCACAAGAAGATTCTGAAATATCTTAAAGGCACTTTGTGAATAGAGGATTATGGTATCCAGCTGATGATAACCTTGAATTAACTGGCTATTCAGATGCTGATTATGGAGGATGTAGAATTGACAGGAAGTCTACTACAAGAACTTGTCAATTTCTTAGAAGTAAACTGATATCATGGTTTTCAAAGAAATAGACCTCGAGAGCAACCAAAGACTTGAATGCGGATACATGGTCGAGAAGTCATTGTGCATGCATTCTTTGGCTCAGACAACAATTGAGGGATTATAAGATTATAGCCAATGAAGTACCTATATTTTTTGAGATAATAATAGTGCAATTGCTATTACACAAAATCCATTTTGCACACCAGATGTAAGCATGTTGATATCAGACATCACTTCATCAGAGATCATGTTGAAAAGAAGGATATCAGAATGGAGAAAATTCATACTGATAAACAGAGAGCTGATATCTTGACTAAACCTTTGGCTGAATCAAGATTTTAGGAACTATCAGTTGAATTAGGTATGTTGGATCCAGGTGAATAAGTCAAATCTGAAAAATTGAAGGTTTTCAGGTTCTACTGAAAAACACAGGATAAAATTAAAAGTCCTGAACACTGAGTCTTGGGAAGCTCAGTAATCCTGAAGTTCAGTACTCAGTTTTATACTAACTTTTTATCAAGGTCAAAACTCTGTAAGACTGACGGGTAAAATCAGTCTGAAGAAGTATTGCATCATGCACCACATTTATTGTCTAACTGAATCTCAAAAATCATTGGCAATAAATGATAATACACCTGAGGAAATAATTGGGCGGGACGTTTGAAATTCTCGAGGAAAGTTAATGGTCTGCAGGAACAATATTTAAATCACTGATCATTGTTCACCAATAAGGATAAATTGGCGGCTAAGTACTTGCGAAATCGTCCTTTCAATTACCCGTTTTAGCTGGTTTTAATCCTGACCGTCAATTCCTTAATCCACACGACTTTCCATAAATCAAAGTCATATACCCATTACAAAGACTTCATTCAAGCCCTATTTCAAAAACCTTCATCTTCACGATACTCTGTGTTGGTCCCGGTGAAAAACCCATTTTGCACGTGCGGAAGCAAACATGTCGTGAGATGCATATAAAAACAGGGGTGAAGGAATGGTGATTCCAGATTTTTGCGTTTTAAGCTCATGTGTTGTGTTTTGCTTATAATCGAATGAATATGACAAGCTAAGAACATAAAGTAATAAAGAACACAACAATGTATAGTGGTTCGGAGACTCAAGCTCCTACATCCACTCTCACTGTTCCTAGGGAAATTCCATCAAACACTTCCTAAGGTTTTCGGACTACCTCTATAGTTTACTAACCTTTCTACTTTGAGCTTTCTGACTACCTCTGTAGTTTACTTACTCAAACTGGACTTATCACCCTCTCTGGCTCGCCTCTAGATGTTTAACGAGTTCACACTCCAACGGGACTTATCACCCTCTCTCGGGATCGCCTAACAACTACCTCACTTCACCACTAGTTATCTCTTACGAGAATGGGGTTTGGGTTTGGTGTTGTCTCCAACTATGGTGAGATTTTCCCTTACATTTGTTTAGCCTCAATGGTAAGGTTGGGAAAATCTCTCTAAGCTTAGGATACATTGTGGGTTGCTTAGATTGGGTTCTAGAACACTCTTTGAATATATTTGTATATCTACAGACTTGTTTTCTATGGTGGGAATGTTTTGAGTATATGTCCTCTTAGCTCTGTAGCATCGTTTGCTATATTCTCCACGCATCCACACTTAATTTGATGGAAGATCTTGTATTTATAGTGTGGATTTGAATGTTACCGTTGGAGAGAATCACATTCAAATCCATACTATTCTTGTAAGTTCTGCAGCTTTTTCAGGCTGGTTGTCTTCCTCTCATTGGTCCACTTAAGCTGAATTCTAACGGCTATATTCCTCAGTTTCTTCGGCTTTAACATTTAGGTTTATCTTTGAGTATTCATTAATTCTTGAGTCTTGATAATTCTCATGTGCCTTCAGGATTCTCTGAGTCTCAGTGTCTTTAGAGACATACTAAGTCTTGATTTCTCGGTTTCATCTTTGAGTCTTGGTTTTCGGTTTCATCTTTGAGTCTTGATTCTCGATTTCATCTTTGAGTCTTGACTTCTCGATTTCTGCCGAGTCTTGAAACTTCTTGAGTCTTGAAATCTAACCCGATCTATATATGCCGACTATACACGGTGCAGATAACATCCTGAACACTCTAAAACTGAATCCTGACTCATCTATCAAGATTATCCTAAACATGTCATACTCAGGGGTTTTGGGATCTAATCAAAATCTTCTTTATTAAATTCATCTCCCAACACTCTGTATTTCCAAAAATCTCCGATTACCCAAGTTCTCCACTTTCCAAAAACCCTTCACTAAAAATCACCAAAATGACGCTCTCTATCTACCACAAACTTGCCGTTACCAACAAACCCTGGTACAAAAATGTCATTTCTCTGGAAAGCACATCTAACGCAGCTCACGAGGAGGAGGAGTTACACATGCTTCGACTGGCAAAGCTCACCTGTCTGGTCGCAAATCAATCAGATGCCGAATACGCCAAAGAGGTAATAGAGTTTGTTGCTAATATGCAATTAGATGAAGAAAATTGCATATACTCTAAAATTACGGTTATCGATCTAGTGCAGACGAGAAAAAGTATGTGGATTTTGTTAGGGAATTGTATATTATCCCTAAGAATTTGAATGCCATATATGAAATTTGAATGACCGAGGGGAAGACCCTACTATGTACATGGTGGGTAGGGAACAAGAATACTTAGATCAAATTGTTGAGCATATACGTAAAAGTTTGAAGCTACATTGAATAAAAAACATTTGAAACCTAAATATCGAGTACTTTTTAGATATTGTGAGCAAATGCATTATGAGTGGATCCGGTAGTTTCGACGGATAAGCAAGCTAAGTTGAGGTTAATGGCGGCGATTGAAGGTTCTCCTTCAAGGGCATTTAATTGGTTGCATTACTTGATAAAAGTGATCGCTGATCAAGCCAAGCACATTCAAAAAAGTGAATGGTTACGTGGTGATTAAAGGAAAAATCCTACATGCAACCAAGATTGCATTTATCTTGGAAACATCTTGCAGAGAAGAGGAGGACATCTTTGCCAATACAACCTCTTTTCCAAGATCAAAAATCATGTTCAAACCAACTAAGAAGACTTTGAGGGAAAAGAAAGAGAAAATTACTAAGTCTCAGGAGGAGACTACTAAAGAAGAGACTGAGGAGGATACTTCAGTGGTTGAGCAAATCAGGAAATCCAGACAAACCTCTCAGAAATCCACTGAGGAAAGTGAAGAAGAAGCTAAGCAAGCCAGGGCGAAAACCCTAATGAAACTCAAGAGGGAGAAAGGAGAAAAGCTGAAGAAGAAAGCATTGGCTCCTCAGAAGCGAAAAAGGCTTCATACTATTGCTTTGAAAAGGAGGCCAAATGAATCAAGAAACTCAAACTGAAGATCAGCAAGGGATGAAATCTCCACTTCAGGTTCTTGCTCAGGTGGTGAAGAATGTACAGGAGCAAGAAACTGAGGAACATGTATTCTCAGAGGTACTTGAAACCTCTCTGAGTTCTGACAAAATTTCTCAAGAAATTTTCTAGGGACCTCAGATCACTACTGAAAAAAGACCAACTCAGACTTCAGACCAACCTGAACCTCAGGAATTGCTGAACCTGGACGCCCTCCTGAATGAACCTTTTCTCGATTCATCAGAACTACAACTTATACAATCTGAGCCTACTGCTCCTGGGAGCCCAGAATTAAAGAAGGGAGAACGGTTCATCCTAGACAGATACCCTGAGCTGAGCGCTTATCCTGACCTTCAGGATCTCTTCTTCAGGCTCAGAACAACCATTTATATTCTGAACCAAACACTTCTAGAGATGCTAAACATAGCCTCCTTCAGAGGAGAGGACTGGTGGAATGCTGAAACTGCTGTATTAACAGAGTTCTAAGGCTTCAGAAAGACCAAGCTCAGGATGAAAGCTACTGATTTTGTCGAGCTTGTGAAAAGAAAGGTGGCTGAGAAGAAGAATGTTGAGGCTGGTGAATCCAGTTCTCAAAATCAGGAAGAAAGAGAAGGAAACTGAACCCGAGAAAGAGAAGGAATCTGAACAAGAAAAAGAAACTCAGGATGATGTGCAAAAAAGAAGCTGACACTGAGCAGACTGATACCAGACAACCTCAGACTAAAGTTAGCACTCTTCAGGTACATTTTGGCACTATTGTAAATTATGTCAAAGTTACTGAAGTATCTATCTTTAAATCTGTTGTCTATGGTATGCAGATTGCGGCTCAATTGGAGCATTCAACTCAGTTGGAACCAGTTGTTCAAGCTCCAGTGGTTGATCTAACCCCAATCCTGGATGAACTAAAGAAGATAGAGCCAATGGTTGAAAAGATGACTCAGATGGAAGTAACACTGGCTGGTCAAACTCAAAAGACGGACAATCTGAGTTCATCATCTGATATGCTGCAAATGCAAACAACTCTCTCAGACAAAATGACTGTTCTGGAAGGAAAAATTGAGGGAGTAAGGACAGAGCTCAATACAGATATGGAGAAAATGTACCAAGACAGAACTGCTTATCTTGAAGCTAAACTGGTTGAGAAGAATGATCAGATGATCAAAACAGCTGTTGAGGAAATGGGCTCCCTGCTCATGACCAAGATGACAGAAATGATGCATGATGTCTTCTCAAAACAGTTTGCTCCACTATCAGAAGAATTCTCAATGGCCAAGGATTACATGATGAGATTAGAAGATGAGCATGATCAACTGGCTGGGGAAGTGTGCAGTTTAGGAAAAGAGCAATACCACATGGATAATGCATTGACCCAACTTCTCCCAAGGTATGATGCCAAAAAGGGGGAAAGACTGAGTTCAAAAGGTCAATTGGATAAGTTGTTGGCACATACCTTGGAGAAGAAAGCCAGAGAAGAAGCTGATGCAAAGAAGGTCTTATTAGATGCTTTGAGTGAGATTGAGGCCACTAAAAATTGAAGTTCAGAGAAGCTGAAGAACCTGACCACACTCAGACATCAGAACAAACGACTCAGGAGATTAAGGAAGAAAAAATGATTGAAAGAAGGAGAGTTGAAACAAGCAAAGCTGGTGAAACCCAAGTCAGACCTGAAAAGCGAAAGGCTGTAGCTTTTGTTTAGCAAGAAAAGAAGAAAAGAGCAAAAGTAACAAAGCCTACTCAGAGGAAACTGATTGTGGAGTTTGAGGAATCTGAGGAAGAACCAGAAAAAGAAGAATCTGAAGCTCAGAAAGAAACCTTCGACACCAAGAAAACTCTGAGAGCCCTGCAGATTGAAAAAGAGAAGAGAACTGCTGCTTCGGTCTCAGGTGCTCCACTGATCAGAAAGAAGAAGGAAGAAGAGCAGAAAAGAAGAGGTGGTTTCAAAAAGTTTATTGGCAAAAGGAGAGGTACTGAGAAGACTCAGAAGTAGCCGCACATTGATAAGTGGATGCCTTTACAGATCAATTATGCATGGGAGGAAATCAAGAGAACCTTCTGTTTCTATTATGAAATTCTGAGGGAATGGAGGGGAGCAGCTCAGATAAAAATGAAGCATTCATTGAGTATCTGCTAACATTTTATCCTGAGTATCTGCAGAAGTGGATCAACCTGGCTGATGAAGGCAATACTCAGATTGTAGCTCCAGGACCATACATGTACCCAGCTCCTAGACTTGAGAATGGCTATGTGAATGAAGCAACCATCTCTCAGGAAATTGCTCAGTATCCAGCTAGGCCTAACAGGAAACAACCCAGAAATCATCAAGGCAAGAGATGAACTGAAGAAGAGGTACTATGGGATGATCAACTTGAAAGTGCCAGAGGATGAAGTGGAAGAAGACTGAAGACTATGTACTTCTGAATGTTTTTTTTTTCATTGTACTATGTAACTCTTATCCTTCGTCAATGAAAATTTTATCTTTTATGCTCAAAGATAATATCTCATTATCTTCTTACATATCTTTAATTATTTGATATGCCATTGTGTTTGAAATTTTTTTGGGTTATGCCATTTTGGATTGTAATAGATAACTGAAACCTGAGTATAAGTTAGGTTTTCTTAAATGTAACAAGATGGTTTTGGCATCATCAAAAAGGGGGGAATTGTTGGGAGACGAATTTAATAAAGAAATTTTGATTAGATCCCAAAACCCCTGAGTATGATATGTTCAGGATAATCTTGATAGTTTGAGTCAGGTTTCAGTATAGAATAGTTAAGGAAGATATCTGCACAATGTATAGTCAGTAGATATTAATCAGGATTTGGTACTGAAGACTCAGGTAGACCTGAATGCTCAGAAGATACTGAAGACTCGTAAGATACTGAAGAACTGAAGACTCAGAAGTTACTGAAAACTCAGTAGTTATTGAAGACTCAGGAAGACCTGAATGTTCAGAGGCACTGAAGAAATATCTATCTGAATACATACAAAACTGAGGAAAATGCATATTTTCAGAAGAATAGATATTGCCCAAAACATTCAAATGCAGACAAAAGGAACTAAGTCTAAGTGTTGTTTAAGGTTGTCTCATTCAGAGAGATTGACCTAAAAGAGCCGTTTTGTTTGTCTGCATTCACTGAAGACAAGAACCAATAAGAGGAAGACAACACTGTACTTTACTGACACTGAGTATAAGCTTAGGGCCAACCATTCTGCACTCTTGATTAGCTAGAATAGATAGTTACCAAACTGAACTAACTCTACTGAGTATTAAGTAAGATAATGTTGGGAAATTTATAGTTTTGATAAAAGTTCCAAAAACACATGTAATAGGACCAGTCAGACCTGTTAGCTGACTGATGTTTATATTACCGTTTATAGAATGCCAGTTGATAACTACTGTATAGAACAACTGATGTAATAGATAGGTCACATATTGAGGGGGGAACCTCAATATGTATAGGTCAGATCTGAAGATTCAAAGAATAGCTGATATCCGACAGGCCAGAATGCAAGAGAAGAACAGAAGATCAGATCGATCTGATCAAGTCAGATATCTCAGCTGAAGTCATGAAGCTCAAACTCAGAATACTTGAAGATCAGATGACTTCCAGAAGATCAGACCAGAAGACCTACATCAGCCGAGTCTGCTAGTTGAAGCTAAGTAAACCGGCACCAGAAGACTCCATCAGGTAGACTGATCAGTTCTGACTGATCAGGTCAGCTCACCAGGTGAAAACTGATGTTTCACCTAATCATACATCGATGATCTGAACAAGAAGAATGACAACCTTAGTTGGAAGAACAACACTGAAAAGTGCGTCTGTTAACCAATAAGAACGAGACACGTATGATCGGAGACGGCTATTATGGGATTTTGGTGCTGTTCTATCTAACGTCTATAAAATACAAATTCACGCTTTCAGCCATGTCGTTCCTGAAGCACGTCACATCAATCCTACAAACCAACCAAATATAGCCTGAAATTCAAATTGCTCTCCAACGGCTCTTTGATTTCAAGGTCTATAAATATGGGATCACACTTCAGAGTGAAGATACGGAAACACTGAACAATCAAGAAGCTCAAGCAATTATTAGATTTCCGCACGAAGAACACGATCAAGAAGATTATTTTATTAAGTGTTCATCACATAAGTTCTTAGCATAGAAATCTTTTCATCTAGCTGATAGGCTACCTTAAACACTAGAAAACATTTCATAGTTGGAACCAAAACAATCTTATCCAAACCCAAAGTTAGGTTAAGTTGTTTAGCAAGATTTCATACTAGGGTTTCTAGTTCTGATTTCTGGGATCGGTTGAATGAGAACTCCTTAAATATCTATCGGTGTACTGTGTTGGACTAACACATAAAACTAAGTCCAGTTGGTTAAGTTGGTGCCCCTTGTGATAGGGAAGAGTGGACGTAGGACTGGTTTGTCCGAACCACTATAAATCTTGTGTGCCTTTACCGCTTTGATTAACTGTCTACACAATCGCACAACCTTTAAAGCGCATACATATTCTAAGTTGAGATCAGCTAGCACCAAGCTTCTGATCTGATCAAGCTTGACACTTCAGTCAACTGGTTAAAAGACTAACTTTGGAATCTGATTTATAAAAACTGGTTTTTCACACGGGTAAAACTTAGCTTCCGCACACATCAGTTAAACTGATAGTTACCGAACTGATCTGCCTTCAGGCGATTAGTAAGTTGGTTATCAGCCCAAACTGATTCACTCGCGACTGATCAAAGTTAACCGCCATCACACCGATCTGCACAAAAGTTTTCGAAAGTCTATTCACCCTCCCCTCTAGACTTCTTCCTCACAAAAACCCTGCTCGACCTACAAGTGGTATCGTGAGCGGTTGGTTCTACGCACCAATCGACTTTGTGTATCATCGATTCTTGAGGAAGAATCTTTGTGGTCGAATCGAATCGATCTTGAAAAACCTTCTTAAAACTCATTCATTTTCCAAAAACACTCAGCATGGATAACACCTCAGGTATGTATCATGATCTGCCGAAGTTCTCAATCGATGAGTATGCAGATTGGGCCATATATATGTCCAACCATCTAGGTTCGATTAGTGGCAGAATGATGGAAGTCATCGAAAGAGGACCCATCATCATATATTACGACAACCCTGCAGTTGGAGGAGATCCGACTTTGCCCCGAAGTCTTGTGCGAAAAAAGCCCAAATTGATGGATGCAAGAGGAAAGGAAATCGCGCATACTCTAGATACTATCGCAAGGCATATTATCATGAAAACAATGGATAAGGTCACCAAGGAAAAGGTTAAGTATCTCAAAATCACGAAAAGCAATGTGGGATACTCTAAATTGAAATATCTAGGGAAATGACCGGATAAAAGACAAACCCCGCAAGTTTAACCGTGAAGTTTGAAAAACTAAAGATGTTTGCCCAACTAAACCATCAACGAACTCGATGGAAGGATTACAATGTCAATAAACAAGCTTTCGAGAACTTGGTAGAGATATGTCCGATAAAGATATCAACTACAAAATTTTAAGGTCTCTCACCAAGAAATGGGACATGAAGGTCACGGTAATCAAGGATTGCCAAGACATTTCAAAAATGAAGCCAAGTAGCTTGTTCTTGAGCCTTAAAGCTCACGAGTTCGATTTAATTAAGAGAGGACAAGCGATGAAGATGAGGTGCCCGCCAAGCCTCAACTTCCAAATCGATTGCTTTTAAGGCAACCAAAGAAGAGATTGAAGACCAATGAACCCATTGGAAACATCATAAGTCGGTAATGAGACGCTCTGCTTACTAGAAACTAGAAAAATCAAATACTAACCGGGTAAGTATCAAGATTCTATAAAGATTATCAACATAAATGAGGAAGAGATAGGAGATCGGACAATGATCTCCGAAGAACCAAATCGATGATCGGAGAGATCACAGAGATGAAAGGAAAAGAGATAATCTAAATGATGAGAGAAGAGATAACCAATCGATGTAAGAAGAAGCTCGACTACTATCGAAAGGAAAGTCACCGATAGATCATACGATTTTATGAGTGATTCACCCGAAGAAAAGGTTCCGTGGATCAAGGAGCGTGGTTTCAACCGTGAGAAGCCAGTCACTACAAATAGCAGACGCCTGCACTGACGCCAAGAGAAAGGGAAGAAAAGAGGAACAAAAGAGCAACGGACAGGACAGGAAAAGCCATATGGTTGTTGACACGCCAGAATTGACGATTCAGATTCGCCCTCCGAGGATTCCGGATACTCCTCAGAGAAGATTTCGCCCGACAAGAAGTCTGCCGCTGACTTCTATGGAAATGAAGATCCGATATTCTCTTCGATGATGATGAGATCTCGCTGATGGCCAAGGAGGACCAATCTCGAGGTAACCTCCAAAACCGCTTTGTTCGCTTTACACCGCTATCATTAGCACACTTTTTGGAGATTGACCAAGCACTCTACTCGAGCAATTGCTTGAGGATCTCTCAATGCAAGAGACACTTATGCTATAGTGGAAATTTAAAAATGACAAGTCGACGACCCGAAATAATCGACTTGCTAAAGAGAATGATCTCAAGAAAAGCCTCTCAACTTAAATTACTTTGAAACGCCGAAGGCAACCGAGGAATTTAAAATTCGAAAGTTAAAGCTTCGATCGGGAGAAGCGGATCAAAGATCACCGGCATTAACAAAATGACAAAGTTCGATGACTTCAAAATCCTGCAAGCCAAATTCGATGAGCTATTCCGTAAACATGAAAGTCTAAAATCATCTGAGGATAATCTGCGTAAGAAAATAGAGGTTTTCACAAAATCATCTAAAACCGTTCAAGATATGAACACCTATTTTCGAACAACGATTAACAAGAAGGGACTTGGGAATGAGAACCCTTCCACATCCTCAAAAGCCCAGGCTGATTCATCTTAAAAAGGTGTAATCAGACGAGTTTCTGACAAAGATACACCAAAAGCCAAACATGTATCTAATAAGGGAAAAAGACCATTGAGCGGGTAAAGGCAGTGCTTAACCGTAAGGGGAAATGAAATGGACCCCAACTGGTAAAAGCATCACCGAGGAATCAACAAAGAACCCGTTCTTCCGAAGAGACCTCAACTCGATCAACAGATCGAAATCGAAAAAGACAACCTCAGAAAAGGAAGTCTAATCTGAGACCCAATCAAGGTCACCGCCTAATAAGCATGCTTCGTAAACCGCAAAAACCACCTATGCCGAAAAGATATGAATCTTTTGATGGTAGCGATCGTACTACCCCTATAATCGAAATCTAGGGTCACGCACTGTAACCACAATGGATGAAAAGAAGACAAAACGAAAAAGATAAATCCCAAGTCTTCTAAGTCACCCAAGGTTCACACTAATAATCATACTAATCGAAAAGCATATAAAAGAGACGATGATTATGTTGATAGGTATAAAACAAATCAGCCTTCGATCTAACCGATCTCAATAGAAGTGCTCTATTTGTATGGATCCCCAAAACTAAACCTAACCCCTCGGGACCCAATCCAAAAGGGGTACCTAAATCTCGATTTGGGCTGCAGGATCGCGTGGTCCGCCAACAAAGGAGGTGTGCAAGCAACTATCCGGTACATCGATAGTGGATGCTCAAGGCACATGATTTGAAGCAAACATCTCCTCATCTCTTACATAGAAACGAAAAGGCCCGCGTGTACTCTTCGGTGATGATAACTTTGGTTATACCAAAGGATTCTAACCTTAGAGAATGATGATGTACAAGTAATTGAGTCTCAGATGTCGAAGGTCCGAAGCACAACCTTTTATCGGTTTCACAATTCTCTGCGACAACGGATTCAAGGTTGAGTTCTCGATGACCAATGCACTATCAAGAATCGAGCCACTCAAATGATTTTTGCTAATTGGTTCAAGGAAAGGGACGATCTACACAACCGATTGGAAAAGTTGCCCAAGAAATGCATGCCCGATTGTCAAGAGTTCCAAAAGTAGCGAATTGCTCGCACAAAAAGAATGAGCCATCCAACTTTAAAACTCTTAATAAGATAAAGGAGGATGTCTCTAGTGGAAGGACTTCCGAATGAAGTATTTTCAAAGGATCGGACATGTGTTGCATGTCGGAAGGAAAAAAAGTCAAAGCTTCATTCAAGGAATTCACGGACCGGATCCAAATCAGAGTAATCTTCAAATTGCTTCATATGGATCTATTTGGACCCGATTACACCGTTAGTCTCGTGACGAAATATACTCGTAATCGTGGATGACTACTCCAAGTTTACGGGTTATATTCTTACATAAGAAGAATGAGGCGACAACGAAGATACCCGAGCCGCTAAAAAGATTACAAAATGAGAAGGGTGTCGATGTAGTAAAAATCGATCGAGATAAAAGTACAATTTACAACTCTTTTATTACTTGATTTTTGCTCTAAGTTTGGTATCTGACATGAGACATCACCGCAAGGACGCCACAAATGAGAATGGAGTAGCGAATCGGAGGAACAGAACTCTCAAAGAAGTTTTCCGCAAGACGATGTTAAATTTAACATGCAATACCAAGCCGTTTAAGCGTAAGCAATCAACACCGCATGTCATACTCGTAATGGATGTCTTCCGACTAAGGCTCACTACAAAACACCCTATGAATCGTGGAAGGGCGTAAAACCTCGTGTTTCTTACTTCCATGTTTTTTGGTAAAGTGTGTCATACACAACAATGGGAAGAGTCGGGTTGAAGACTTTTGAGGCCAAGTCGATGAGGGTATATTCTTAGGATATTCCTCATCTAGCAAGACTTTCAGGGTTTACAACAGACGAACCCAAGTTATGGAAGAAACACCCCATGTAGTCTTTGATGAAGCATCATCTGAACAAGAGAAATTTGCCTCAGAACAAGACGTACCTGATCAATCTGTACCTGATGCTCAGAAAATGGATCAGCTAACGATCAAGGAAAAAGGATCGTAAATCGTAATAAAGATACATTCCGATCTAGCCGATTCACCGGATTATTCGGATCCTAAGGTACGAAAAATCGCTGATGAAGAAGTTTCGCAAACCGATAAGATCAACTGAACCATCCGGTTCAGGGGGAACACCGAAGTTCCCACGAAAACAGACGTCGCCACATGATGAGTCCAACATCAATTGAGACATGTTCTTATCAAGTGGATCATAATTCGCACCACTCCCAGTCGCTAGTAATGAACCTTTATCAGAAATGGATGATGTTCTCCAAACCGACGCAAAATCGAATGTAAGGACACGGATAACCATCATCCAACCGATCGATCATCGAGAACCATCTCGATAAAGTTAAAACTAGACATCGATTGGTGAAAGTGCCATGTATTGTTGTTATTTGTCTATGAAGGAACCAACAACAATAGAGGAAGCTCTACAAGACGCAAGCTGGATTCTAGCCATGCAGAGGAGCCGAATAGTTCGAGAGAAATCAAGTTTGGGAACCGGTGGACGCACCAAATCATCAAGACGAATTGGCACGGTGGGTTTTCAAGAACAAGAGAGATGAGAAAAATGTCATCACCGAAATAAGGCAAGACTTGTTGCTAAGGGGTATTCACAATCGGAAGAATTGATTATGATGAGACCTTTGCACCGTCGCTCGCTTAGAAGCCATTTAGGTATTTTACATATGCTTCCCACGAGGGTTCACTGTGTATCGATGGACGTAAAGAGTGCATTTTTAAACGGGGTACTAGCAAAGGAAGTTTATGTCGAACAACCTCCGTGCTTGAAAAGAGCAACCAAGTGTACCGCTTAAGAAAAAAAAGCTCTTTATGGTTCAAACAAGCTCCTCGAGCTTGGTATGATACACTCTCTCGATTTCTTGATAGACAAGGGTTCACTAAAGGAACGAAGGATGAACCTTATTCGTAATAGAAGATGGAGAAGATATTCGATGGTTCAGATCTCGTGGATTTACATCATCTTGGATCTCCCAACAAGAGTCTATGTGAAAGATTCAAAGAAAAGCGATCCAAGGAAGTTCGAGATGTCCATGATGGGACATATGAATTACTTTACGGGTCTCGGTGAAGCAAAGTCACGAAGGATATTCATCGCTAAGCAAAAGTACACTAGGAATTTATTGGCTAAGTTTGGAGTTCAAAATTGCAAGGAAGCGAAATTCCTATGATGACCGGATTCAAGATGGATCCGATGAGAATGGTCGAAAAACAAATCGAAAGAATATAGGGCTCTCATTGGATCTCTACTATACCTAATCGCCAAATGACCGGATATCACCTTTGCAAGAGGTGTATGTGCGATTTCAGCAAATCCAATGCAAAGCCACCTAGAAGCGACTAAGCGAATTCTTAAGTATCTGAAGGGGACAATGAAATCTTGGTTTATTTTATCCATCGATGATAATCTAGAGCTTAGTGGGTATTCTCGATTACGATTATGGAGGTTGCAAGATTGACGAAAAAATCAACCTCGGGAACATGTCGATTTTTAAGAAAAAACCGATCTCGTGGTTTTCAAAGAAGCGGACATCGATTCATGACATCTACTATGAAGGTAATATATGGTCAGAGGAAAGTTTATTGCTCCCAACCGCTCTGCTTAGTCGGAAATGAGGATTATAACATTGTAGCTAAAAAATGTACCTATATTCTCGTGATGATAATAGTCTTTATTGCAATCACTCGTAATCTGTTCTACATACAAGATGCAAGCATGTGGATGTCGACACCATTTTATAAGAGATCATGTTGAAAAGAAGAATATCAGAATGGAAAAGATTCACACTGATTCACAGAAAGCTGATATTCTAATCAAGCCACTAGCTGAGATCAGATTCAGAGAATTGTGCAATGAGCTAGGGCTTCTGGATCTTGGAGAAAAAGCACCTAAAATGCTTGATGGATTGTTCTCCAGAACCAGCTGGTTAAGAGACTAACCAGGTTGAGAGGAATCAGTTGAATTTGGTATCTCAACTGATAAGAAGAACAGTCAAGGAACTGATATGAGAAATCGACCAGATTTACAAGTTATCAGATTAAAGGAACTGATCAGATTTAAGGTTTATCAGATTAAAGGAAACACTCAATTTAAAAGGATTATCTGATTAAATCAGTTTGGTTATTTTACATCTTTGTAAGTCGATTAAGCTGATATTCAACAAGCAAGATTCACAGATTAAAGCCAACAATCGCATAAGAAAGCAGAAAATTTACACAACAATGGAATAATAGAAATTTTCATTGATAAAGATCCGAAGGTCAGGTTACAATACAAGTTACAAGTACAAAGGACCCGGAGGTGTCAGTACATAAGTCATAACCGAAAACCCTAAACCCTCATCCTAACCCAAGAAGAGCGGGAGAGAGAGAGATTTTAAATCTGATGCTCTCATTTTCCCCCACTTAACAAGGGTTAGAGAGGCTTTGAAATAATCCTAAAGCCGCTAGCTGAAGCTAAAACCAGTGGAGCGAGAGCGGCGTTGATAGGATTTCTAAGCCAGGAGCCCTTAGACCTGAAGTCAATGGACTCTCCAGCTAATAAATGGAGCACATGTGCCAAGAAATTGGTTCAAAGACCTTATGGGCACATGTGCTACATGAAAAAAATAGAGTTGATATACGAAGATCAGCTGTTGTCTGATCAAGACCGTATATCAAACTCATGTTTTATATCAGACTGAGTCTGTTGATGCTAGTTTCGTCATCTCGATAGACACACAAGGTGCATACGGTTAGGAGAAGTGTCTTCTCAGTTGCGACAGCAGATCCGCCACCTTGGTGGTAGAGAAGCTTGGCAACAATTGTATGTGAAATCTTTGATGACAACGAAAACAGTGATAAGGGACACACAGGGTTGATTTGAGAAGCTGAAATCATTGAAAAAGGGGTAAAGGTTATTGCCGAAAGTTTCACCGGAAATAAGGGTTCACCAGAATGCATGATTTTACAAAGAAGATAAGTATGGTGAATGGGTTATGTTGTGTAAAACATTGGTCCAATTTATAGAGGTCAAGCAAGGCTGCAAATGCAAATTTGATTTCAAAAAGCCTTTTAGAGAAATTTGCATCACAAGGACAGCGTGTAGGAATCACGCGACTGATAATTGGATAAATTTACGGCGGATTGACATATCAAAATATACAGACTATAATTACGCATGTCAAATCGCGCCAACTTAGGGAATAGAGACTACTATTCTAGACTAAGTTTGGCGGTTACACTTATCTCAAGAATTGGCTTGATCTGAGAAGAATCAGATTAGGTCAACCAAAATCCGATTACATACGAAACTGATCAGATAAGGAAGATCAGTTGAACTTGAAACCTCAACAAATCAGATATATCAGTCTATGAGAAAACAGAAATATCAGTTGAAGGGGGAACTTCAACTGATCGAGGAGGATCAAAAGGGAAATCAGACGCAAAATGAAGCAGATCAGTCGAAAAGAACAGTTGGGAAATTATAAGGTTTAGGCAGAAAACTAATATCAACAAGTGGATTCAACTTCAAGTGGTATTAACTGATTGCAATATCAGTCAACCAGATACGCTTTTCTTTTCCCTTGTTATTTGCTTATTTATCGGATCTTATCTGTTTTTATTTGCCTTACTGTACGCATTACCTGTGTGACGTATTCCCTGCAAATCATTTAATGCGGACGTGGGGTACCTATATTAATTGCTACAAAATGCGCTTTTAAATCCAAAAGGTTTTCGTACGTGCTTTTCCCGACCATACGATCAAAACCGCTTAATCTGGATCGTTTAATCTTTTCAAACGGTTGATCATCCAAATCTTTTTTTTCCCTCCTCATCTTTATAAGGTTCATCAAAAACCCTACCAGAGTTTTCCCATTCACAAACTTGCGTTCTTTTTCTGAAAACTCTCCAGATTACTTCTCTGCGATTCAAAGTGTTTTTCTTAAGTTTCAAAATTATCTTCCCGAAAAATAGAATCTGGTAATTTCTGATTATTTGATGAATTTTCTTTTTTCCTTAAAATCCATTGATCTTAAAGATTTTGTCAATCGATGGTATCCTGTGTTATGCTTTATTGTTTCTTGGTTTCCGCATTTGTTTATCGATTACTAGGCCTGTGTATAGGTCTGATAATCAATATATCATATCTCTATGTTTATGCACAATCTTAATCGAGTCTATCTTATTTGTAGATGGCCACTCACGGTATGGGTAAAATAATGTGCAATTATGCGGAACTGGCATTAAAGATTGTCGACGACAAGTTAAATGCGATTTGACATTACTCGAACCTAATCAATGGAAGTGGAGCAAATTTCAAAGAAAGGAGGTCTTGAGAAATATTGCCTTCACTTGCAATCCAAAGGATGCGATATGAAGCACTTCAATTCCTAAGGAATTTAAGAGTGGATCTGGGGCCTTCGGGAGAAGAACTACTTTCGTCGGTCAACGGAGAAGATATCGATCGACGAATCGCGGACATAACTCGTCTGCTTCACCGCGAAAGGATTTAAATCTCGCCGCTCACTACTGGGAGAATGAAGATGAGCCGATCGAAACGAACTCTTTCGGAGAGGTGACAAACATCGGACCCTTGAGTTTTGTCGGACCAATGCTCAAGAGGAAATACCGATCGTTGTTTGACATATTGTCAAAAACAATCATGGGTATTGCGTTCAAAATTTTTATGCTCTTACATCCGCAAATCAGACAAAGATGGTCGCAATAATTGATGAAGCCAAGAACATCAATTCGCATGGGTTCCTAAAAGGCCATTCTACTCCAAGAACATGAGAAATTTGGAGTTGATGAATGGAGGCGATTCTATCTCAAGAAGAGGATCAACAATCTCAACAAGGTTGCGCTTATCCTAAAGGACAAAATGCCAAATGCCAAATGGGACGAGAATGGATCAAGTCCTACAAGTCTTTCCTCTCCACCACTTGACCATATTTGGACCACCCATTTACGATGATATCGGCCCACCCCCAAAAGGCGAAAGAAGGGAAAGAGCAAGGAAGCAACCTCGTCTACACCGATGCCCCCAAGAAAAAAGAAAAAAAAAAACCAGAAGGCCCAGGAGAAGAGGGGTCAAGAAGAAAGCAGTGCCCCATGACTCTGTTTCTAGAAGATGAGTCAAATAAAGAAGGAGAGCCAGATCAGCCTGATGCACCACAAAAATCAGGTGAAAAATCAGACAGGCAGGCTTCTCCAGTTGAGAGCTCGCCAGAACATTCTGACGAAGGAGCAAGAGACGAACGATCTCCTTCTCCTCAAACTCGAGCTGATTCACCGCTCAGACTATTTGGTCACTTGAAGCATGTTTCTCCTTCTCTCCACCGCCCGAACTCGAAACTACATCAATTCACGAACCCGTAAAGCTTACTGTTGGGAACCAGACCTCCATTCACGAAATTTCTTCGTGTCGAGCCGACGACCAACTTCCGCCTACTCAAGCACCACCACAACTCTCCACATCTCATCAACCTGAATCTGGACAGACAATTCTTGAGTCTAGATCATCAAAGACCATCACAGGGAAAATGGTCAGAATGCAAATCGAACGGGAAATTGATGAGATGTATCCAGAACTGGTCGCCCATCCTGCTATTAGAGAGGAAGTTATGGAGATCCTCACCTGGAGAGATCTTCGATTAAAAAGTTTATCAGATTTTATAATGATTATTGAACAGATGGGCGGTGCTGATGAGTTTGCAGATTTTGATTTCGATATGAGGAAATCTGCTAAAGTAGGATCACCAGCTTAGCTGATAACTGCTGAATCTATCAAAGCTCTGATCCACAAGAAGCTGGGGTTAACTAATCAAGGCGAACCAGAGACTGCTAAAGAAGCTCCTGAAGCAGATGCTACAATGAAGGATGCAGGAGCTGCCGATGATAGTGGAACTGTCTTCGCGCTTCATGACCAACCACTAGAGGCACAAACAATCAAAACAGATCAAGTGACGAAACCATTCCTACATCTCACATCATCACACGATCAACTTCGGAGATCGATCATGTCTCAAAGATCTCCGAAAAAGAAGAAGTTGAGGGAGTGATAGCTGATCAGAGGCAGATTGGCCTCAAAGAAATAACAGATCAAAGGGAATTGGCTATTTCCCAGATTGAGGCAATCAAAGATCAGTTCTCCCAAACTGTGACCACCGTGTCTGCCGAACTTATAAAGTTCGTTGATGACAAGCTGATTCAGGTGGATCAACAACAAGTTTCTTTTCTGATGCTCACTGAAAAGCTAGAATTGACAGAAGAGAAACTTGACAAACTGATTTTTACACTCTCTACTACAATGGAATCTGTCAAGATCGAAATGATCTCGAAGGTTCAACATCTAACCGCTCAAGTTCAAGGTTTATCTTCTTGCAGATCTCAACGAGGCGATATCGATCGATTTTGATCCCTCGACTTCCCACCTCATGCTTCTTTTGATCAAACCAAAAAGGGGAAGGACGGAGGAGAAACCAACTGACATGATCAGAACAACAGAAGACCTAATTCAGACAGTTGAAGCCTATGGACAAAGACTAGACCATCTGGATCTCTTTGCTAACGAAGTCTCTGAAAAGATGGAAAAGTCAAAGGCAAGAAAGTTAGCTGCTGCGGGTGCTGGGACATCACAACCTGTACCAGCCACTCAGACTAAGATAGTCACAAGAAGCCACAACTAGCCGACATGCATCGATAAGAATCGGGTGAGAAACATCCCAAAGAACATTCTTTGAAGAGGCCCGAAAAAGCGAAAGAAGAAAGAAGGGCGATAAATTGACAGAGGCGTAAAAATCTCAAGAAGAGATTCGGACGAGAGCGAAGAAAGGAAAGATCGAAAATCTGTATTTCGTAACCTCACCGCCAAAGAAGAGTTGATGAGATCATTCCAAAAAATTGCGCACATTTAAAGAGGTTTGAGGAATGGAATAAGATCAGAAGTGAATGGCTTCTGGATGCTTTTGTTCTTGATCTTATTCCACGAGAAGAATCTCCAGATGATGAATTCCTCAACTGGTTAGAAAATAAATATCAAGATTTTCTGAAGTATCTGGAAAATGAGGCCAAACTTATCAATGTAAAAATATCTCGCCAAGAGTATGATCTGTTGGATTACTCGAAGAAGGCAGATGGCTCATTTGACAGACTGGCATTTCAGAGATTCTATTTTGACATCCTGAGCAAAACGCACATAACTGATCCTCAGCAGACCAATGATGTCAAATGGAAACTATATCAGATTTTCAACGTACCTAAGATCAAAGAGAGATACCAGAAGGATACAAGCCTAAAGAGTGAAGAATCAGAAGACTTCTCAGGATCAGCTGTTTTTAAATTCAAACTTTTCTGATGTAACATGTAATCGACATATCTAATGAGAAAAGTTTATTTTCTGATCCTAAGACAAAATCTCATTGTCTTCTGATTATGTGGTCTTTACTGTTCTATATTTATGAACTGTGTTTGGTTTCTCAGGTGTTTTGGTTTTATCAAAAAGGGGGAAATTGTTGGGAAATTTATAGTTTTGATAAAAGTACCAAAAACACATGTAATAGGACAAGTCAGACCTGTTAGCTGACTGATGTTTATATTACCGTTTATAGAATACCAGTTGATAATTACTGTATAGAACAACTGATGTAATAGATAGGTCACATATTGAGGGGGAACCTCAATATGTATAGGTCGATCCTGAAGATTCAAAGAATAGCCGATATCCCATGTGGCGAAATGCAAGAGAAGAACAGAAGATCAGATCGATCTGATCAAGTCAGATATCTCAGCTGAAGTCATGAAGCTCAAACTCAGAATACTTGAAGATCAGATGACTTCCAGAAGATCAGACCAGAAGACCTACATCAGCCGAGTCTGCTAGTTGAAGCTAAGTCAACAGCACCGAAGACTCCATCGTAGATCGATCGATTCTCGACCGACATCGTCACCACCGTGAAAACTGATGTTTCACCTAATCATACGTCGATGATCTGAACAAGAAGAATGACAACCTTAGTTGGAAGAACAACACTAAAAAAAGTGTGTCTTAACCAATAAGAACGAGACCGTATGATCGGAGCCCGGTGTTATTCTACGGATTTTGGTGCTTCTCTATCTAATTGACTATAAAATACAAATTCACGCTTTTCAAACCATGCCGCCTGAAGCACGTCACATCAATCCTGCAAACCTACCAAATATAACCTGGAATTCAAATTGCTCTCCAACGACTCTTTGATTTCAAGGTCTATAAATATGGGATCACACTTCAGAGTGAAGATACGGAAACACTGAACAATCAAGAAGCTCAAGCAATTATCAGATTTCCGCACGAAGAACACGATCAAGAAGATTATTTTATTAAGTGTTCATCCCATAAGTTCTTAGCATAGAAATCTTTTCATCTAGCTGATAGGCTACCTTAAACACTAGAAAAGATTTCACAGTTGGAACCAAAAACAATCTTATCCAAACCCAAAGTTAGGTTAAGTTGTTTAGCAAGATTTCAGACTAGGGTTTCTAGTTCTGATTTCTGGGATCGGTTGAGTGAGAACTCCTTAAATATCTGTCGATTGTCTTGTGTTGGACTAACACATAAAACTAAGTCCAGTTGGTTAAGTTGGTGCCCCTTGTGATAGGGAAGAGTGGACGTAGGACTGGTTTGTCCGAACCACTATAAATCTTGTGTGCCTTTACCGCTTTGATTAACTGTCTACACAATCGCACAACCTTTAAAGCGCATACATATTCTAAGTTGAGATCAGCTAGCACCAAGCTTCTGATCTGATCAAGCTTGACACTTCAGTCAACTGGTTAAAAGACTAACTTTGGAATCTGATTTATAAAAATTGGTTTTTCACACGGGTAAAACTTAGCTTCCGCACACATCGATTAAACGATAGTTACGAATCGATCGCCCTTGGCGATTAGTAAGTTGGTTATCGTATTAAAACCGATTCACTCGCGCTCGATCAAAGCTAACTGCCATCACACCTGATCTGAACAAAAAGTTTTCAGAAGTCTATTCACCCCTCCCCTCTAGACTTCTGCCCTCACAAAACCCGTTCGGGACCTACAGATAATTATCTGATCCAAGCTTCTCAGGATCTCTGAAAAACTCAGGATCTGTTAGGATAATATGAAGCTTACGAAAAGTGCTTTCGGGATCATCATCTCGATAGACTTTGACTTCAGGCGATTTGTGCTTCTCAGGGCAAAATTCTCAGGACAACCTGACCCATCTGATCTCAATGAAGAAAAAGTTTTAAAAATCACTGAACACGTGTATTCACCCCCATACACGTGTGAGACTCGTTTGCACCGGGACCAACAAGTGGTATCAGAGCAGTGGTTCATTTTGACCACTTGCTTTGGTAGCCATAGTCTATTTGCTGAAAGACTTGTGTGGTCTACTGAATAGATCTTATTGTTGATATCTTACAAGGCTCATTCATCATGCCTTCTAAGAAACTTCCTATGTTCTTTGTTGAGAGCTATGACATATGGAGACTGAGAATGCAGGTTCATCTGTATTCCAAACATGAGAGAATGTGGAGAGTGGTTTATGAAGGACCATTCAAATACACGTGTGAGACTCGTTTGCACCGGGACCAACAATATTTTACACTCATTTCATAATTTATTTAATATTATACTCAATTGAAGGAAAAAACTAATAACCCATTTACAAGAATTAAAAAAAATATTTCCTAATAATAATTTTTATTTGCTTTTTTCTATCAGTTTTGATGTATACATATTATTTGTATGTATATATATATATATATAAGTGTATAGAATATAAAATAAAATAAAAGATACAATATAAATATATGTACAATGAAATACAGTAAACGTAACATATGTATCGACTAGGTAAAAAATTCATTATTTAATAAATTTTAATGTCAAAATGTGTTTGAGAGATTATTCAAATTAAATAATATAAATATATATATCTACTAATTAAATTACATATAATATGATATATATGTTCTGAGATTTATATGATTTATATAATATGTTCACAAATTGAGATTTTTTATTTTTTTAAATAGAGAAAAACTCATTAAATTTTATTTCAAACAATACTTGGGGGAAAAATATTTTTTATGTTTCTTTAATTAAAGTACAATTTGTTTTGAAAATAAATAATAATATTTTTTTAGATAAAATGGGATTACTGTAGGTCCCGAACGGGTTTCGTGAGGGCAGAAGTCTAGAGGGGAGGGGTGAATAGACTTCTGAAAACTTTTTCGTGCAGATCAGGTGTGATGGCAGGTTTCCTGATCAAAGTGCAAGTGAGTCAGTTTGGACTGATATCCAACTTACTCATCGCCTGATGGCAGATCAGTTCGGTGTCTATCAGTTTAACTGATTGTGCGGAAGTTAGTTTATACCCGTGTGAAAAAACCAGTTTTAACAAATCAGATATTGAAGTCAGTTTTCAATCAGCTGACCAAAGAGTCAAACTGATTAGATTAGTTGCTTGATGCAAACTGATCCTAACTCAGAATATGTAT
The DNA here is from genome assembly GCA_037126765.1 of Stenogyne calaminthoides. Lineage (NCBI taxonomy): Eukaryota > Viridiplantae > Streptophyta > Magnoliopsida > Lamiales > Lamiaceae > Stenogyne > Stenogyne calaminthoides. The sequence goes on along the minus strand of JBBCBC010000011.1, from coordinate 25,328,265 downwards.
GCGATTTTAAGCAAAGTCGTGTGCGATAGTGTAAAGTAGTTAAGAGCAGATAAATGCACACAAGATTTATAGTGGTTCGGACAACCAGTCCTACGTCCACTCTTCTCTATCACAAGGGGCACCCACTTAACCAACTTCGATAGTTTATTGTGTTAGTCCAACACATTACAACCAACAGATGTTTTAAGAGTTCTCACTCAACCGATCCCAGAAATCAGAACTAGAAACCCTAGTCTAAAATCTTGCTAAACAAACTTATCCTAACTTTTGGGTTTGGATAAAGATTTGTTGTTGTTCCAACTGGAAATCTATCCTAGTGTTTATGTAGCCTAAAGCTAGAGGATAAGATTTCTATGCTAAGAACAATGGGATGAACACTTAGAAATATTCTTCAAATTTGTGTTCTTCGTGCAGATATTTTGCTATAGTTTGAGCTTCTTGATAATTTCCGTGTCTTCACTCAGAAGAGCAATCCCATATTTATAGACCTCGAAATCAAAGAACCGTTGGAGAGCAATTTGAATTTCCGGCTATATTTGGTAGGTTTGCAGGATTGATGTGACGTGCTTCAGGAACGGCATGGCCGAAAGCGTGAATAGTTGTCCTTTATAGTCGTTTGACTATGCAGCGCCGAATCCCGCATTGTCAGCTCCGTACATACGTGTCTTGTTCTCATTAGTTAACAAGTACACTTTTCAGTGTTTGTTCTACCAGATGGTTCAGTTATTAGTGTCTCAACTGTACCAGCTTCTTCATTGATAATTGTTTGTACCTTAGGGTCTGATTGACCTGGTGAATCAGTAAGATCAAGTTCTGGAGCATACACTGTTACGTGATCTGATCCATTTTCCTTGATACTTAACTGATCCATTTTCTGTGCATCAGGTACAGGTTGATCTGGTACTGCTTGTTCTGAGGCAGGTTTCTCTTGTTCAGAAGATGTCTCATCAAAGACCACAAGTGGTGTTTCTTCTACAACTAGGGTTCGCCTGTTGAAAACCCTGAAAGCCTTGCTGGTTGAGGAATATCCTAAGAATATACTCTCATCTGACTTGGCCTCAAAAGTTTTCAACTGTCTCTTCCCATTGTTGTGTATGAAACACTTGCACCCAAAACACATGGAAGTAAGAAACACGAGGTTTTCTGCCCTTCCACAGTTCATAGGGTGTTTTAAAGTGAGTCTTAGTTAGAGAACATCTGTTCTGAGTATGGCATGCAGTGTTGATGGCTTCTGCCCAGAAACGGCTTGGAGTTGCATGTTATTATAACATAGTTCGAGCAGCTTCTTTGAGTGTTCTGTTTCTCCGTTCTGCTACTCCATTATGTTGTGGTGTTCTTGCAGCTGATGTCTCATGCTGTATTCCAAACTTAGTGCAAAAGTCAGTAATAAAGGAGTTCAGAAATTATGTACCTTTATCGAATCTGATTTTCACAATACTGACACCTTTCTCATTCTGTAGTTTCTTGAGCAGCTCGGGTATCTTTGTTGTTGTCTCATTCTTCTTATATAAGAAAACAACCCAGGTAAACTTGGAATAATCATCCACGATTACCAGAGTATATTTACGTCCTCAGAGACTAACCGGTGTAACTGGTCCAAATAAGTCCATGTGGACCAGTTGCAATACTCTGCTGGATGCTGGTCCTGGGATTCCCTTGAATGAGGCTTTTACCTGTTTTCCCTTCTAACATGCGACACATGTCTGATCCTTAGAGAATACCTCATTCGGAAGACCCTCAACCAAAGACATCCTTGCTATCTTGTTAAGAGTTTTAAAGTTCAGATGGCTCATTCTCTTGTGCCAGAGCCAACTGCTGCTTTTGGAACTCTTAACAATCAGGCATACATTTCTTGTACAACTATTCCAATCTACTGTATATATCGTTCCTTTCCTAGAACCAGTTAACAAAATCTATTGAGTAGCTCGATTCTTGATAGTGCACTGATCAGTCGAGAACTCAACACTGGATCCGTTGTCACAGAATTGTGAAACTGATAACAGGTTATGTTTTAAACCTTCGACATACGAGACTCCAGTAACCTGTATATCATCATTCTCTAAGGTTCCAAATCCTCTGGTAAAACCAAAGTTATCATCACCAAAGAGTACACGTGGGCCTTCTTGTTCTGTGTAAGAGCTAAGGAGATGTTTGCTTCCAGTCATGTGCCTTGAGCATCCACTATCGATGTACCAGATAGTTGTTTGTACACCTCATTTATTGGCCAAACCTACGCAAACCTGCAATCAAATTAGGCTTTAGGTACCCCAGTAGAATCGGGTCCTGGGGGGTTAGACCGGATCCAAACATATCTGGCACCTTTGTTGAAAACAGAGGGCCTGATTTGTCTCCCATAAACATCTACATAATCATACGTCTCTTCATATGCAATCTGGTCAATATGATCTTGAGTGTGAGCCTTGGATGACTTAGAAGACTTGGGCCTTTTCATTGATACTTGTCTTCTTTTAATCCAGTGGGGCTCAGGTGCAGCAGCCCTAAGTTTCTGATTGTAAGGGTAGGTACGACTGATACCATTAAAAGATTCATATCTTTTTGGCATAGATGGTCTTAGCAGTTTATCTTTAGCTTGCTTGTTAGGCAGCTGGACCTGATTAGGTTTCAGATCAGATTTCCCTTTGAGAGGTTGTCTTTTCTGATTCCTAATCTGCTGATCAGGTTGAGGTCTCTTCAGAAGAACATGGTTCTTCTGTTGATTCCTCGGCTGATGCTTGATCAGTTGGGGTCCATTTATGTTCCCTTTCTGATTAGACACTTGCCTTACTTGTTCAGCAGGTCTCTTTCCCTTATCTGATTCAGATTTTGCTTTATGTGTATTTTGATCAGAAACTTGTTTGATTACACTTTTCTAAAGTGAACCGGACGGGGATTTTGAGGATGTAGAAGGGTTTTCATACCCAATTCCCTTCTTATTAGTTGACGTACGAAAATAGTTGTTCAGATCTTGAACGGTCTTAGAAGATTTCATTAAAACCTCTATTTTCTTACGCAAACTATCCTCAGTTGTTTTTAGACTCTCATGCAGTCGGAAGAGTTCATCAAACTTAGCTTGAAGGATTTTGAGATCATCGACTTCTTTGTTTGTTAATAATAGTAATTGTTCCTTAATCGATTTATCCCGATCGGAAGAATCGACTTTCGAACTTCCATTCTGCATTCATCTTCCGAATAAGCGATGTCGATTTCATTTCGATTCAGCGACTCTTCTAATATCATTTTCTTTAACAAGCTGAATATTCTCTATCCTTAGCTTGTCGTTCTCAACTTCCACTATGGTATAAGTGTCTATTGCATTAGAGAGATCATCAAGCAATTGCTCCACCGTAGAAATCAAGCAGTCAATCTCTCCCGGTGTGCTTTCAAAGACACCGGTGTGGAAACATAAAGCACAGAAGGTTTAGAAGATACCTCAGGTTGGTCTTCTTCCTTAGCCATAAGACAGATTTCATCATCAGAAGAGAACATCAGATCATCGTAGTTGTAGAAATCATCAGCATTGCTCATCAGGCAGAAGTCTTCTACAGATGAGTAACCTGAATCCTCTGAAGGCAGATAAGAATTATCAATCCCATATGTATCAGCAACCATGGCTTTTCTATCTCTATATCGTTGCTCTCTTACGTTAAAACATCTTCTTCTTTTCTTTTTCGATTATCGTCCCGCCAATCTGCACTGTAATGACCTGATTTCTCACAGTTGAAACATGTTCCACGATCCACGGAACTTCTTCTGCCATGTAAGTCATTCCATCTGTAGAATCTATCAGGTGACTTTTCTGTTTGCCTGTAATCTGAATTTTTTCTTTCTGATCTGTTGTCTCTCCTTTCGTCAGATCGATCATCTCTTTTCTTATCTTCTCTGTGATCCTCCCTATGATCATCTCTTCGGTCATCAGATCTGGTTCTTTCTTGTGATCTGTCAGTTGACCTTCTATCTCTTCCTCTGCTGTTTTGATAATCTCTGTAGAATCTTCGATATTTACCCAGTTGAATGTTGGATTTTTCAAGTTTTAAATTCGACAAAAGCAATCTGTTAAAATCGACTTATGATGTTTCCAACAGGTTCAGTAGACTTTGAGTTGCTGTCGGTTGCTTTGAATGGAACAACTTTTGATGTGGCAGGAATGCCTTCGGCAGGCGACTCATCATCTTCTTCTTGCACTCTTTCAATCATATCAAACTCATGGGCTTTAAGGCTCAGAAACAGGTTGTTTGGCTTCATCTTTGCAATATCTTGACAATCCTTTATCACAGTAACTTTCATATCCCATTTCTTTGTCAGAGATCTCAAGATCTTGTAGTTGATGTCTTTGTCTGACATTTCTTGCCCTAGTTCCCGTAGCTTGTTGACAGACATGGTGATTCTTCCATCGAGCTGATTTACGGTTTCATTTGGCAGCATCTTAAGTTTCTCAAACTTCAACAGTTCGGCTTGCAATCTGCTGTCTTTAATCAAATCATTTCCTTCGTACATCTCAGCAAGTGTATCCCACATTTGTTTGGCTGTCTTGAGATACTTGATCTTCTCTCTTGTGATCTTATCTATCGTCTTCATGATGATATGTCTCGCAACCGTATCCAGAGTTGACAGCTTCCTTTCTTCAGCATCCATCAGAACTGAACTCTTTCTGATCCTAGCGCTAATTGGAAAATCTGGATCTCCACCTTCAGTTGGGTTGTTGTGGTAGATATGGATAGGTCCTTGTCCAAGAACTTCCATCATCCTGCTGCTGATGGCTCCCAGATGGTTGCTCATGATTATGGTCCAGTCTGCATACTCATCAATAGAAAACTTTGGCAGATCATGATACATACCGGATGTATTATCCATGCTTAGTGAGTTTTTTTGAAAACAGATGAAGTTTAAAAATGGTTTTTCAAGATCTGTTCATGTGACCACAAAGGTTCTTCCTCAAGAACCGATGATATTCAAAGTCAGTCGTCCATAGAACCACTGCTCTGATACCACTTGTAGGTCCCGAACGGATTTCGTGAGGGCAGAAGTCTAGAGGGGAGGGGTGAATAGCTGAAAACTTTTTCGTGCAGATCAGGTGTGGTGGCAGGTTTCCTGATCAGAGTTCGAGTGAGTCAGTTTAGACTGATATCCAACTTACTGATCGCCTGATGGTAGATCAGTTCGGTGTCTATCAGTTTAACTGATTGTGCGGAAGCTAGTTTATACCCGTGTGAAAAACCAGTTTTAACAAATCAGATACTGAAATCAGTTTTCAATCAGCTGACCAAAGAGTCACACTGATCAGATCAGTTGCTTGATGCAAACTGATCCTAACTCAGAATTTGTATGCGATTTTAAGAAAGGCGTGTGCGATAGTGTAAAGCAGTTAAGAGCAGATAAATGCACAAAAGATTTATAGTGCTTCGGACAACCAGTCCTACGTCGACTCTTCCCTATCACAAGGGGCACCAACTTAACCAACTTAGACTTAGTTTATTGTGTTAGTCCAACACATTACAACCAACAGATGTTTTAAGAGTTCTCACTCAACCGATCCCAGAAATCAGAACTAGAAACTCTAGTCTGACATCTTGCTAAACAAACTTAACCTAACTTTTGGGTTTGGGTAAAGATTTGTTGTTGTTCCAACTGGAAATCTATCCTAAAGTTTATGTAGCCTAAAGCTAGAGGATGAGATTTCTATGCTAAGAACAATGGGATGAACACTTAGAAATATTTTTCAAATTTGTGTTCTTCGTGCGGAAATTTTGCTATTGTTTGAGCTTCTTGATAATTTATGTGTCTTCACTCTTAAGAGCAATCCCATATTTATAGACCTCGTAATCAAAGATCCGTTGGAGAGCAATTTGAATTTCCGGCTATATTTGGTAGGTTTGCAGGATTGATGAGACGCGCTTCAGGAACGGTATGGCCGAAAGCGTGAATAGTTGTCCTTTATAGCCGTTTGACTATGCAGCGCCGAAATCCCGCATTGTCAGCTTTGTAAATACGTGTCTTGTTCTCATTGGTTAACAAGTACACTTTTCAGTGTTTGTTCTACCAACTTGATAGGACCGCTAAAAAACCCATGTAATGCGGAATAATCATGAAATGCATATAAAAACAGGGGTGAAGGAATGATGATTACAGATTATTGCATTTTAAGCTCATGTGTTGTGTTTTCCTTATAATCGAATTCATATGACAATATAAGAACGTAAAGCAATAAAGAACACAACAAAGTATAGTGGTTCGGAGACTCAAGATCCTACATCCACTCTCCCTGTTCCTAGGGAAATTCCTTCCAACTGGACTTATCACCCTCTCGGGTTTGCCTCTAGTTATTTAACGAGCTCTCACTCAAACTGGACTTATCACCCTTTCGGGTTCGCCTCAGGACTTATCACCCTCCATTGGATTTCCTACAGATGTTTACCGAGTTCACACTCCAACGGGACTTATTACCCTCTCGGGATTGCCTACCAACTACCTCACTTCACAAATAGTTATCTCTTACGAGAATGGGGTTTGGGTTTGGTGTTGTCTCCAACTATGGTGAGATTTTCCCTTACATTTGTTTAGCCTCAATGCTAAGGTTGGGAAAATCTCTCTAAGCTTAGGATACATCGTGGTTTGCTTAGATTGGGTTCTAGAACACTCTTTGAATATATTTGTATATCTACAGACTTGTGTTCTATGGTGGGAATGCTTGAGTATATGTCCTCTAAGCTCTGTAGCATCGTTTGCTACATTCTCCACGCTTAATTTGATGGGAGATCTTGTATTTATAGTGTGGATTTGAATGTTACCGTTGGAGAAAATCACATTCAAATCCATATTATTCTTGTATGTTCTGCAGCTTCTTCAGGCTGGTTGTCTTCCTCTCATTGGTCCACGTCAGCTGAATTATAACGGCTATATTCCTCAGTTTCTTCTGAGTCTCAGGATCTTCAGTTCCATCTGAGTCTTCAGGTTTATCTGAGCCTTCAGGTTTATCTGAGCCCCAGTGTCTTCAGTGACATATTGAGTCTTGATCTTACGAGTCTTGAGTTTCTCGATTCAATGAGACTTCTCTTGATGAACTTTATCCGATCAAACATCGACACTAAATTTTGCCGAGTTCGATTCTTCTAACCAGGACATCTTGACCCTCAGGTCACTTTTACTTACTGACCCTCAGATCATTTTACTTACTGAGCCTCAGATCACTTTACTTACTGAGTCTCGGATCACTTTTACTCAGGCTATCTTATTTCTTCTTTGCCTGATCTGATCAGCTTGACTGATCAGATCAACACATCTTCAGATCAACATATCAGGATAGCATCAGTTCATCATATCAGGTTATCATATCTGATCTCGATCACGTCTGATCTCGACCAGTCTCATCTGCTCATCTTCATATCTGATCTCTATCACGTCTGATCTTGATCAGTCTCATCCACTTCTCTTCTCATTTGCAACCTTCTCTTCTGATCTTCTGGTCAGTTTCTTTCTGATCAGCTTGGCTTAGCTTTTCTTCTCTTCTGAGTTTGCACAGTTCATCAGTTTAACTTGGAACTCATCTAACTCATCTGATCTTGATCTTTTTTGTCTGCAGCCTCGTTTGATCTTCGATCATCTTCTTCTGATTTCGTGAGTTCCACCTCAACTTGTTCTTTAGTTCCCCCTCAATTTTTTATCTGTAAATTAGCTTCAATAACACAAGTTGATAATGTTTTGGCATAATTCATCAAAACTAAAATATCCCAACAATTTCCCCCTTTTTGATAATGACTCCAAAACATTAAAATATATGCATTTTTAAAGAAACGGGTTTTTCTTTTAAAAAGATCAGTTCAGGTGATCACATTAAAAGTGATCTTTTGAACTCCTGCTCTGATACCAATTGATAGGCCCGGTGAAAAACCCATGAAATGCGGAATAATCATGAAATCCATATAAAAACAGGGGTGAAGGAATGGTGATTACAGATTTTTGCATTTTAAGCTCATGTGTTGTGTTTTGCTTATAATCAAATGCATATGAAAATATAAGAACGTAAAGCAATAAAGAACACAACAAAGTATAGTGGTTCGGAGACTCAAGCTCCTACATCCACTCTCCCTATTCCTAGGGAAATTCCTTCCAACTGGACTTATCACCCTCTCGGGTTCGCCTCTAGATATTTAACGAGCTCTCACTCAAACTGGACTTATCACCCTCTCGGGTTCGCCTCGGGACTTATCACCCTCCACGGGATTACCTACAGATGTTTACCGAGTTCACACTCCAACGGGACTTATTACCCTCTCTGGATTGCCTACCAACTACCTCACTTCACCACTAGTTATCTCTTACGAGAATGGGGTTTGGGTTTGGTGTTGTCTCCAACTATGGTGAAATTTTCCCTTACATTTGTTTAGCCTCAATGCCAAGTTTGGGAAAATCTCTCTAAGCTTAGGATACATCGTGGGTTGCTTAGATTGGGTTCTAGAACACTCTTTGAATATATTTGTATATCTACAGATTTGTGTTCTATGGTGGGAATGCTTGAGTATATGTCCTCTTAGCTCTGTAGCATCGTTTGCTACATTCTCCACGCTTAATTTGATGGAAGATCTTGTATTTATAGTGTGGATTTGAATGTTGCCATTGGAGAAAATCACATTCAAATTCATACTATTCTTGTATGTTCTGCAGCTTCTTCAGGCTGGTTGACTTCCTCTCATTGGTCCACATCAGCTGAATTCTAACGGCTATATTCCTCAGTTTCTTCTGAGTCTCAGGATCTTCAGTTCCATCTGAGTCTTCAGGTTTATATGAGCCTTCTGAGCCTTCAGGTTTATCTGAGCCCCAGTGTCTTCAGTGACATGCTGAGTCTTCAGTCTTCTGAGTCTTCAGGTTTCTCTGAGTCTCAGGTTTCTCGATTCAAAAGACTTCTCTTCAGTGGACTTTGTCGATCGAAGATCTTGACACTCAGTCGACCGAGTTCGATTCTTCTAACCCGGACATCTTGACCCTCAGGTCACTTTTACTTACTGACCCTCAGATCATTTTACTTACTAAGCCTCAGATCACTTTACTTACTGAGTCTCAGATCACTTTTACTCAGGATATCTGATTTCTTCTTTGAATGATCTAATTAGCTTGACTGATCAGATCAACACATCTTCAGATCAACATATCAGGATAGCATCAGATCATCATATCAGGTTAGCATATCAGGTTATCATATCTGGTCTCGATCACGTCTGATCTCGATCAGTCTCATCTGCTCATCTTCATATCTGATCTCGATCAGTCTCATCTGCTCCTCTTCTTATTTGCAACCTTCTCTTCTGATCTTCTGGTCAGTTTCTTTCTGATCAGCTTGGCATAACTTTTCTTCTCTTCTGAGTTTGCACAGCTCATCAGTTTAACTTGGAACTCATCTAACTCATCTGATCTCGTTCAGTCTCGTCTGCAGCCTCGTCTGATCTTTGATCATCTTCTTCTAATTTCGTGAGTTCCCCTTAACTTGTTCTTTCGTTCCCCCTCAACCTGTTATCTGTAAATTAGTTTCAATAACACAAGTTGATAATGTTTTGGCATAATTCATCAAAACTAAAATATCCCAACACAACTAAAGTTGACATTCTTCTTGTTCAGATCAACAACGTATGACTGGTGTAACATCAGTTGACACCTGATGTGAGCTAACCTGATCAGATAAAACTTATCAGTCTACTTGATAGAGTCTTCTGGTGCCAGTTGTCTTAGCTCAACTAGCAGACTCGGTTGATGTAGGTCGTCTGGTCTTCTGGTAGTCATTTGATCTTCAGGTCTTCTGAACTTGAGCTTCATGTCTTCACCTGATCATCTGACTATGTAATCGTCTGATCTTCTGACCTTGTCTTGTCTTCTGACTTGTCTGGTCTTCTGACTTTGTATTGTCTTCTGACTCGTCTGGTCTGACCTATACATATTGAGTTCCCCCTCAATATGTGACCTATCTTATACATCAGCTGTGTATACATTTAAGCTGGTCATCTTATCCTGATTCTAAATCATTAGTCAGCTAATAGGTCTGACTGGTCCTATTACAACCTGTTTTGGTACTTCCATCAAAACTTAATATAAATTTCCCAACAATTACACTTGGAAGATAAAAACAGATTATATCAAAAAAAATATAATAAGATATTTGGGTTGATCAGGCATTTATGATCACCGACTCCTTTTTGGTGTTTTATCTTGTGTTCCACTATCATTAAAACATGTCATGTGCCATTATTGTTTATCTGAGATGTCATTAATTACATGTGTCATGCATTAAATGCAGTGAACCATAAAATTAAGGTAATGCATTTACATTATGAGAAATGGGCTGAATGATTAAATTATCACAAATTGTTATTGTTATTAAAGTATGGAACACGAAAAATCTTAAACTTACTCAATAATCAATTCTTTATATTGCCTAAGGGAAACGAGCTTGAGTTTTTTTTTCTTGAAAATGTTTTTTAAACAATTACTTGAAAATTAAATCTTGAGTAATTTCAACAATTTCTTTAAAATAACATCTTGAAAAGAAACAATAAAATATAAATGGCACATGAAAACACAAAATGGCACACAAGAATAAATAAGTGATTCTAAATGAATCATCTCCATTAATCCCCTATTCCATTTTAGTGTTTCATCTCGTGTTTCAATTAGTTTTTTATAAATGACATTATAAATCATCATTAGTGATATGTCCATTTTTTTTAATGGTAAAAAAATAATTAAATCGTTGAGTACAAGGCATACTCCAATATTTACATAGAAATCGAATAATTACAGATCACATCTCAAAATAAAACACAACTGTTGGGAGATGAATTTAATAAAGAAGATTTTGATTAGATCCCAAAACCCCTGAGTATGACATGTTCAGGATAATCTTGATAGATGAGTCAGGATTCAGTGTTAGAGTGTTCAGGATGTTATCTGCACCGTGTATAGTCGGCAGATATAGATCGAAGTTAGATTCTCAAGACTCGATAAAGTTTCAAGACACCAAGTTTCAATATGAACTCGAAGTTTTCAAGACTCAAAGTGAAATCGAGAATCAAGACTCAAGATGAAATCGAGAAATCAAGACTCAAGATGAAATCGAGAATTTGAAGACTCAGTATGAAACTGAGAAACTGAAAACTCAGTATGTCTCTGAAGACACTGAGACTCAGAGAATCCTGAAGGCACAGTAATTTCTGAATACTCAGTATAAACCTGAATGTTCCAAAGCGAAGAAACTGAGGAATATAGCCGTTAGAATTCAGCTGACGTGGACCAATGAGAGGAAGACAACCAACCTTAAAAAGCTGCAGAACTTACAAAGAATAGTATGGATTTGAATGTGATTCTCTCCAACGGTAACATTCAAATCCACACTATAAATACAAGATCTTCCATCAAATTGAGAGTGGATGCGTGGAGAATGTAGCAAACGATGCTACAGAGCTAAGAAGGCATATACTCAAGCATTCCCACCATAAAACACAAGTCTGTAGATATACAAATATATTCAAAGAGTGTTCTAGAACCCAATCTAAGCAAACCACGATGTATCCTAAGCTTAGAGAGATTTTCCCAACCTTAGCATTGAGGCTAAACAAATGTAAGGGAAAATCTCACCATAGTTGGAGACAACACCAAACCCAAACCCCATTCTCGTAAGAGATAACTAATGGTGAAGTGAGGTAGTTGTTAGGCAATCCCGAGAGAGGGTGATAAGTCCCGATTGGAGTGTGAACTCGTTAAACATCTAGAGGCGAGCCCGAGAGGGTGATAAGTCCAGTTTGAGTAAGTAAACTACAGAGGTAGTCAGAAAGCTCAAAGTAGAAAGGTTAGTAAACTACAGAGGGTAGTCAGAAAACCTTAGGAAGTGTTTGAAGGAATTTCCCTAGGAACAGAGAGAGTGGATGTAGGAGCCTGAGTCTCCGAACCACTATACATTGTTGTGTTCTTTATTGCTTTATGTTCTTATCTTATCATATGCATTCGATTATAAGCAAAACACAACACATGAGCTTAAAACGCAAAAATCTGGAATCACCATTCCTTTACCCCTGTTTTTATATGCATCTCACGACATGTTTGCTTCCTCACGTGTAAAATGGGTTTTTCACCGGGCCAATCAATTGGTATCAGAGCGGGAGTTCTAAAGTTCACTAATTTTAAAGTGAACACCTGAATAGATCTTTTTAAAAGAAAAACCCGTTTCTTTAAAAATGCATATATTTTAATATTTTGGTGTCATTATCTAAAAGGATGTCAAAACATTATCAACTTGTGTTATTCAAGCTAATTTACAGATAACAAGTTGAGGGGGGAACGAATGAACAAATTGAGGGGGAACTCACGGAATCAGAAGTAGATGATCGAGATTTGACGAGGCTGCAGACGAGACTGATTGAGATCAGAGGAGTTAGATGAGTTCGGAGTTAAACTGATGAGCTGTGCAAAATCAGAAGTGAAGAAAAGCTAAAGCCATCAAATCAGAAGAGAAGGTTGCAGATCAGAAGATGAGCAAAAGAGACTGATCAAGATCAGACGTGATCGAGATCAGATATGAAGATGAGCAGATGAGACTGGTCGAGATCAGACGTGATCGAGATCAGATATGATAAACTGATATGCTATCCTGATATGTTGATCTGAAGATGTGTTGATCTGATAAGTCGAGCTGATCAGATCAGGCAATTAAGAAATCAGATAGCCTGAGTAAAAGTGATCTGAGGATCAGTAAGTAAAGTGAACTGAGACTCAGTATAGGTCAAGAGACCTGAGGGTCAGTAAGTAAAAGAGACCTGAGGGTCAGGATGTCTGCAGTCAGAAGAACTGAACTCAGTCAGCCTGAGTGTCAGTATGCCTGATCAGACAAGGTCCGTTGAAGAGGAATGAAGAGCTAGAGCTGAAGATCAAAGAAGACTGAAGACAAAGAATGAAGACTCTTGTAATTCTTTATGTTTTTGTCTTTACTTTTGATAAGTTCATTGTAAACTGTAACACTCTATCATACATCAATGAAACTTTATCTTTTATCCTCAAAGAAAACACCTCATTATCTTTTTACATGTCTTTACTTTTGATATGCCTGATTATTGTTGAAGAAATTGTTGAGAGATTGATTGTGAAAATTTGTTGGGAGATATACCAATCTAGTAATAGGAAAAACTGAAACCTGAGTATAGGTTAAGTGTTTTGTAACAAGATGGTTTTGGCATCATCAAAAAGGGGGAAATTATCGGGAGATGAATTTAATAAAGAAGATTTTGATTAGATCCCAAAACCCCTGAGTATGACATGTTCAGGATAATCTTGATAGATGAGTCAGGATTCAGTTTTAGAGTGTTCAGGATGTTATCTGAACCGTGTATAGTCGGCAGATATATATCAGGTTAGATTCTGAAGACTCAGTAATTTTCTGAAGAAACTGAAGTTTCAGTATGAAACTGAAGTTTCTGAAGACTTAGTGTGAAACTGAGAATCTGAAGACTCAGCATGAAAATGAGAAACTGAAGACTCAGTATGAAACTGAGAATCTGAAGACTTAGTATGAAACTGAGAAACTGAAGACTCAGTATGTCTCTGAAGACACTGAGACTCAGAGAATCCTGAAGGCACAGTAATTACTGAAGACTCAGTAATTACTGAATACTCAGTATAAACCTGAATGTTCCAAAGCGAAGAAACTAAGGAATATAGCCGTTAGAATTCAACTGACGTGGACCAATGAGAGGAAGACAACCAGCCTGAAAAAGCTGCAGAACTTACAAAGAATAGTATGGATTTGAATGTGATTCTCTCCAACGGTAACATTCAAATCCACACTATAAATACAAGATCTTCCATCAAATTGAGAGTGGATGCGTGGAGAATGTAGCAAACGATGCTACAGAGCTAAGAAGGCATATACTCAAGCATTCCCACCATAAAACACAAGTCTGTAGATATACAAATATATTCAAAGAGTGTTCTAGAACCCAATCTAAGCAACCCACGATGTATCCTAAGCTTAGAGAAATTTTCCCAACCTTAGCATTGAGGCTAAACAAATGTAAGGGAAAATCTCACCATAGTTGGAGACAACACCAAACCCAAACCCCATTCTCGTATGAGATAACTAGTGGTGAAGTGAGGTAGTTGTTAGGCAATCCCGAGAGAGGGTGATAAGTCCCGATTGGAGTGTGAACTCGTTAAACATCTAGAGGAGAGTCCGAGAGGGTGATAAGTCCAGAGGTGAGCCCGAGAGGGTGATAAGTCCAGTTGGAGTGAGAGCTTGTTAAATATCTAGAGGCGAACCCGAGAGGGTGATAAGTCTAGTTTGAGTAAGTAAACTACAGAGGTAGTCAGAAAGCTCAAAGTAGAAAGGTTAGTAAACTACAGAGGTAGTCAGAAAACCTTAGGAAGTGTTTGAAGGAATTTCCCTAGGAACAGGGAGAGTGGATGTAGGAGCTTGAGTCTCCGAACCACTATACATTGTTGTGTTCTTTATTGCTTTATGTTCTTATCTTGTCATATGCATTCGATTATAAGCAAAACACAACACATGAGCTTAAAACGCAAAAATCTGGAATCACCATTCCTTTACCCCTATTTTTATATGCATCTTCTGAACTTGAGCTTCATGTCTTCACCTGATCATTTGACTATGTGATCGTCTGATCTTTTGACCTTGTCTTGTCTTCTGACTTGTCTGGTCTTCTGACTTTGTATTGTCTTCTGACTCGTCTGGTCTGACCTATACATATTGAGTTCCCCCTCAATATGTGTCCTATCTTATACATCAGCTGTGTATACATTTCAGCTGGTCATCTTATCCTGATTCTAAATCATTAGTCAGCTAATAGGTCTGACTGGTCCTATTACAACCTGTTTTGGTACTTCCATCGAAACTTAATACAAATTTCCCAACAATTACACTTGGAAGATAAAAACAGATTATATCAAAAAAAATATAATAAGATATTTGTGTTGATCAGGCATTTATGATCACCGACTCCTTTTTGGTGTTTTATCTTGTGTTCCACTATCATTAAAACATGTCATGTGCCATTATTCTTTATCTGAGATGCCATTAATTACATGTGTCATGCATTAAATGCAGTGAACCATAAAATTAAGGTAATGCATTTACATTACGAGAAATTGGCTGAATGATTAAATTATCACAACTGTTATTGTTATTAAAGTATGGAACACGAAAAATCTTAAACTTAATCAATAATCGATTCTTTATATTGCCTAAGGGAAACGAGCTTGATTTTTTTTTCTTGAAAATGTTTTTTAAACAATTACTTGAAAATTAAATCTTGAGTAATTTCAACAATTTCTTTAAAATAACATCTTGAAAAGAAACAATAAAATATAAATGGCACATGAAAACACAAAATGGCACACAAAAATAAATAAGTGATTCTAAATGAATCATCTCCATTAATCCCCTATTCCATTTTAGTGTTTCATCTCGTGTTTCCATTAGTTTTTTATAAATGACATTATAAATCATCATTAGTGATATGTCCATTTTTTTAATGGTAAAAAAATAATTAAATCTTTGAGTACAAGGCGTACTCCAATATTTACATAGAAATTGAATAATTACATATCACATCTCAAAATAAAACACAACAACTACCACCCCTACACCACCACTCTATGATCACAGCATAACACATTGTCCTAGAGTGAGATCCTGGATTTCCAATATCTCTGTACGAGCGTGATTATAGTTTACTCTTTATGTTTCGATTTTCGAATGGATTCTTAACATCCAGGGTGTATTGCATATTAGATGATCATGATGATGACATTGATTAGAAAATACATCAAGCATAAAGTTATAGTATGTAAAAAGATAGGGTGGAGCATAGTATTGTTTAATTGGATATAAAATATTTCAAATTTAATAAATTGGTAATGTTTTTGGATAATTTATATTTGAATTGACTTAATAAATAATTTCAATGAGTTTGAATGAGTAATTTGATTAAACACGAATTGAGGGTTTTATACTTAAATTTTTAGTTTCAGTTTTTCTTAACTTCTTAAAATTAAATTATAAATTTATCAATTTTTATTGATAAATATTGAAAAAAAAATAGGTCACTATGAATGAGTATGGATATGCATCTTCTAATCTTCGTTATAAGTTTATAAGAATTGAAGACGTTATGGGAGAAAGAGTAGAGACAAGTTTTTTTCTTTTTTTAGTTGTGTGCTCCAAGGTATAAATGAGAATGAAAGTAATTTAATGAGTAATAAATATGTGTTTGGTTAGAGATTGAGAAGTAGAGTTTGATGAAATTTGATGTCAAATAAAAAATGATGTATTATTTTATTATTGTTAAAAAGTGAGATAATGACTAAATGAAAAAAAAGTAGGAGAGAATAAAAAGAAAAAGTATGAGAGAGAATAAATGCATTAGAAAAAGAATGATATATAGTGAAGGGGTTAGAGAAAAACAGGAGAGAGAGTGTGATAAATCGAGTTTAATGAGTTATTATTAAGTTATTTTATAATCATTTTGTGGTTATTAATTTACTATTATTTTACTTTTACTCGACGTATTATATTTTGGTCTCGATACTGTGATTTTGTGTTTTATGTGGATTTTAGATTATTTTTTGAGTCCTTTTTAGCTAGAGAAAAATTGACAAATTGGATGCAGGTTACGTGTAGACCGGAACCATAGAAACATGCAAACAGTGGACAACTCGACCAAGAAATCGAGCACAAATACTACCCATTCATTAACATTCATTACCAATAGCCAAAGAATTGGGCCATGTGAGCTAACATCAAGGAAGACAATGAATGAAAGACTTTAATTCTTGCAATATTTGAGGTCCTTAGAGTACTATATAAAGCCCCTCCTGTTGGGCATTTCATCATCAAGAAAGAAAGGAAGAAACATTAGAGATAGTTGTGATACAAGAACTTTAGTGCTCATTTTGTTTGTTGAAGTTTTCAATATTGTTTATTCTATCTTTATCTTGTTTCATTAGCCATGTTTAGTTGCTAAGTTCATATTCTAGCTTGAGGAAAGCCAAACCCTGAATGTTTTTTATGTTTGATTAAATTAGTTCTGTTTTTTCTTGCTTAACTCCATTTTTTCATTATTTGATTTATACTATGCATGTCTGATTAGTGGTTTAATTTGGTTTGATCACCCGAATTTTATTAATTAATTATTTCTAGCTAGATTACACTTTATAAATTCATAATTGTTTTAATTGTGTAATCGGAGTAGCAAATAGGGAAATTTTGGCATAACGAAGTCTAGATTGTATGAAACGAGCATCTCGTATTCATAGTCTAGTTTGTCATATTATTTTGATTCGTTAATGCATTCTAAGAGTTGAATCTCAAATACATGTTTTGAGGTTATTCTTAGAATAGGTTAATAAGAATCGTATTTCTTTATTAATTAAACTTAAGAAATAATTCGAACTAGTTTGGTCGTACCATTAGTTTAGGGTCAAGATTCGAGTTAAGTTGGGAATTTTCTATATTGTTTAATTTAATTAATCATGGGAAAAAACTTTCCACTACAAAGTCACTCAAACAGTTACAACCAAGTACAAAGTGCAGAAAATTTGAACTAAAGTTCGACTTTAGTTCAAATTTTCTGCACTTTGTACTTGGTTGTTATCCGTACTCAAATCTTGTATCTAGTTGTATTTTTTCCATTAATCATGTAACACCCAGTTTTCAAAAAAATTCTATTTTATATTTAAAACAATTTAATTATTTATTTAAATATCAAAGTTGTAAATTATTTCGAGTTCGTGCAAACTTAAAATTTATGAATTTTAAGAGCTAATGTTTTCAACGGAGTTTTTGCAGGATGACCTACTGAGGAGATCGAGCTTGATCGCAACTCACTCTATACAAGTATTACTGAAAAAGAGATAAGTTAATTTTGTAACGAATTATGGTAAAATTAATTAATAATGATAATACATTTAGTAATAATAAATTTATAATATTTAATTATAAAAGATAATATATCAAGAAAGATTCTACATAAATTATTTAGTCATAAGAAATCCTATAATCATGGAATTTAATTAGATTATTTTCATATCTTTGTTATTATTGTATCTTTATATATATGTGTAAATCTTTCATATTAATTAACTAATAAATTAAACTAATAATACTACATAAATATTAAAACACACGCACACAACATAACACATATATATTATCAGCGTCTCTTCTCACCCTCTCTCTCTCAAATTCCCCTTAAACCACAATCAATCTCTGCAATTTTTCATAAAATTTTGAAGATTCAAGAGACTTTCAAGGATAGAGAAGAACAAGCATTCTCTTTCAAACTCTTTTCTCCAAACTAGGTTTCAATGGAAATCTGCTAATTTTTTTCAACAAGGTATTTTGGCTTTTCCCCAATTTTTTTCCTATGATTTTTGGTAGGATGGTGTTTAATAATTTGAGATTAAGCCTAGAAACGTTATTTTTGACATAGAGTTGAGAATTTTGAATGGATTTTATGATTTAGCCTATGGATTTGTTAAATATGTGATTATTTGGTGTTAATTAATGGATTGTCTGTTGATTTCATGATTGCGTGTGACTTTTGATGGCCATTTGATGTTTAGAATTAGTGGGTGCCCCATCTATGCTCTTTTATTTGTCAAAATTGTTGCTGAAATTTTATCCAGAAATTTCACGAATTTTCTTAACACATTTCACATAGTTTCTAACATTATTTTCCCAAACCCTTATGCCCGATTTAAGTACTATTAGTGTAGAACATGTGGTTAAAAATTCATAATTTGTGGAGCTGTTTCTGGTTTTATATAATTTTTCTATTAAACTGTTATACAGCAGAAAAATGGCCCTGCTTTTGGCGAAGATTGTAGAATTTACTGGGAATAGATAACTTTGTATTTGAAACTAATTTTCGACTATATTGTTCTATTGCATCATATCTTTCATATGAATTTTATTTGGTTAAATTTGGAGTTATATTATATTTTTAATGAATTTTCTAATAAACAGTACCTTCACAGTAAAAACAATCAGTTTTAAAGCTCTAGAACACTGTACAATTAAATAGAAAATTCAAAGATTTCAATTTTGATCATTTTTCTGGTGTTGCTACTAACTCTTAAGGTTGCGAAGGATTTTGTCTTACATTTTTATAAGAAATACACAGTTTCTACCAAATTTTATAAAATGACTTGACGTAGGCCTATCCGTAACCTGATTTTCAGTCTACTTGTGAAAATCACAATAAAAGATCTACATGTCATTATTAATTGAAATTTTTATGATATGAATCTATATGTGTTATTAACCTACTGTACAAATTTCATAATATTTTGATGTGTTTGTATTTGTCTATAAATTAGCTACTACAAGCTGTCATTTAAAGAAGTTTAACATATAGAAGTGAGTTGGTAGATTATTTTTAATTAATCACCTGATTGAATAGAATTTTAGATCTTTCAAAAAAGGATGACTTGAACTTATGATAAGCATGCTAAAATATTTTCATGATTTTTAAAGGTGTGTATGTAAATTTACTTAAATGTTATGACTCGACATGTCTTTCCATATGAATTTGCCTAATTTTCGAAGCTACAATTTCTTTGAAGTATTATTCAGTTAGTAGAAATATTTATAAAATAAAGGTGGGAATAAGGTATATATGTGTTTAATTAGATTACAAGAGAAAGTTAAAACAATATGTGTACATTGAAACTTTTAAAGATTTAACAGACTGAAAGATAGATGAATATGTCGAGTCTGCGGTCTTGAGGACAATTCGGACTCTGAAGAAGCTATCCTACCACATACAAACGTTAAGAAAGTGGGTAACACTTAATTACTTTTGTATTAGTTAGTTTAATTTGTGTGTAAGATGCAAATAGGCAGATCTTCGGATTTTGCTCTGTGTGGATTACGCTGTGTGGAATAGTCAGGTCGACAGGCCTTGGCTTGTAAATGCTGTGTGGAATTACGCTGTGTGGAATAGCCAGGTCGACGGGCCTTGGCATGTACTCATTTCTTCGCATCAAATGACTTTCTTTAATGCATTAGTATATTAAATGTTATATGTTATCCCACTGGGCTTCCTCTCCGGGGAAAGACTCGTGATGCTACTTTAAATTTTTAGGTCCTGTTAACGACGAGACGGACGTGTGACTGACTGGGGAGACTTCTGTTAAACCTACTCAATGTTTTTCATAACATATGTAAGAAGTGGATTAAGTATTAGTTTGACCTAAATTATAATTTTGAATTATGTATGATTTTCTATGGTAAGTGGTTGAATCTTTTGCAAACTATTAGTTGGTCTTTTGAAAGGTTAAAATGTTGTTTGAAATGTTTGGTTTCATAATTGTGCAAACATTGTTAAGTCAAGTAATCAAATTTTTTTCAAATTGCTAGGATAATGTGCCGACCTTTTTAATATTAAAATTGCACGTATGACGGGTCTGTCCTAAGTGAAATCTTATTATATTAAGTTATTTATAACATACTTATGTTCATGTTAACCTAATTTTGGATTTTTCTTATTTAAGTAAGTGTTTGACTTAGAAATGTGGGTAAGACACGAGTTAGGCACAAACAAGGTTAGACACTTAATACAACAATATATACGTATATATATATATATATATATAATAAAAAAAAGACTCGTGTTTTCATAAATGTGGTCTTCCGCTTTAATCACTTTAAGTATAAAATTTAAATTCTTTAAACGTCAAATGATTTTCTCCTAAGTGAGTGGCGTCGATTTTTTTTTCTGGGGTGCTATAAATCATTTAATTCAAGTCTGTCTGGTCCTATTACATCTGGTTTGGAACTTCCATCAAAACTACAAATTTTCCAACAGTTGGCCAGAAGTATCCTTGTCGTACCACCTTTTGAGCTAGTGACTGGCCACCCGTATGGTTTCCACAGGCACCTTCGTGGATCTCTTCGAGCCTATTCCGTTGTTACGCATCTGAGTAGTGGTAGGCTGAAATCGCGCTTGTATAGGTTTTCATCGATCATCACATACCTTATTGCCCTCATCTGCAATTGGCGTGCTTGGATCCTATTCTGGGGGAGGTTTCCCGTCTTGAGGTATTTGATGATGGGAGTCATCCAATTTTTGGTGCCGATTTCCATGAGGTCGGCCCTGGAGGCCAGGGAGTATATGGTCGATAGGTGTGTCAGCCTTGTTATGGTGACTTCTCTCATTTATGCAGGGCCTTCCGAGGTTGTTAGTCTGGCCAAGGCATCATCCTGTGAATTTGCATTTCTGGGGATCAGTTCTACATATACTTGCTCGAATTTTTCCAGCAAATTTCTGACGACTTCCTGGTAAGCGGTCATTCGGTCATCTCGGGCCTCGTACTCCCCCAATACTTGGTATACAACTAGTTGTGAGTCGGTGTGTTCTTTTAGTCTTTTGACGCCCATGGCCATGGCCATCTCCAGACCCCCGATGAGAGCTTCGTACTCTGCCTCGTTGTTGGTTGTCTGAAATTCAAACATGATGTGTTGGGAGATGAATTTGAATAAAGATTTTGATTAGATCCCAAAACCCCTGAGTATGACATGTTCAGGATATCTTGGCAGTATAGGATCAGGATCAGATTTCAATAGAATTTAGGACTCAGGATTATCGGCATCATGTATAGTCAGCAGATATAAATCAGGGAATTGTTAGTGTACTGAAGACTCAGAAGAATCCTGAAGACTCAGAAGACCCTGAAGACTCTGAAGAATCCTGAAGACTCAGAAGACTTAGAAGAATCCTGAAGATTGAAGAATCCTGAAGATCGAAGATCCTGAAGACTGTTTGTGTACTGAACAAAAAGGACCCTGAACCACTATCTTAATGAAATAGTGTTATGTTCATTCCTAGTACAAACAAACAGAATGTCAGACATTTGTGGACATTAAGGAACATATCAGATCAGAAAGGTCAACTTAAAAAGAGTCGTTTTGCTTGTCTCTGTTCAAAAGAAGATTTCAACCAATGAGGAGGCAACAACAACGTACTTTACTGACACTGAAAGCGACATCTCACTGAGAAATGTCAGGTCTGATATCTTCCAGTTCGCAGAAGTTGGTGATTGGCTACATGGCTGCATATTTCCTAAAACATGCAAGGGTGTGTTCAAACCTTAAAAATAACCGTTCATCAATAACCAGAAGAGGAAACTCTTGATGCTATCTCTTCCAACGGATAGTTTTTTCAAAGAGTGACCATTGGAGAAGTTGCCTATAAATACCAGTGACCTTCAACATTGCAAGGTTACGGGAAATCAAAGCAACTCTAGAGCTCATTCGTATTCTTGCAAATTGAAGCACTCGAAAAACCTAAGATTTCCCAAGTGTTTCACATTGAAGAGAGCTCATTCACTAAGCCTAGATTTGATATATATCCAAAGCTTAGTAGAGATATCCTAGCCTTTGCATTTGTACTTATTGTCAAAGGATATCTCACCCTAGTTGGAAACCAACCCACCCCAAACCCTTTTGTTAGGTAGTTTGAGTGGGTGTTTGATTGTTGGTGAGAAAGAGTTGTAAAGAGTGAGTAAGCTGCAGTTGAGTCAGTCAGAAAGCTCTAGAGGAGAAGTGAGTAAGCTGTTTTAGACAGTCAGAAAGCTTGTGTGTGTTGAGTTAGTAAGCTGCAGTAGTCAGCCAGAAAACTCAAGTAGAAAAGTTAGTAAGCTGCTATGTTCAGCCTGAAAGCTTTAGGTGATAGTGTGTTAAGGAATTTCTCTGAAAGATCAGAGAGAGTGGACGTAGGAGCTTTGCCTCTGAACCACTATAATTTGTTGTGTTGTTTGCTTTCTGTTTTGCATTTTATCTATTGCATATTTTCACTGAAAGCATACTGTTTTCTTGATATTCAGTTAGAAACAATCCACTGAACTTGCATAGAACTTCATCACAGCCTTAATCAGTGTTTTACTAAGGAAGAGATTTTCAGCAAGATAAAACGAGTATAAACTTAGGGCCAACACATTCCGCACTCTTGATTAGTTAGAACAGATAGTTACCAACCTGAAACAACTTTATCTGAGTATTCAGTAAGTTAATTATCTGATCCAAGCTTCTCAGGATCTCTGATAAAACTCAGGATCAGTTCTGAAGCTTCTGAAAGCTGCTCAGGATCACTGTCTCAGTAGACTTTGACTCAGGGTGTGCTTCTCAGGGCAAAATTCTCAGGACATCCTGACCCTTCTGATCACAGTAAAGAAAAAGTTTTAAAAATCACTAAACACGTGTATTCCCCCCCATACATGTGTAAGACTCGTTGCACCGGGACCAACATGATGGATATCTAAAAAGAGTGCCCATCTGTGCTGGTTAACACTACGCCCGCTCTCGCCCGGGCTTGGGTGGATAATCCGTCTACATGGAGCTCCCAGGGCGGGCTGGTCAATGCCCTTAGCTTGGTCGGGAGAGTGAGTTCGAAGACGAAGTCGGCTAAGGCTTGTGCTTTGATGGCTGTGCGGGGCATGTACGTGACTCCAAACTGGCCGATCTCGATTGCCTATTTCATACATCGGCCTGCTATGTCTGGTCGATGCAGCGCATTTATTAGTGGTAGCGAGGTCAGCACTTCTACTTGGTGGTCGAAAAAATATAGTCGTAGCTTCCTAACACTCATCACTAGAGCATAGACAAGCTTTTCCAGAGGTGGGTATCTTCGTTCGACTTCATTGAGTGCTTGGCTTACATAGTAAACGGGTAGGTCTGTCTGTCCTTCCACTCGTACCAGGACCGAGCTTAGAGCGGTTTCCAAGGCGGCCAAGTATAGGAAAAGTTTTTCCCCTGGGACAGGTTTGGATAGGACTTTGGGATTGGCGAGGTACTCCTTAATTTTGTTTAGTGTCGTCGGGGCTTCTTCCGTCCATTGGAATATGCCCTTCTCCTTCTTCAGTGTGTCGAAAAAAGGCTTACATTTATCCCCCATTCGGGATATGAATCTGCTTAGGGCGGCCAGTCTTCTTGCTAGTCTTTGGACTTCCTTCATGCTCCTCGGGCTGCCCATTTCCAAAATTACCTTGATCTTGGACGGGTTGTCTTCGATTCCTCGTTTGCTGACCAGGTGGCTGAGGAATTTACCCGATTCCATTCCAAAGTTGCATTTTTTCGGATTGAGTCTCATATTGAATTTTCGCAAGATGGCGAAGGTTTGAGCGAGATGGGTGAGGTGGTCCTCCTCTTTTAGGATCTTGACGACTATGTCGTCCATGTATACTTCCATTGTTTTCCCGATCTCTTCTGAAAACATGTGGTTGAGCAGTCGCTGGTAGGTAGCGCCGGCGTTCCTGAGGCCGAAGGGCATCCTTTTCCAGCAGTACATGTTTTTCTCGGTGAGGAAAGAAGTGTGCTGCTGGTCGTCCTTGTGCATGGCTATTAGGTGGTATCCAGCGAAGGCGTCCATGAAGGATATCATTTTATGGCCGACCGTGTTATCTATCAGGTGGTCGATATGAGGCATGGGGAAGAAGTCTTTGGGGCACACCTTGTTTAGGTTGGTGAAGTCAATGCATAGCCTCCATGTCCCATTCATCTTCTTTACCAGGACGACATTTGAAACCCATTGAGGCTGTTCGGCCTGCTCGATGAGGTCATTATCCAGCAATTTTTTCACTTCTTCAGTTAATGGTACATATTTTTCTTGACCAAACTTTCTTCGCTTTTGAGCGACTGGCTTTTTGTCAGGGTCTATGTTCAACTGGTGGCAGGCGACCTCGGGTAGATGCCCACCATGTCTTTGTGTGACCAGACGAACACATCCAGGTTGTTTTTGAGGAAGTCGATTAACTCCTCTCGTAGCTTAGGTGAGATCTTAGAGCCGATTATTATCTCTAAATCTTGGTGGGCTGGATTTATCACGACTTTCTCAAGTTCTTCGCCTGGCATGGCTCGCTGTTGATTGCCCCTCGGGTCATCGATGGCTTCTTATATGATGAATTCGTCGGGCTTGGGACCTAGTCTAGGCTCCAGGTCGTGGTCGGCGTGGGTTTGTATTCCATTGACATAGTTGACTTGCGCGGTGGTCGCACTTGCTTCGTCGATTTGGATTGGGTCATCTTGTTCAAATTGTATTTATCTGATTGTTTGTTAAACTAAAAGCTGAATTTAAATGAGAACATATGTAAATCGAACAACCTCTAGCATCAAGTTGATCACCCTTAACGATGCCGACCACCCTGGTGTGTTGTCGCTGGCACCCAAAAATAAATTAAATCCTTAACCGATCCACTAAAATGTAGTAGGATAAGTAAGAGTCGATCCTCAGGGAACGTGAAAATAATTATTACGTTATTTGTATGAATTTAAAGAGACGGAAAATGGGGGGTTTTGGATTTTGTGAGAATTACTAAATAATTAAATACCGCATAAATAATAAATTATCGAATTCAAATGATAAAAGACTTCTAATTCACAGTTCATTAATCCCTTGTATTTTGACTTTTCTAATTAAATGTATCGTTTGCTCGACCTTATTCTTAGACTAATGACCCTCAATAAACAACAAGCTATATTTATCGATTTTATCCTTTAATTTTATCCTATTGAAATACGCTCTTCAATAAACCTTTTTATCTGAACAATCTAGATATGATCTAAATTTAATTCAGTAAAAGCATTAGCCTCAAGGATAAAGGTCAAATAAATTCCCGAATACGCTAGCTCGATTCGAAAGAATTCAATTTATATCACCCTAACAAATTTTACTAGTTGTTACCAATTGTCATATACACGCAACAATTACGGATTAGGTGATACGAACTAATAGGCATATAATAATAAATTAACCTAGGTGGCCAAACCAAATTCATTATCCTAACATGCAAGAAGTTAAAACAGATGATATAAATAATTTGAGAATAACAGTCTAACAAAGGATATCAAATTAACTAGTAATCATCAAATACAAGTTTAGAAATCCCTGTAATTGGAATAAAAGGACTTAGCCGTCCATAGGCATACCAAAATCTATTATATATATATATATATATATACTATATATAAAGAGCCTTACGCTTATGTTTGGCCAGTTAGCTCCAAGTTGTCGGTGACCCAAGCAGGTGCTGGTGACGGCCCAAAAAATGCTAAAAATTCACGTTGCCCCACTTACTGACAGTTGCCTTTCTTTCTCTTTTCCTTATTTTACCGTGTCGTTTGAAGGTAATTTGTGGCCAAAATCCCCCATTTCCACATTCAAATTCGTCGTCAAACCATGCCTCCGCAGACACCCTCCGCCCTGCCCCCACCGCACTAGTATCTGCTGTTGTCTTTCTCTCCTCCTCTGTCCGGTCATTTATTTTTTTATGCTTTCACGGGATAGTAAAAGTCTTGTTATCAACGGGTTATTAATTTGATAAGGCGAGTAGTAAAACATTTAATTGACTGATACAATTATTTTGCAATTTGATTTCTTATTTGTAAAATTTTCCGATTCTCCCGCTTCCCTGTTTCTCCCATTCTCCCAGAGACCAAAGAAAAATTTAAATTTGTCACAGACGCCGCCAAGCAATTTCTCTCTCAAGTGTTCATCGGTGTTTGATGAAATCCTTGAAGAACTTTTTACTTTGAGATATCTATTTGTCCGCTTGATTTATATCGATTCGGACTTTTTATTTTCCAATCGTATTCGAACTTGGATGACCACGTGGCACATTGGTATTGCTTGAATGAGCCAAAATATTAATTTGGACTGTAAACTTGTGTGCTATCTAAAATGTCTCAAGATTTTAGTGGGTTGATTGTTTTTAAGAAGGATTTCTATGTGGAGAGCCCATTAATGAGGGCAATGACCTAACAAGAAGTTTTGATGTATAAATGCATGGCGGAGATTACAGTTGAAGGACATGATGTGCCCAAGCCAATTTGGATGTTTCGCAAAGCAAATTTTCCTGGTATTTCTCTGATGTATTCTATTAAAACTTCCCATTTTAATGATACCCATCTTGCATGAGTTTTTTTTTTTTTTTTGTATGTTTTGATTATTAACTTATAGTTGTAGTTTACTCATACCGTCATACGTCAGTTTGATTTACAAAATATTACCTTGAGGTCATAGCTAGATTGGGTTTTTCTGAGCTAACAACTATCCAATCACAAGGATGGCCAATGGCTTTAAGAGGTCGAGATCTTATAGGCATTGCTGAGACTGATTATGGAAAGACTTTGGCATATTTGTTACCTACTTTTTGTTCATGTTAAGCTTTTCAAATTTGGACTTGGTAAGTTCTTAATATTCTCCTGTTGATAAGACACTCCACCTTGTCTATATTTCTAAGAAATCTTTTGACAAATATATAATAAATCCAAATTTCAAGGTGATGGTCCCATCTTGGTCCTAGCGCCAACTAGAGAATTGGTTGTTCAGATTCAAGAAGAAGCTGCTAAATTTGAATCTCATGCTAACATTAGAAGTACTTGTTTTAATCTTCTTTTGGAAATAATTTGTGCTGATTTTACTGGAATTTTGTAACCTCATTCTTCTTTCAGGAGTTGAAATTGTCATTGCTACACCCGACAAATTGATAGATATGTTAGAAGCTCAACATACTAACTTGAGAAGAGTGACGTACCTTGTATTAGATGAGGCTGGTCATATATGCTCAATATGGGATTTGAACCCCAAATCAAGAAAATTTTGTCTCAGGTATTCAATCACTTGTTCACTTCTCCCCTTCTTTTATAATGTCTTTTTGGGTTATTTGACACGGAGTTTGACATTCATAATCTCTTAGCTTGAGAATTTGTTAAAAAAATTGTCAAACAACATTTGAATGTAGAAGTTATAGGCATTGATGCTAATAATCTAAGATAAATTACTTGAGTAGTCTGAATAATCAACTACTCCGGTTGACATTTATGATCTGTTATAGCTGAATACAACATATGGAAGGGTACATTCCTGAAGCTGGACAGAGTAATGCCACAATTAGGATTATTCAACATGAATCTGGTAGAATTTCTTCAAGTTTTCTTGTTAACATTTGGATAAAGGTCTGTATAGCTGCAGCCTGCAGCAAAAGTGAAATATTATATTTGTAAAATGATGAATCTAACAATACACAGTGGCATGAGCTTCTGAGCTAAGAACATGAGTTGAATAGAGATTAGATACATTGTGAGCTATTCCATTGTCAGTTTTGAACTATTCTAGGCGTCCTGTTATGCCTTTTCCTGTGACCAAGTTATCCAATATTGTTTTGATTCACATGGAATATAATGTGGGGTAATAAGTAATGAGACATGCTACTCTAAGACCCTCTCATGTGAGTCGGATCAAATCAACTAATTAGTTAGAAAAAAAATAAAATGACCAGCTGAGATGTATAGACAGCTGATGTAATAGATAGGTCACATATTGAGGGGGAACTCAATATGTATAGGTTAAGTCTTGAAGAAGATCAGAAGATCAGAAGAGTCATTATGAAGAAGACATGAAGTTTAGAAGACTGAGAAGACTTGAAGATCAGAAGACTAGAAGATATCAAGACCAGAAGACCTTCGGAAGACCTACATCAGTAAACCACAGTAGAGTCAGTAAGTTGAGCTAAGGCAACTTACATCAGAAGACTCAACAAGGAAGACTGATCAGTCTTAACTGATCAGGTCAGTTTAATCAGGTGACAACCAAGTGTGTACCTAAGGCGTACAAGTAGATCAGACAAGAAGAATGTCAACCTAAGTTGGTGAATCAAGGCGCTGAATAAGTGTATTTGAAAACCAATGAGAGCGAGACATGTATGTACGGAGCTGATAGTGCAGGACAAGGTGTTTCAGAGTCAAACGACTATAAAGGACGACGTAGAGCGCATTTGGCCATGCCGCCTCTAAGAACATCAAATCAGCCCTGCAAACCTACCTTAAATAGACCGAAATTCGAATTGCTCTCCAACGGCTAGTTTGATTTTGTGCCTATAAATATGGGATCAACCTTCTGAGTAAGGTTATGGAAATTATACAAGCTTAAACACATCAAGCAATTTCCGCATGAAGAACACCAAGAACTCAAGAAATATTCTAAGTGTTCATCCCATAGTTTCTTAGCAAGAGTTCTTATCCTTTAGCTTTAGGCTACTAAAATACTAGGATAGAATTCCAGTTGGAAACCATACAAATCTTACCCCAAACCGAGTGTTAGGTTAAGTTTGTTAGCAAGATTTCAAGCTAGGGTTTCTAGTTTTGATCTTTGGGATCAGTTGAGTCAGAGTTCCATAAATATCTATTGTACTGTATTTGGACTAACACATAAAACTAAGTCTAGTTCGGTAGTAAGTGCCCCTACTTATAGGGAAGAGTGGACGTAGGACAATTTGTCCGAACCACTATAAATCTTGTGTGTTTACCTGCTTTACATTATCTGCACACTACTGTATTTGATAAGTAAACATGCATATTCTAAGAAGAGATCAGTTCTGCATCAAGTAGCTGATCTGATCAGTTTGACAGTTGGTCATCTGATCTGATTCAGAAACCTTAGAATCTGATCTTGATAAAACTGGTTTTTCACACAGGTAAAACTTAGCTTTCGCACAATCAGTTAAAGTAATAGACACCAAAACCGATCACCTTTACCAAATGATCGGCAGTAGGTTGGATATCCGTCTGTCTTGATCACCACTCGATCGAGAAGCTTGCAAATCACACTGATCACACGTAAAAGTTTCAGAAGTCTATTCACCCATCCACTCTAGACTTCTGCCTCACTGAAACCCGTTCGGGACCTACACCAACCCTGAAGAAGGACGCACTGGAACATGCAAGAACATGTCACCGCTGCCAAATATTTGCCCCATCAATCAGGGTATCTCCAGAAGAACTAACTAGCATCATGGGTTCATAGCCATTCGCGAAATGGGGCATCGATATCATCGGACCACTGCCCACAACCCCAGGGAAAGTAAAATTTGCCCTTGTCGCAGTTGATTACTTCACCAAATGGGCAGAAGCTGAAGCTTTGGCAACAATCGATCAATACAATGTAATAAAATTTATTTGGAGGAACATCATCTACCGATTCAGCTCCCCGCAAGCAATAGTGACGGACAACGAAAAGCAGTTTGATGACCTCAAAATCGACGCCTTCTTCAGAAAATAGAAGATAACGAAGTTATTCTCAACCCCCTAATACTGCAGTCCAACGTCCAGGTGGAAGCCATCAACAAAATCATCAAGCACATGTTAAAAATGTGACTTGAAGGGGGAAAAGAGAAATGTGCAAGCGGATTTTGAGGTCTTTGGGTCATACAGACGACGTCTGCGAAACTCGACAAGAGAGACACCGTTCTCCCTTACATTCGGGGCAGAAGAGGTAATCCCCGCCAAAATCTTGGTTCCCAGCCATCGAACTGGCAGAAAAGCATCGGAAGAAAATGACCAGGCAAGAATGATCAACCTTAACCTCTTGTAAGAAAAGAGAATGGAGGACAATATAAGAAATGCTAGCTACAAACGGCAAGTAGAAAAATACTAAAACTCAAAGGTCAAGCTTCGACAGTTGAAGAAAGGCAACCTCGTCTTAAAAAAGGTGTTTGGAATCCCTAAGGGAGTCTTCGGCCCTACCTGGGAAGGACCTTTCAGAGTGTCCAAATGCCTAACCAACGGGGCATACCAAATTGAAGACCTAGATGGCACACCTGCTCAGTACCCATGGAACGCAGCCCACCTGAAGAAATACTACCAGTAGAAATAATTTGTAATTCTTTTTTTTTTTACTTTTTCAACGAACCCCCAAACCCAAGGGGAGATCCAATGTAATGACTTCAAAAGCCAAGAATAATTAAATTTTGTTATCTCTATATGTTTGCATGTTTCAACATAAGTCAATCAGGACCGTATTACAAATGGCCTGAATGACAATGGTCAGGTCAAAAGGATGGTCGCTAAGCACGTAAGTCGACCTACTACGGCGGGAAGTGATCTCCGGAACCTACGCCAACGAGGTCGCCCATCGCCCAAGCCAAATAGTTTGCACGACGACCTCTCTGAAGGCAACACCATAACACGATTATGCCAAAGTTCGGTCATGCCGCAAAAATAAGACGGTTAGAACAGAGTTCGGATTCATCGCACGAAATAAGACGGTCAGAACATGGGCAAAAATACATAATCATCGATGTACGTCCATGATCACATGACCAACGCTCACAAACAAACATTTAAACATAAAGAAAAAGAAGTAATAGAGCAAAAAGAGTCATCCTCGTTCATTAAACAAAGCCCAAAGGCGGAGTACTTAAAAATTAAAAGCCCGGAGGCTGATTACAACCAAGGCCTATAGCGGCCAACAACTAAAAGGAAAATAAAGAAAACTACAGATTCCCAAATAGACTCAAACAGAGGGAGAGGCCTCGATACCATCTCTAGATTCCACCCCATCACCAGCCATGACCTTGTCGCCCCCCACCGCATTGTCCCCGACAGCTTCGCCACCCTTCGCCTCCACCTCAGTCTCTGGAATAGCCAAGCCAGGATCGGAGGTTGCGGCAAAGTCCATATGAATTTGCATGGGCGGGGTGGTCAGGTCAGCGCCCTCGCCAGACCTTCTCAGCCTGCTCGCAGGGCCAAGGAAAGATAGACCAACACCAAAGTCAGCCAGATCGGCTACGGGCAGCACCACGTCTGGCTCGGGCAGGCACTCAACAACGAAGGCCTTGAAATCCTCAACAAGCATAGAGGCATCAACAGACGGGTCAAGACAAAACACTGCTCAGAGAACATCGGCATAGGCACTGATGTATGAAAAGATCCCCAAAGCGGCATCATCAGCGGCTCGGGGAGAAGCGGCCTGGGCCATCTGGAGTTCGAGATCCTCAACTTTGGTCTCATAGTCGACAGCCAAAGAATGAGACTCGTTCAACTGGCGTGTGACCTCATCCACCCTCCCCTTTAGAGTCACCGACTGGCGACGATGTTCATCTATCTCGGAGTGTCTTTTAGCGGTCACCTCCGTGACCTGTTTTGCCCGCTCGACTGACCTCTCTTGAGCCACCTTCAAGTTAGCCTCCATCCAGACCATGACAGTCGTAGCCTCCTTGAGTTTCCCTTTGTGCTCATTGGGGGCCGAGCAAGATGCCTCGAGGTCCTGATCATTCTGCTCGACAACCCGCTCAAGGTACGTGGCCACCTTTTGGGAGTGAATCAGAGAGGTGTACAAGTTGATCTCTTTAGTGCTGGAAGAGGCCACATGGTTGTCGTGGTTTTGCTGGTTTGGTTGGTTGGGATACTGCTGTTGGTTTTGGGGGTATGGTTGGTTTGGCTGTGGGTTCGGGTTATTAATCCCTTCTGGTTGCAACTAATTCTCTCCGTTCCCTCCATTTCCATCAACATTCAACCCGTCATTACCTACCGCAGCCATTCTTCTCTGGAAAGCTCGATTCCTTCTTGCTATAGTTTCAGGGTCTAGTCCAGTTCGATCAACACTCGTTTCTCTTTTTGAATGTGTTCTCATAAACCTGAAAACTCAAACAAACAAATCAAATGCAACTAGCACAAGAATGTAGTAAAAACAGAAAAGAAAACACCCACTACTAGCTACTAATCTATTTCCAAGTTTTACACAGGGCACATACATCACTTCCCCGGCAACGGCGCCGTTGACTTGGTCGTGAAATGCTAAGTTCTTAACTAGCAGTTACCCCACAAGAGTATGGGATCACTGTAGCAAGGGTAAGTATTTGGACCAAGTAGTATCGAACCCGAAGGAAGTTTCGTATGCGTGTAAATCCCTGGAAATGTATGCTTCGTAACTAATATGGATGTGATTTGAGAATTCTTTTTTAATACTATTGAATAAACGAAAGTAAACAGATAAAAACTTTAATTCTAACTTCAGATGAAGTGCAAATATTGGAGAATGTTGCTTTGGACAGGAATCCCTACGTATACTATCGGAATTGGTTCTACTTCCCTAATCCCGCACTAAATAAGGTACAACAAAAGCTCGATTTTTATCCCTGATTACTCAACTAATACCCTCTTTACCTCACGGGCCAAAGAACCAAGTTATTTAGATTGTGCTTAATTACTATAGCCCTTATTCAAGTTGGGTGATTCGATCGTCCTCCCTAACTGAACCGGTATATTACCAACCTCGTCACAAAACCTCTCCTCAAGCCTATTCGTTGGAAAAGAGTGATTCGGTCGTCCTCTCTCTAACAACTTTCGTACCCAATTCAATGGTTTTTATTGGATTGGTTATTCAAATTAGCAATTTAAGAAGATTACCCAATTTACACCTTGAATCATCCTAATCGCATAACCAATTCACTATTTCTACGCGATCATCCTATCCAAAGCAATCAAAGGTTTAGCCTACCATATTGATCGTCAAATCACAAATACCCAATTTAATTATAGAACTCATTAGCTAGAGTGTATAAAACCAAATCAACAATGATTAATAATTACATATTCAAGTAGCAAAAATAGTATTGGATGAAATAATTAAACAAACCCTAAACTTCAAGAATAAGAAAATTTAAAAATTCTACAAGACAAATTCAGGAAAACTAGAATGTAAAACCAGTAAGTTTGATAACCGGATCGTGTTTCTCGTGGTGGAATTTCTCCCCTTCTTCCTAGAACCCTAGAATGCTTTTTCTCCATTTTTCTATATAATTTTCGTCTCTCTCTGGCCTTTTTCCCGTCTGACCTTATATATTCCTCTTCTCAGACCGCTCGAGCACGACACATGGTCGAGTAGTTCTGCTCGACCTAACTTGGTCGAGCACTTCTTTATCGCTGGACTCGGTTTCGCTCGACTACATTCCTTGGTCGAGCGGTTTCGCTCGACCACACCTGATCGAGCGCCTCCTCATGCCTGTATTTTCGCTCGCTCGACCGCATTAGTCGAGCTCCAGCTAATACTTTTCAGTATTTCTTTCATATCTTTTCACCCGGGAGTCCGATTCATGTACCGCGATGTCTCACGAACTCCATTTGTAGCCCTCTTTCCTGTCATGCACACCAAAGAAGCAAATTATTGATTTTATACAGATTATGCTCAATCAACTCAATAATATCACTAAAAACACTCGAAACATGGCTAAAACTCTCTCGTAACTCACTCAATTTCACCTCTATTCAAAAGGTACTTGCTAATCTGATTAGTATTAGCCAGTTATGTGATGATGATTTACATGTGAAATTTGACAAAAAATCATGCTATATGTTTGACAAAAATGATGAATGCTTAATGACTGGTGAAAGATCTGCTGATAATTGTTATTTGATTAGCTCAAACCAAACTTGTAAAAGTGTAAAGCAGATGACATTATTCTTTGACATAAAAAACTTGGTCATGCTAATTACATAAGTATTCAGAAATTACATAGACTAGGTGTTGTTTTTGGTTTGCCTGATCTTAATTTTGAAAAAGGTAAAATTTGTAGACCATACCAGAAATGTAAGCAAGTAAGGACAACACATCAAATGTTATCAGCATGTACAATAAACAGGTGTTGTGAATTGATTCATATGGATCTAATGAGTCCTATGGAAACAAAAAGTTTAGGTGGAAAGAGGTATACCTATGTACTTGTAGATTATTTTTCTAGATATACTTGGGTTATTTTTCTTAGGGAAAAATCAGATACCTTTTCTGAATTCAAAATTCTTTACAAAAGGTTTAAAACTATGTTATGTTTGAAGGTCAGTAGAATAAGATCTGATCATGGTAGGGAGTTTGAAAACAGTTTATTTACTGAATTTTGTGAAAAGAAAGGTATTTTGCAAGAGTTTTCATCACATAAAACTCCTCAACAAAATGGGATTGCTGAAAGAAAGAATAGAACTTTGCAAAAATGACAAGAGTTATGCTAACCTAAAAAAGTTTGATAAGAAATTCGGGGCAGAAGCTTTAAATACTGCTTGTCACATTTTGAATAGAGTCTTTATTCGTTCTGGTAGTAATTGTACCCCTTATGAAATTTTGAATAACAAAAAACCAAATTTGAAATACTTTCATGGTTTTGGTTGTGTTATTATATTTTGAATGACAGAGATCAGTTGCACAAGTTTGATTCAAAAAGTGATAACGGATTCTTCTCAGAATACTCTAAGAATAGCAAGGCTTATAGAATCTATAACTTGAGGACTGGTACAATGCAAGAATCTTTAATGAAAGACAAACTTTGGGCCACATCCCGAATGGTGCTCCGCAAATACTGAGGCCAATCTGCCGATACCCCAATGATCGGGGGTATCTTCGACCTCAGATAGTCGGTGACAAGAGGGGGGAAGCTTGCAAAACTGAAAGAAAAAAAACTCATTCAATCTAAAAAATCTACTTAAGAAGAAACATTAAACAAATCATGTATGATAGATAAAAGTTTGAATCACTTATGGTTTCACAAAATGTCGGCACACATATATCTCAACACTTCATTTTGCATGAAATAAATCATCTATTGTTGCATATTATGATTTTTTTTTCTTTTTAACAAATGTTCACATTGATCCACATTTTCAAGAGAGTACATCGTAGTTGTCAGCTCTGTGCCCCATAATTACTCAGTGGATTGTGAACAAACATGGATGTATATTTAATCACCTTTTGAAAAGAGAACATAGTAGTAGCGAGATCCGTGTCCCACAGTTACTCAGTGATTACACATCTAAGTTGTGCTTTATTTTTAATGCATTTAAGAGATATATGCCTAGGACTCTGTATCTAAACTATGATTCAAACAATAAGATCATAACACTATCATTTAAAGTTCAAAATAAGAAAATAAAGAAGATAAACTCATTATCAGAACCACAATGTTGTTCCAAATGTTGGGAAACATTTGTCACAACTTCCAGTGTTTATTTTCTTATATAGCAAAGACTAAGAGATTTTCTAAGGGAAGAAAACCTCTCATAATCAAGGGCTTTTGTGAAAATATTAGCAAGTTGTTTTTCAGTAGAAATGTATTCTAACTTCACAACTTCTTTCTCTACAATATCTCTTATAAAGTGAGGTCTTATAATTATATGCTTAGTCAAAGAATGTTGCACAGGATTCTTGGAAATATTGATAGCACTAGTATTATCACAATATACAGTCAAAATACCACTTTCCAACTCATAATCATCAAACATCTTTTTAAGCCATAGGAGTTGAGTGCAACAACTTCTAGCAGCAACATATTCAGACTCAGCTGTTGATTGTGACACAAGATTCTGCTTTTTACTATGCCAGGAGATAATGTTGTTTCCCATGTAGAAACATCCTCCAATATTACTTTTTCTATCATCACAATCACTGCCCAATCTGCATCATTATAGCCAACTAAAGAACAATTAGTATCCTTTGAATACCAAATATCTAGATCACATGTTCTAGCTAAATATCTTAATTAAGATGTGATTCCTTAGGATTAACTTGATATTTAACACAAAGACAGACTCTATACGTATATCAGGCCTACTGAAAGTTAAGTACAAAAGACTACCAATCATTGATCTATACAAAGTAGGATCAACATCTTTTCCAATCAAGTCTTTACTCAACTTTTGAGTTGAACTCATGTGGATTTTCAAAGTTTTAGCACTTTCAAGACCAAACATTTTCACCAAATTCTTAGCATATTTATTTTGAGAAAAGAAAATACCATCTTTCACTTGTTTGATTTGAAGACCTAAAAAGAAATTTAGTTATCCAACCATAGACATTTCAAAAGTACAGGTCATTTCTTTAACAAAACTATTAAGCATATCATTACAAGTTGAACCAAATACAATATCATCAACATATATTTGAGCAACCATGATATCATCCTTAGAACTTTTAATGAATAGGGTTCTATCATCTTCACCTCTCAAAAATTCAAATTCAAGTAAGAAATCAATAAGTTTACCATACCAAGCTTTAGGTGCTTGTTTAAGACCAAACAAAGCTTTCTTTAACTTGTAAACATGATCATGAAATTCTAGATTTTCAAAACTTTGACGCTGTTCAACATAAGCTTCACCATCTTAAATACCATTCAACAATGCAACTTTAACATCCATTTGATGCAAGTTAATGTTAATGAAATATGCAATAGCAAGAAGTAATCCAATAGATTATATTCTAGCAACAGGAACAAATGTTTCATCAAAACCAATTTCTTCAATTTGATTATAACCTTGAGCAACCAATCTAGCCTTATTTCTCACAATGTTACCAGATTCATCAGTTTTATTCTTGAAAATTCACTTTGTTCTATGACATTAATATCAGGATTAGGTCAAGGCACAAGTGTCCAAACATCATTTCTTTCAAACTGATTTGGCTCTTCATGTATATCATTTGTCTAGTTCTCATCATTAAAAGCTTCTTTCACATTTTTAGGCTCAATTGCAGAATGATAACACTCAAAAGTTACCTGATTGCATATGGATGACATGCAAACTGATCTTACAAAGTTATTGATGTGAATACCCATTCTTCTTCTAGTTTGTACACCAGTGGTAACTTCTCCAATTATCTGATTTGATGGATGACTCTTCATAATCTTTATTGAGGGAATCAAATATTTTGGATACTGTGAATCTTGTGATAGATTTTCAGTATTTGAACTTTTGGGTAATGTTATATCAGGTGTTGAAGGAACATTCTGATCAACATCCTCACTAGCTTCAGTGTTATCAAAGTTTTTAGATACTTCTATCAAATCTGATACATTATCTTCAACACTTTTACCTTTAAGACTTGCAACTTCATCAAATACCCCGAGCTGAGACTCTTTGTGCGAGATTTATCTGTGCTCGCACTTTGAGTTGAAACTCTTTAGTGTGAGACTTGTTTTGCGCTCGTCGACGACCATTCCTGGCCGAACATTTTGTGACTTGAGTGGCTTTCGGTCTTTCGTCAATAAGGAATATCACTTCTTCTTTCCACTCCTTATTGTGCCGACTTGATTTCCTTATGTGACTTTTGCTTAGTCCTTGTCGTCCTATTTTCTAGGCGACTTGTTCTTGTACATTTGCATAGTTGTCTTATAAAGTCGGGGGATAACCGCACCACTAGGGTGGCGATCTCGCCTCCAGTATTTCTAAAGTCACACCTCGGGTTCGCGTGTTATCAATCATGTCTTTTATGCGACCTGCATGTTATCGATCACGTCTTTCATGTGACCTGCATGTTATCGATCATGTCTTTCATGTGGCATGCATTTTATCGATCATACATTTTTCACGCGACCCGCTTGGTTTCTTTACACAGGAGTTTTGAAAAGAGAAAGTATCTCGGACGAGCCCCATTTCACGGGAACTAGGTCTCTGTGCCATAGGTATTCTTGAGCTCGTAAGCTTTAATGGTGGAGAGGTCTCTCTGCCAGCTCCCCTTTCTCTGGAAGGTGGTTTGCGATCTTTAAGGTACCAGCTCGTCCTTTTGAGGTCGCTTGATAAACTCACTTAACAATCCATCCTCGTACAACCTCCAAAGCTGCTTCAGCAGGTCCTCGCACTCACTTGTGTAGTGGCCTGCCTGGTCGTGATAGTGGCAGAACTTGTATGGATTCTGCTTACTCTTTTTCTTCATTGGACGAGGTGGGAGAAGTAACCCCAGATCCTTAATCTGCCCGTAGACATGAATGGGTGTCATGCCTAAGACATCCATCAATTTCACGGAAGTCGACACTTCAAATTGCTTACAGTTGGTGGGAGAGCCTTTGTGGCTCCCAACTCCTTTGGAACTCCTTATCGATGCCCCGACTTCCCCTGAGTCGGAAAGCCAGGACTGCAGAAGCTCTGAAGTAAGTATCAGGTCACCGACCAGCTTTTGGAAGTCGGCATAATTGGTTGGATAGTCGGCGGTCATGCGCCGCCACATCTTGGTCCCCTTTCTAAGGCCGCCAACGACCCCGAGCAGTTTCACCTCATCCCCTAAGGGACCCCCTTCAAGAATGAGCTTCTCGACCCTTTCAATATAGGATCGATCAGATTCATTGTCACCCTGTTGAGCATTCATCAGGCGCTGCTTGGTCGCTGGTCGGGGAGCCATCGTCGAGAAGTGACTCAGGAATAGTCTGGCGAGCTGGTCGAAAGTGTCCACTGAGCATGGAGGCAGTGAAGTGAACCACATATGAGCGTGGTCGCTCAAAGTTAAAGGAAAGAGCCTACATCTATTCGCATCGGTTGCGCTCGTGGACGACATATAGGAGATATACCTCGATACATGAGCCCTTGGGTCCGTGCTCCCACTGTAGCAATCTATCGCCGCTGCGTCGACTTTCCTCTGAGTAGGTGCTAAAGTAATTAGCGTACCAAATGGCGATCTCAAGATGACGAGGTCGGCATCCGTCCCCCTCATCTCGTTATGATCTTCAATCCGTTTAAGCAATGCCTGAACAGTGCGGGTAAGTGAGTCGACTTGTGCGTCGTGAAGACGCGAGGTCGGGAAGGCATCCTGCCTGTTGCCAAGACAGGCGATAGAACCCTTCGGCACTTCGTGCTGGTGAGCAGCTAGTGCGAGTGAGAGGTTGCGACTAAGTTGTTCGGGATAGATGAGTTAGTTCCGAGGTCTCCGAGGCGGTTGAACAAGTTGTCTGAAACCGCTGGTCTGTCAGTTCGCGGGAGCTGGAACTTCCTAGTATTGGTGACTCTCGTCGCCTGGAGGGCCAGCTGACCCACGGACTGCCCTTACGAACATAAACTGCCTCTTACGGAGGACAGCCAGGATGGCCTTTTCATCTTCCGGGGTCCGAATGAGATTGCCCCAGTCCGGAGTGGCTGTGGCAACCCTTCGGTTAGTGTGATGGGAGCCTAGGGAGGCTTCTGCCCCATCTTCCATGTTAGCTTCTCGTCCGGCAGCCTCAATCTGGTTAACGACAATTGCTGATGAACGGAAGGTGGGTCTTCTAAGAATGATGAACAATAAGTCGAAATTGTTCACACAGACGGCGCCAATTGTTGCACCCGGTTTGATAACCGGCGAACAAACAGTTAATTGTTAAGAGATCCGATCAATATAATGGCAAAAGCAGTGAAAGACACAAAATTTGATTACCCAGTTCGTCTTTGGAATAAACTACATCTGGGGGCACCAAGCCAGGATTTTTACTGTATAATATATGCCTAGAGTACTAAGATTTCGATCCTTTACAATGTATGATACACGATATATTTATAGACAAAGAATTAGGGTTACAGTCTTCGTGGGCTTCGTTCCATGGGCCGACCTATGGTTCCCTTGCTTATCCCGTAAGTCGCGCATCCGGATACATTTACCCTGGTTACGGTCCACAAAATCCGCACCATTAACTCCCCATATCTTTACCATATTTATCCTCCTTTCGACCTTGAGACCAAGTCATCCCCGACCTGTGCGACCTTCCAGGTCGCCAAGTGGCCTTTCCCTTTCTTCCACGTCGCCCAGCGACCTGCACAACCTTCCAAGTCATCATACGATCTTCACGTTCCTCCAAGTTGCCCAGCGACTTGCTTAACGTTCCAAGTGGCCTCCGACCTCTGGCAGCCTATGAGATTTCAACGTCCTGCGGCCTGCGACTTCATAGAGCTTCAACCCTCAAGTCACTTCATTTGGTTGCTGATGAACAACTCATCAACTTCGTAACTCATCTGCATGGTGAGATTATTCATGCTACAACAGAAGTAAATAAGTTGCTGTTGTGCCCGGCTTATGTATCCCATCCAACAAACAGTAACAAGACAATAAGATAGCAGTTTAGGCGATCAAAATAGGTAAAAGAGGTGATATTTGATTACTCAGTTCGTCTATGAATGAGTCTACGTCTGGGGGAAACCAAGCCAGGTATATTTCACTATAATTTATGCCTAGAATACTAAGATTTTCAACCCTTTAAAATGAACTCAACATGGAGTATTTATAGACAAGGAATTAGGTCTTTGGGTCTTCTTGGGCCTGGATGATCGGCCTTTAGGATTGGAGACTGATCGGATGAGTATCCCGCGATCTTCGGCCAAGATCTTCGATATCCGATACACTTGCCCCGATTAGGTCCTCAAAATATGCTCCCTAATTAATCTGAATATATTCCTTCTTCATGATGATGAAACTTGGATTGATGCAAGTCGCATCCGGCCTGGGAGGCTCTGGGAGGTAAGTCGCCTTGCGACTTGTGGAATTCCTGTAAGTAGTCTCGCGACTTGCTGCCTTTGGGATTTGAGCAAGGTTGAGTCTTAATGGACGAGTAGACCACGTGGCCTTTTATTCCCAAGTCACTTTAAATGACCTTGTGGAGGCGAGTTGCTGTTTATTGCGATAAGCCCAAAAGTCAGATTTATTCGTGCTACAACAATTGTCCCTCAAGTCGAGGTCGCGTGTTTGCACCGGGGCCATGACTTGACTCGTTGTTCATTTGACTTCCGGCAAGCCATCCTAGGGAAGTGTCCCTGAGGCGGGTCATCATTCTTGGGGAGGCGGATCGTCGCCTTGATCCTGTGAATCGACGTGAGATTGATGGGTGTGTCATGATGGCGTGCCAGGCGGGTGACATCATGCGCCACAGATCGGCCCAACTGGTGATCGTGGTGTTGACCACGTGTGATCTCCGCGACTTCATTTTCCCGAACGGGTCTACAGAGTGCCTAAATTACACTTCGGCCCTCCCCTTTTCCTATAAAAGGACGAGGGTTTTGAGCCCTAAACCCTTCAATCTTCACCACTTCTTGAGAACTAAGCAATTTTCTGACGGATTTTCGAGACTTCGACTAGTATTAATTCAGGTAAATGTTCAATTCCTTCTCAATTCTTCACTATGGATACCGGTTCTCCGACGACCCCATCTACCTCTCAACCCATGATTCCATCGTCCTCGGACGAGGTCAATGTCGTTATAGCTCAGCTCCGCCGCCACCATGGCTCTAGCTCTGATGCTATCAATGTAGGGGTATCCCCGTCTGTTGGTACCTCAGGTGACAATCAGGATAATGGAGGCAATGACGACGAGCAATTTTTGGCAGAATTGGAGGAAATTGTTCATCTCCCCATTCTGAATCTTAGCCCTCTCCGTTTTGCCGCATCGGAGAGGATGGTGTCCGCCGGTCCCTCTGCCCCGGCCCTAGACTATGGAGCCTTTGAGCGTGTCTTCGATTATCATTCTTACATGGCGCGAGCTCCGTACAAGCGACCTGAACGCTGTTATCGGAAGTCGATCAAGTCGGATTTTGTGGCCTCTCACAAAAAATATCGATCAGTTCTGTCTGATCGGTACGTGCTTTCCCTCCGTCGCTTATATAAGGTGCCCCGGGATGTCCACTTTTATGGGGCGACCTCCGACGAAAGTGCCGACCAGCCACCGCCAGGGATGATCGCAGTGAGCGAACATGCCCTGGAGGTCGGAATTCGCTTCCCGTTGTACCCAGCTATCCCTCATCTGCTCGTGGCCTGGAATCAGAGCCTCACGCAAATTACCCCAACCGGTTGGAGTTACATTCTGTCTACCATGACAGTGCTGGGACAGGCCGGATTATACCGGATGCCGAACCCGGTTGAAATTTCTTATATGATGACGCCTATTGCCCAAGATGGGGGCTACAACACCGTGCGACTTCGTAAGGGTATGGAGCTCATGAGTGGGATCCCAACAAAGTCGACGGTTGGCACATAAAGTGGTGGTTCGTCGGAGGGGCATGGGAGTCTGCGGATCCTTCGAGTACCTTGCCCATACACGTCCCGACAGACTATGCAACTCATGTTGATCATGGTAAATTTTATGCTTTTAGCTCTGAGGTCGTACTGATCTAATTCTCTTTTTATCTTGCAATGTTTACACCTCACTCCACCGACCTGTACTTGGACTTCTTGGAAGCGTTCAACTTAGTTCGTGACACTCCCTCGAGTTGTCGGTACGTCAACGCCTTGAACTCCGAGCTCGATCAACTCAAGGTCGGCCTGTATACATATCCTCGTCATCTCAAAATCCCTTATAAGTAACTGTCAATACTTGAAAGCTTTATGTGAGATTCATGTGACCGGATTTCTCTGTGTGAACAGTTCCCAATAATCCCGTCTATCGACTTCAACTGCCCGCCTCTGTGATGGCTTCTCGTAAGAAATCAGTACTTGGCCCACATGAGGCATGCGACGGCCACTGATGCTCCTCCTCCAAGCTCGACTCCTTCTGGTCCCTCTACCGCTAAGAAGGGAAAGAGGAAGTCTAAGGGGCCGGCTCTGTCGGATTCCGAGCCTGCTCGAAAGAAGATGAGGGAGGAGATAAGCACGTATCAATCGGAGATCAACCGGGGGCTTGGGAAGTCACCGCTTCGTCCGACCTCATAGCCCACTTCGGCTCCACACGGAGGTCGTCTACTAGAGGATGATTCCTGGCTAGGCTGGGATGCGGACCGGGTGAACGAGTAAGTCTGGTCACATATCTTCTTGATTGTTATCATTACTCTACTAATGACTTGTATCTTTTGTAGCATGGAGTACACGCCGAACAAATTCTCCCCTGAGGTTATGAGTTTTTTGAGGTCGC
This sequence comes from Stenogyne calaminthoides, assembly GCA_037126765.1. Classification (NCBI taxonomy): domain Eukaryota; kingdom Viridiplantae; phylum Streptophyta; class Magnoliopsida; order Lamiales; family Lamiaceae; genus Stenogyne; species Stenogyne calaminthoides. The sequence continues at coordinate 25,284,834 of JBBCBC010000011.1, read as the reverse complement.
CCCAGCTCGTTCCGGCCGGAGTTCCTGAAAATTAGCCTGCCTACCTCTCTCGAGGCCTGCAGAATCTTCCCTGAGGATGGATGCAAATGGACCACATCAGGTTAGCATATCAGTTTATTATATCTGATCTCGATCACGTCTGATCTCGATCAGTCTCATCTGCTCCTCTTCATATCTGATCTCGATCACGTCTGATCTTGATCAGTCTCATCTGCTCATCTTCTGATCTGCAACCTTCACTTCTGATTTGCTGGCTTTAGTTTTTTTTCTCATTCTGATTTGCACAGCTCATCAGTTAACTCCGAACTCATTCTAACTCATATGATCTCGATCAGTCTCATCTGCAATCTTGTCTGATCTCGATCATCTTCTTCTGATTTCGTGAGTTCCCCCTCAATTTGTTCTCTCGTTCCCCCTTAACTTGTTATCTGTAAAATAGCTTGAATAACACAAGTTGATAATGTTTTGGCATAATTCATCAAAACTAAAATATACCAACAGAGAGCTATGCACGAGCCAGACCGGCAAAATACCTCATTCCTGACAGAAAAGAATATCTATTGTTGGAAAAGAATGCCTTTCAGTTTAAAAATACAGGAGCAACATATCAAAGACTGGTCAACTACATGTTTGCCGATCTCATCGGCAAATGGGAAGAAGTTTACGTGGATGATATAGTCGTTAAGAGTCTGAAGTTGGAAGACCATCTTACGCACTTGGCACAAACCTTTGACGTCCTGAGAAAATTCAACATGCGGCTCAACCTCGAGAAATGTAATTTCAGGGTCGAATCTGGGAAATTCTTGGGACACCTAGTCAGCAAGCGAGGAATAGAGGCTAATCTCGCAAAGGTCAAGGCCATATTAGACATGGGAGCACCTCGAAACATGAAAGAGGTGCAGAAGCTCACAAGTTGCCTTGCCGCTTTGAATAGGTTCATGTCCCGAAAGAGGGATAAATGCAAACCACTGTTCGACACAATTCGAAAGAAATCAAAGTTCGAATGGATATACCTAGAAGCCAGGAGGCTCTTGATAAAATTAAAGCTTACCTGGCAGACGTGAGCATCCTATCGAAACCAGTTCCAGGGGAGAAACTCTTCCTATACCTCGTGACCTCGGAAATGGCTTTGAGCGCGGTACTCGTCTGAGTAGAAGACATGAATGAATTTTCGATCTACTTTGTCAGTCAAACATTGAACGAAACCGAGCAGCGGTATCCGGTGCTAGAAAAACTGACATACTCGATGGTCATGAGTGTGAGAAAACTAAGGCCATACTTTTTCGATCATCTAGTCGAAGTCCTCACCTCCACACCCCTAAGGAATGTCCTTCACCGGCCTGATACAACAGGTTGATGCCTCAAATGGGCCATCGAGGTCGGACAGTACGTAGTAATATACGCACCCTGACCTGCCATCAAAGCTCAGGCGCTAGCCGATTTCATCGTCGAGCTTACCTTCCCCTCAGAGGTCGGGTGCTCAAGCAGCCCGCCATGGGAGTTATTTGTAGACGGGTCAGCAACCTCCCACAAATCGAGGGCCGCCTTGGTTCTGATAAGTTCGAAGGGCATCTATTTCCAAAACGCCATTACCTTCGACTTTCCCGTGACAAACAATGAGGCCGAATCTGAGGCACTCATCAGTGGCCTAGAGATGTCGACTGCCATGGGCGTCAAAAGACTACAGGTTCACACAGAATCCCAGCTTGTAGTTTGCCAAGTTTCGGGGGAATACGAGGCACGGGATGACAGGATGGCAGCTTATTAAGAGATCGTAAAGATTTTGTGTCAAAAATTAGAACAGGTCCATGTCAAACTAATCCTGAGAGAATAAAATTCGCGAGCTGACACATTAGCACTGCTAGTGACTTCTGAAGGATCACCAAAAATGAAGAATGTCACCATCACGACACTTTCCCACCCATCCACCGCACACATGAGAGTCGAGACCTTAGAAATCCCGACATCAAGCTGGATGACACCCATCATTGAATACTTGACAAGTGGTCTCCTACCAACTGATCGGGTTCAAGCCCGGCAGCTACAACTGTGAGCCGCGCGGTACACAATGATCAATGACGAATTATACAAACGAGGCTTCAGCACACCCCTACTTCGATGTATCACACCAGAGCAAGGGCAGGTTATCCTACGTGAAATACACAGAGGGGTATGCGGAAACCACGCCGGGGGAGAATCGCTGGCCCACAAGACCACAAGGCAGGGATATTTTTGGCCAACTCTAAGGGCCGATGCTATCATCTTCGCCCGCAAGTGCCATAGATGTCAAATATATGCCCCTTCCATCAAAGCCGCCCCAGAGGAACTTACAAGCATCCTCAGTCCTTGGTCATTCGCAAAGTGGGGGATATACATCATTAGGCCACTCCCAACAGCTCCAGGCTCGGTCAAATACGCCCTGGTAGCGGTAGATTACTTCACAAAATGGGCCGAGGCTGAGGCATTGGCAACTATATATCAAGATCACGTCATCAAATTCATATGGCGGAACATCATCTGCAGATTCGGATTACCGCAGGCGATCATATCTGACAATGGAAAACAGTTTGACGGCCTCAAAATATACATTTTTTTCAAAAAGTGGAAGATCACGAAGCTCTTCTCAACTCCCTACCATCCCCAATCGAACAGTCAGGTCGAAGCCGTGAACAAAATCATCAAGCACACACTCAAGGCCAAGATTGAGGAAGGAAAAAGAAAATGGGCTAGCTAGCTCCCGGATGTGTTATGGGCATACCGGACGACCTGTAAAAATTCAACAGGAGAAACTCCTTACTCATTGGCTTTCGGAACCGAGGCAGTCATACCCGCAATTGTCGATTTTCCCAATCTCCGCACAAGCCAGATCGCCTTCGACCACAATGACGAGGCCTTAGCCAGAAATCTGGACCTACTCGAGCAGAAGTGTTTAGAGGCCAACATGAGAAATGCAAGATACAAGCAAAGGTCAGAGAGGTACTATAATTCTAAAAGGTGACTTCGACGTTTCAAAGAGGGAGACTTGGTACTAAAAAAGGTACTCGGAGAGTCAAAGGGAGCCCTCGGTCCAAACTGGGAGGGTCCATTCCAAGTCTCAAAGATCCTACCAAATGGAGCCTACGAGCTCGAGAAACTAGACGGTACCAAGGCCCAGTATCCATGGAATGCGACCCATCTGAAGAAATACTATCAGTAGGTTCACATCCTTGTAAACAAATTATATCAATCGATAATAATGATTCTCTCGTTTCCAAATTCCTGTGTTAAAACCAAGGGGGTCGCATCAAAAAGAAAAAATAGTAATATGCGAATCACCCGAGGTGCGACTTTCGACATACTGGAGGCGAAATCACAACCCGACGAGGTGTGATTTCCCCCGACTTTGTAAGACAACTAAAAGAAACATCCGAATAGCAAGTCTCATAAACAATAAGACGATGAGGATTAAGCAAAAATTAAAGGTAGCATAAGGAAATCAAGTCGATACAGTGAAGGAATAAAAAAGAGAATTTTCATTAAGAAGATAAGGCCCGAAAGCCGGTACATGGGAAGATAAGCAATAAATGGAAATTTACATACGCGAGCAAAACAAGAAAGACTTCATCAGGTCTCGGCTGGGCTAGTACTTGGGCCGTCAGCGGCCTCCCCTCCTGTAGCTATTGGGATAACATATAACCCCAACAGCAGCCTCTCCTCCGGTGACCCCCGGAGAAAGTCGGATCATCCCAAACGGAGTCTGGGGATCGGTTCAACAGAGCCCACCCGAGCCTCATCGGTGTCAAGAATAGGGCGCATAATTCGGCTTGGGTTGGCGAAGAAAGAGAGGTCGATGTCCATGTCTTCCAGATCCTTGATCTCCAGCATGACGCTGGGGGCAAGAGGGTTGTCAAGCACATAGTCGGACAACTCTGTGACAAATCCGCTGAGGTCACCTGCTGGGTTCGCACTATGATAAATATGGATGGCCCCGACGAACGCCAATACATACGTAAAGTTGGCATCCAGCTCTTTAGTTTCCTTAAAATGTGCCTCCCTGGCGACCAGCTCCTCCTTAGCCCTGGCCAATTTTCCCTCGACTCTTGCCACGCTCACCCTCTCCGTCGTGAGCTCACCCTCGACGTCCGCCAAGCGACCCTCGAGAGTTGAAATTCTTTGAGTCGGCTTGGAATTGGACATCTCCAATATCTTCCAGGTCTCGGCCACAGAGAGGATCGTTTTAGCTTGGTCGACAACCCTTGCATGTGCCTTCCTCAAGTTCCCGAGCTCTGTCTCCAACTGGGAGTGAACAAGAGCTGAATACAAATTGCCCGTCACTTTCTAACGGCGGGCATTGGCATGGTCCGTTTGTGTCCATCCTCGGGGCAGATTCTATAGGCCTCGGGAGATGTAGGCAGGCCAATTTTCAGGGACCCCGGCCGGAACGAGTGGGGCAGACCTCAAAAAACTCAGAACCTCAGGGGAGAATTTGTTCGGCGTGTACTCCGGGCTACAAAAGATACAAGTCATTAGTAGAGTAATGATAACAATCAAGAGAATATATGACCAGACTTACTCGTTCACCTGGTCCGCATCCCAGCCCAGCCAGGAATCATCCTCCGAGAGACGACCTCCTTCCGGAGCCGAAGTGGGCTTTGAGGTCGGACGAACCAGTGACTTCCCAAGTTCCCGGTTGATCTCCGATTAATATGTGCATATCTCCTCCCTCATCTTCTTTCGAGCAGGCTCAAAATCTGACGGAGCCAGCCCCTTGGACTTTCTCTTTCCCTTCTCGGTGGCAGAGGGACCAGAAGGGGTCGAGCTTGGAGGATAAGCATCAGTGGCCATCACATGCCTCATCTGGCCAAGTACCGATTTCTTGAGAGTAGCCATCACAGAGACAGGCGATTGACGTCAGTAAATTGGAATAGTAGGAACTGCACACAGGAAAATCCGGTCATACTAGTCTCGTATAAAGCATCTAAGTGGTGACAATTACTTACAAGGAATCTTGAGATGACGGGGCTATGTGTACAAGCTGGCCTTGAGACGGTCGAGCTCGGAGTTCAAGGCATTGACGTCTCGATAGCTCAGAGGGGTATCGCGAACTAGGTTTAAAGCCTCCAAGAAGTCCCAATACAGATCGGCAAAGTGAGGTATGAACACTGCAAAAGAAAAGAGAATTAGATCAGTACAACCTCGGAACCAAAAGCATAAGATTTACCACGTTCGACTCTATTTGCATAGTCTATCGGGACATGTATAGGCAGAGTGCTTGTAGGATCCACGGACTCCAACGCCCCTCCGACGAACCACCACTTTCTATGCCAGACCTCGACTTTGTTTGGCATCCCACATACGAGCTCCCTGCCCTTCTAAAGTCGCACGGCATTGTAGCCGTCGGCTTGGGCAATGACATCATCACATAAGATATTTCACCAGGGTTCGACAACCGATATAGCCCGGCCTGTCCCAGCACCGTCATGGTGGAGACAATATAGCTCCAACCGTTCTGAGTGATCTGCATAAGGCTTTGGTTCCAGGCCGCGAGCACATGAGAAACAGTCAGATGCAACGGGAATCGAACTCCAGCCTCCATGGTATGTTCGTTCACTGCAATCATCCCTGGTGGTGGCTGGTCGGCACTTTCGTCGGAGGTCGCTCGATAGAAGTGCACATCCCGGGGCACCTTGTATAAGAGACAAAGAGAATGCACATGTCGGTCAAACAAAACCGATCGATATTTTTCGTGGGTTGCCACGAAATCCGACTTGACCGACTTCCGGTAGCTGCTTTCAGGTCGCTTTTAGGGTGCTCGAAGTTGGTAGGAGTTATAATCGAAGACCAGCTCAAAGGCTCCATAATTTCGAGCTGAGTCAATGGGACCCGCTGCCGTCATCCTCTCTGACGCAATGGCACGAAGAGGGCTGAGATTCAGTGCGGGAAGGTGAGTGATTTCCTCCAACTCCGCCAAAAAATTGCTCGTCGTCATTACCTCCATCATCACGATCATTACCTGAGGCACCAACAGACGGGGATACCCCTACATTGACAGCAGCAGAGCTGGAGCCATGGTGGCGGTGGAGCTGAACTATGACGATATTGTCCTCGTCCGAGGATGATGGAATCACGGGTTGAGGGGCAGATGAGGTCGTTGGAGAACCGGTAGCCATAACGAAGAATTGAGAAAGAGTTGAACTTTTACCTGAATTAATACTCGTCGAAGTCCCGAAAATCAGTCGGAAAATGGCTTAGTTCTCAAGAAGTGGTGAAGACAGAAGGGTTTAAGCCTAAAACCCTCTCCCCTTTTATAGAAAAAGAGGAGGAGGTCGAAAGTGCAATATGAATAAATTCAAGGCCCCCCGTAGAAAACAAAGTCGCACGGGTTGCGCATAACTGACACCGCAACCCCTGATTGGGCGGGCTCGCGGCGCATAACATCACCTATCTACCAAGCCATCATGACAAATCTGTCACATATCGCATCGATTCAAGGAATCGAGGCGATGATCCGCCTCCCCAAGGATGATGATTCTCTTCGGAAACACTTCCCAAGGTCGACTTGTCGTAGGTCGATAAAACAACGGGTCTAGTCAAGGCCCCAATGCGAGCCTGTGACCTCGACTTGAGGGGTAATTGTTGTAACATGAAATAGTCCGACCTACCAGATGCGGCGATTCTTCACCATACATATGTCATTAGGGACAAGTTCACTTGGGCCACGTAGGCCGCAAGGTGACTTAAAAGATTACGCAAGTCGCGAGGCAACTTGGAGGGGTGTGAATGTCGTATGGTGACTTGGAAGATCGCACAAGTCGGAGGCGACTTCGTCCCGAAGTCAGCTAAGGGATAAATAAAGAAAAGATATGGGTAGTTAATGTTGCGGATATCGCGGAGCATATGCACGGCAGGTTGATCCAGGAGCGGGATTTGCACATTAACTAAGGAAACCCTAGCCTTGGCGGCCGAAGCCCAAGCAAACCAGCTGAGGAAGCCCATGAAGACTCTTAACCTAGTTCTTTGTCTATATATACTTCATGTATCTTTCATTGTAAAAGGAGAGCAATCTTAGATCATTAGGCAGAAAAAGAGTAATAAAATATTCCTGGCTTGGGACCCCCAGACGTAGTCTTATTCAAAGGACGAATTGGGTAATCAAATTCCGGTGTTGTTTGTTAGTTATCGCTGTTATTCCTTCTTGTTTAATCATTAATACTTGTTGGCCGTGAGTTAAAAATCGGGTACAACAGAGGTATGTTGCGAGAAACGTGTAACTACCTGTAACTGTAACATGGGCTATTGCGATTTCCTCCTTTCATTCGCGAATACTGGATTAGTCTTGAACATGATGAAGTGTCTATTCAAATAACTAAACCAATTTATCTCTAATCACTTATTGATAACTCATGTCACACTTGGCCACAAAGTCCAAGTTGACATGCATTGGCCAATGACTTTGGTCCAATTATAATGAGAAGATGAGTATTCTCTCTAAATCCACTTTGAGGAATGAATCCTTTTCTTGGCTCAACTACCATGCACATGCACTTCGTGATGAACCCAATCCAAGCCATATCTACCCATGGAAGGGTGCAAGCGTCAGTCATGGTCAAAGTTCATCACTCCACACATGTCGTGAGTATTGACCTCAAGTCAAAGGAGTATCGCATCGCTCCCACTAATCGAGACATCCGTAGACACATATAGTGGAACTACATCAAACGGTTTCTCGGATGGGTATACCAATACCCTCTAAGGTATTTGTGCATCCATCTTGAGATACATAGTATCTCGTAGTAAGTGAGATCTTACTACACTCTCTAAGAGTATGATGCAGATCGCACACCAATCTCCATTGCATCATCAATATCCCATTAAATGATCCTCGATTGGGGCTATTTTAGACTCACGCATAAGTCATCTGAGTTCTCACACACTCAATGACAGCAGTGACTCAAGGGAACACCGATAAGAACAAATGCAAACAATCAAACATAATATTCTAATAAGTGCAATGCCATGTATTTAATATTAAATAAATCATAACATTAAACCAACACTGAATATTATCTGAGTATTGTGTCCTTACAATGGATTGTCTATAGGACACTAACACTAACAATCACCATGGGAGAGCCACTTCTGAGAGTCATAGTTTGCACTCTATCATACCTAGAACCTTAAACCACCATGGAAGGAGTCATTATCCTTCTATGATGTCAGAGTGTAAAGAAAATCAGTAGTGTCAGAAAAAAGGACATCTTCTCCTGCTAAAACTGAGTGAATATTCTCCACTACCATTATGGTCCCCTCATACTGTTTGGGCGACACAATGCAAAGGACTAAGATACCCTTCTGGGGGCATGATATCCCATTTCTACCCCACAAGGAGACAAGATATATAAGATAATTCTTTTGTATTTCAAGGTAAGTTACATTTATTTCACACATTGAAACGTGATCATGGTGTTCTTGAGAAAAATACTTTACTTGCTTGATTCCGAGCTGACTTGTGCAGCAGAAGATTGACACTGGAGCACCCTTCAGCCCAATTTTGTGCAGGGATTCTAGCGTTGTTAATGGAGGCTTTCGGTAGCAATTTTCTGGAGCTAATCACGGCTCAGTTGTTGCTTTGTTCTTCTCAAATCAAAGGAAGCTCGTCTAGGTAATTCTCTGCCTTTGCCTTCCTTTATCTCTTTGTTGTACGTGGGATCTGAACTCATCCACATCAACTGGCACCGTCTATGGGAAAATTTAAGTTTCTGCTTGAGATTCTTTAGATTTTTCCTTGAAATGATGATGTGTATGACAAAATGTGTTAAGATATGCATGAATGTCTTTATTTATGTCAACTTGTTGATAAGCATGATGAATATGCGTGATATCTATGATAATGTTGAGATTATGGTGTATTTTGAACTGAAATGCATAGATCAATACTAGGATTCGCGTGAATGCTCTGTGTTCTATTTAATTTCGTTAAGGCATGAGCTGATATAGGCTACCCATGAGAAATGTTATGTCTATTTAAGATTTAGATGAGATTTGGTTCATATTATTGATAAAATTCGTGTTTAAGGCATTTTGTATGTTTGATTGCTCTATTTAGTATCTATCGAAAGCATGAGAGAATTTGGGCCCAAAGCATGCGAGAATAGCCATTATCTGGTGAGAACACCATGCCGAAGGAGTATCTCTGTTTTAAAAAATAATGCAAACATGGATGTTTGTGAGAAATGTTTTACCGTGAACATTTGGATGATTTCGTTCAGGATAAGCGGATATTTATATATCTTGGATGATTTATACATCTTCGCTTCGTCGCCTAGGGGCTCGCCTTCTAAGATTAGGTTATCAATTCATTCCAAGTAGGCACGGTCAGTCTTGTCCTTGGTCTGCTCCATATTCGCCAGGCATTGCTTGGTCGTCGGGTGTGGCGCTATTGTAGCGAAGTGATCTAAGAATTGCTTCACCAACTGGTCGAAGGATTCGACCGAGGACGGAGCAAAGGATGAGAACCATCTGTGGGCTTGGTCGCCCAAGGTCAGAGGGAAAAGCCTGCACATTGTCGCATTTGTGGCCCCAACAAACATCGTGTAGGAATTGTATTTCGCGATGTGGACTTCGGGATCCGAGTTGCCATTGTATTTGTCAAGGGAAGTGGTGCTGATCTTCTTCTGTGTGGGGCTAGGGTTATCGTTGCTTTCAGGGGTGAGGCTAGAAGCATTGTCTCGACGACTTGTCCAACTTGGTTGACCTAGTTATCCAGCCGGTCATAGAATACTCTGACCAATTGGACGAGGGCCGCAATCTAATTATCACGGGGGTCAGAACGCCGAGGGGCAGCCTGCCTACCGAGGTGGCTCAATGCAGACGCCCTCGGCCCTTTGCAAAGTTCTCCATGGGCGCCCTCCAGGAGTAGCTACTTAGGTTCTTCGTCCATCAGGTCTGGGTGTGAGTGTGCCTCATCCTCTGCCCGGTTGGGCCTCCTCCTGACCATCACCCGTCCAGGTCATTCGAAGAGCGAATTATTCTTAGATTCTTCCTGGCACTCTCTGAGCATTGCGTCGAGATTCCTCGGACGACGATAGTCCTTCAGATCTACGATCACCTATTGGAGGACCAGTCGGGCGCGGTATAGGCCTGGTACACCTTTGCCCTTCAAAGCAGTGGCCTTGCGGGCGCCCTTTAGGGCTGTTTGGTGGGCCTCCAGCTTGTTGAAGTCGATGCGTCATCTTTTTCGGGGTCTTGAAAACATTCCCCCATTCCTTGGTGGCCATGGCAGCGGCGGGCCGTGAACCAGTGGATTGGTGGGAGGCTTCTTGCCCATCTCGCGGGTCAGATTCAGGGATCACTTACTGATTCTGGTTTAGAGCGATTGGAGAGTGTTTTGAGTGGGTCTTCCAAAAAATTTAGAGAAGATTTAAGAATAATTTCCCACAGATGGAGCCAATTATTGTAACCCGAAATAAAATGAAACTAGAAATAACAGGAATGCAATGAACAAACGAGATTTGGTGACCCAGTTCATCGGAAAGGCAATGTCTGGGGACAATACTAAGCTAGTAAAATAATATAGTGCCTAGAGTCTAAAATTTGATCCTCTGCATCGTCCTGAATTCTAATACTTATAGAGTTTACACTGGACGCAGGCCTCCATTGGCATGGCCGTTACAAGCCTTAGAAACTAACTGCTTTGATTGATCTTCGGCCGGTCAGCTCCTTGATACAAGTTGTGATCATCGTCGAATTTCTCGCTCATGGATACACCTTCCATGGTTCTCTGCTCCAAATATGCCCTGCGGTAGCTATCGGATATCATCCATAATTACCTCGGGCGACTTCGCCTGTTCATGGCAACCAAAGACTTGTTACTTTAGCGATGTGCTCGGTTCGGTCATCATCGTCCTATCTTGGCCGCTTCCTTATGAGCGACCTTGGTCACTTGGGTTCCTCATCTTGGTCCATGCTAATTGTGAATGCCACGTCATGAGCCTTGTGGTCGCTAGGTGACAACACGACTACAAAACCAATAAACTTCATACTACAAGCTCCAAAAGCCCCAAAGTTTCGTGTCAATTGGATTAGACATTTGATGGGAAACGAATTTTGAAAATAGTAAAAACTGCACTTTGGATCCTTTCTATTTCACCAAAATTTTAACAGTTTATGCTGCACTCTTTAGAGACCATTTTACCCAACTTAGAGACGTTATTTTAATATGAATTTTCTTTCCAAGAAACATGGGATGAGAAGTTTAATTACCCCAAATTTTTGTATTAATAGAATTAACCGTTTGACGGGAAATGACTCGCGAAAATGGAAGAAAATCATAAATCTAACTTTCAAAAAAATGTCGGAACTGAATATTGAAACTTTTGAAAGACTTAATGGTTAGTCCAATAATTTATTTGGATAAATCTCTTTCATAAACCATATGTGGTTTATATCTTCTTTTATGCCACAAATTTTTTTAAGTGTTATGGAGAAAATTCATACTGATAAACAGAGAGCTGATATTTTGACAAAACAATTGGCTGAGTCAAGATTTCAGGAACTATCAGTAGAATTAGGTATGTTGGATCCAGGTGAATGAATTCACTGAAGGGAGAAGTCCTTCAGGTGCATGTGGTTATTCAGGAGGAATAACTCAGGACAGAATTTTCACAGGAAGGAAACTGAGACTCAGGATAATTCTTGTCAAGATCAGTATTCACTAAGGATTATGCATTCAAATAATCCTGAAGCCATAGTGACACATGCATTAATTCACAACATTTATTTCACTCAGTAATCATTTGGAATAAATGACAAAAGACCAGAACTTTTAAGCGGGAATGTTTGGAGCATTTTTTGACTGGAAGAAAACACAAATAGTCATCTTGATTTTCGTGAAACATCCATTTGTCAACCTATTAACCGCTACTTACCTATTTTCCCATAAATTTAGCCAAAAATAGCCATTCCCTCGAGATTTTCTTTAATCTCAAATTAAATCTCAGCCATTCATTATATTTTCCGAGATTTAATCATAGCCCTTGGTATTTGGTTTTCAAATCATATATAAACCAACTGTTTGCCTTCTTTCGTTTACTTTGCATTCAAATGATTCAAACACTCTAAACCCTTAATCTTCAAAATCCTCAAATTTCATTACCCAGAAAATCTTCTTACATTGGAATTCCCAAGTTACGCCATGATAAAGGTTCTCGCCGAGACGGAAAAACCCTATTTTGAACACGTGGTGGCCATGATCGACAACAAAGCCACGAAGGTTGAACATGAGGTGCTCAATATGTTGCGGATGGCTCGATTGTCACATTTGGTGAGCAATGTGCCAGATTTCGAACTATTGCAGGAGGTGTTGCAGTTTGTGGTTAACCTTCGAGAAGGAGGATGAGGAGAATTGGTGTCACAGCTAATTTTTGGAACTTACGCTAAATCAAAGGCAGAGGTGGTTTGCACCAAGGAGGTAATATTATCTTTAGATGATATTAATGTTGTTTTTGAACTTAACGATAGAGGTGAGGATCCAGCTCTGTATATGTCTGGAAGAGAGCAGGAGATATTGGACCGTTTTGCAGTAACAAAAGCGGAGTTGAAAGGGGCTCTGCATAAACGATGCCTGAAGCCCAAATACAGAGTCTTGATAGACATTGTGGCCAAGTGCTTGATGAGAACTTCTGGTAGTTTGGAGCAAGTAAGCCGGAACAAGTTGAGGCTTATGGCTGCGATTGAGGACTCGCCCTCTATTGATTTTAATTGGTTGAAGTTTCTGGTGGATTGCATTCTTCACCAAAACCAAATATTGAAGTATGCCCAGAGACAACATGTTTTTGATGACAGGAGTTGAATTTTCTCGGACTCGGATTATGTTTCGAAAGCCCAAGTCCCAAAAAAGGAAACCTGCTCCAGCAGGTAGCCAAGGTTCTATGGTTCAGGAGGAACCAGAAGAATAGGATGACTCAGACTCTGATCAGGACAATGTGGTGCTTACAGAAGTCATTCAGAAGAAAGTCAGGACAGAACCAGCAAAACGTCCTGAGGAGTCTGGAGAAGAAGAGAAAATAAAGAAATCTCTCGAGTTGCTGAGAGTAAAAAGAGAGATTGGAGAGAAATAGAAGGCTCAGGATGAGCAGAAAAAGAAGAAGAAGAGGCTCAGGACTATTCGGGAACAAGATTCAGGAGTGAAATCCCCGCTTGATACCCTAGCCAAAGTTGTTTCTCAGGCTGCTGCGGTGAAAACCACTCAGGAGATAATACCCTCAGGAGGAGGAGGAGGAGACGAGGACGTATTTACTGAGGTACTCGGTACCAGTATTGGCGATGATAGGATAACCCAAGAGATCTTCATAGGTTCTCAAAAACCTGCTGAAGAGAGCTAAATCACCCTCCCACCCACTCACCCCTCAGAGCCATATTTATCCATACCTTCAGAGGCTCATTCTAGCTCTGAAGAGGAGGCACCGGTTCCTGAACTCAGGAAAGGTGAAGCAGAGAAGAGGGAGTGGAGGCAGAAAGCTGAGAGATTTATCTTAGACAAATATGCTGAATTGGTGGACTATCCTGATCTTCAGGATATGTTTTTCAGGCTAAAGACCGCCATGTTGATTGTCAATTAATCCTTTGCTATGATGCTAAAGATTGACAACTTCAGAGGCGAGGAGTTTTGGGCCGAGGAGGGAGCTGAGCTTAATGCCTTTTCAAGCCTAGGGAAACAAAGATTGAGGATCAAGCAAGTTGAGTTTGATGCTCTAGTGATGAAGAAACTTGCTGAGAGGAAGCCATCTACTCAGGCTGAAGGAGAAAAAGGGGGTCAGGACAGAGATGAACAGGACCAGTCTCAGGACAAAAATGAGGAAGAAATTCCTGAAGGGAGGAAAAAGTTTGCTGAATCAAGTGTTGAGGCTACAATTAAGGGGGAACAAGCTCAGGATGTTCCACCCTTTTTACTATGATCACTTTTGGTCAGACAGACCAATATCATACAGAGCCTGAAGTAACGGTCACTGAGATGGCAGATGCTGGAGTTCAGACAGATACTGAGATTCCAATTCCTCCACAACCAGTTGTCGATCTCACACCAGTTCTGGAGAAGTTTACCAAGCTTGAGCAGCTCGTTGATCAAACATCAAAGCTCGAGCCTCTGGTGGACTAAGTGTCAAAACTTGCTGAGGCACAATCTTCTTAGAGCAAAATGGTTGAATTTCTAAACACATCTGTGGTGAAAACTGATCAGGTAACTTTATTATCTACATCCATTGATAATAAGTTTACTGAGATAAATACTAGACTAGGAGATGTGTCTAGAGATGTGTTGGAATAGTTGGAGAAGAAATTTGTGCTATTGTCTAAAATGCTGGAAGAGATGATGAACGCAAGGACTGAAGAACTTGTCAAAGCTGTTGTTGAGGAAATGAGCTCATCACTCATGACCAAGATACATGCTACTTTCGGAGGACTTGCTGAGGACACTGCAACAGGGTTGAATGTGCTTCAGAGGCTTTAGGATGAGAACTTTCATATTGTTGTTGAGCTGAGATCGGTTGGGCGTGACCAACTGCACATGGACAGAATTCTTTTGGAGTTATTGGTTAATTATGATGTCAAAAATGGGGAAAGCTATGATATGCTCACAAAGCTACCAGTTATTGAAGCAAAATTGTTGACTCAGGAGGAAGCTATGATTCAAAAAGGGAAAAGGAAAGTGCCTGAAGTAACAGTGAATCCTGATGTTGCGGCCGATGTCTTACAAGAACGTGCCAAAAGACAGAGAGCACAAGAGTCCAGCAAGATGGGTGAAGCTTATGCGATCCTAACTCCGATTCCTATAGAAGCTGAGACTGAAGTTGAGACTCAGATGAATGAACCAGCAGAAAAGCCAATCAGAAGGAAACTATCAGGAGAATTTTCTGAAACTGATGAACTCTTCAAAGAGGGATTTGGTGAATATGATGTGGCTTCTAAGAGAATGAACTGGGATTGACATAATTCTGTGAAGATAATAGAGGCTGAGAAGAGGAGAAAGACTGCTTTGTCTGTGTCAGGATCAAAAATGACCACAAAAGCCAGAAAGGAAGCAAAAAGGAACAGAGGTGGATTCCAAAGGATGATCTACAGGAGGAGAGGCACAAAGCAAAGGAAGAGGATGTGGCCTCATGTGGATAAATGGATGCCCATTGAGCTGAATGATAAATGGGAAATGACCAAAAGAGAATTTGTGTTCAATTATGACATTCTACAGGTTTGGCCGCGATCCATAGCTGATAGGGATGATGCATTCATTGCCTATATACTGAAGAACTTCACTGTTGAAATGCCAGAAATGGTTCAATGTGTTTGATACACTAGGATATCAGTTGAAGGCACTTGGGCTGATCAAATATCCTGCACCGAAGTTCAAGAACCGAATGATAAACTATGACTTCATCTATGCTGATTTTGTGGATCAGGCTGAATACCTCGAGCTGACAGGGAACGACGCTCAGATTATTCAGAAGAGGGAAGAGCTGAAGAAGCGATACTACGGAATGTTCAATCTTGATCCTCCAGCTGATGAAATTGATTCCGAAGAAAAAGATTGATGTATTTTATGTTCTGATTATTCTGTAGAGTAGGATAAACTTTGTATCATGTACTTATCTTTCTTATTAATGAAACTCTACTGATGTTTTTGCTCTGAGAAGATAATATCTCATTATCTTACTGATTGTTTTTTATGGTTGCTATTTACTTGTTTTTACTTGTTATAGAAATTGAAACCTAAGCAGATGATAGGCTTATTTCTGTTGTGCTCGCATATTTGTAACAAGATGGTTTTGGCATCATCAAAAAGGGGGAAATTGTTGGGAGATGAATTTAATGAAGATTTTGATTAGATCCCAAAACCCCTGAGTATGACATGTATCAGGATATCTTGGTAGTATAGGATCAGGTTTTCAATAGATATTGACTCGGGATTATCTGCACTCTGTATAGTCAGCAGATATAGATCAGGGTGAAATAAATTTGCTTTAATTTTACTAAAGAACTCAGAAGTTCCTGAGTAGCTCAAAAGAATCCTGAAGACAGAAGAATCCTGGAGATAGAAGATCCTGAAGACCAAAGATCCTGAAGATTGTTTTGTACTGATCAAAAAGACCCTGAACAACTATTTTGAGTAAATAAGTGTTATGTTCATTCTTAGTACAAACAAACAGAATGTTAGACATTCGTGGACATTAAGGAACATATCAGCTCAGTAAGGTTGACCTAAAAAGAGTCGTTTTGTTTGTCTCTGTTCAAAGGACGAATTCAACCAATGAGGAGGCAACAACAACGTACTTTACTGACACTGAAAGCGACATCTTACTAAAGAAATGTCGGGCGATATCTCACCGCTCACGAAGTTGGTGATTGACTCGTGGTCGCGTATTTCCTAACACATGCAAGGGTGCGTTCAAACCCTAGAAATAGTCATTCATCAATAACCAAAAGAGGAAACCCTTGATGTTATCTCTTCCAACGGATAGTTTTTCAAGAATGACCTTGGAGAGTTGCCTATAAATACCAGTGACCTTCACCATTGCAAGGTTACGGGATATCAAGCAACTCTAGAGCTCATTTGTATTCTTGCAAATTGAAGCACTCTAAAAACCTAAGATTTCCCAAGTGTTTCACATCGAAGAGAGTTCATTCACTAAGCCTAGTATTGTCTTATATCCAAAGCTTAGTATGAGGTATCCTAGCCTTTGAATCTGTTCTTATTATCAAAGTGTTGGGAGATGAATTTAATAAAGAAGTTTTGATTAGATCCCAAAAACCCCTGAGTATGACATGTTCAGGATAATCTTGATAGTCTTGAGTCAGGTTTCAGCATAGATTGTTCAGGAAGATATCTGCACAATGTATAGTTAGCAGATATAGATCAGGTTAGATCTTGAAGTAACTGAAGACACTGAAGACTCAGTAAGTCACTGAAGACACTAAAGACTCAAAGAAGTAATGGCGAAGACATCAAGACTCGAAGTAAATCAAGACATCAAGACTCGATAAGTAATCAAGACATCAAGACTCGAAGTAATCAAGACACCTTTGAAACTTCGATGAAAATCAAGACATCAAGACTCATGAAGTAATCAAGACATCAAGACTCGATGAAGTTGCTAAAGACATCAAGACTCGATGAAGTTGCTAAAGACATCAAGACTCGATGAGTTCTTCAAGACAATCAAGACTCAAATAAGTTGTTGAAGACAATCAAGACTCGAAGAAGTTCTTTGAAGACATCAAGACTCGAAGAAGTTCTTTGAAGACATCAAGACTCAAGAGTTCTTGAACACTCAAGAGGATACTTGAATACTCAAGATAACCCAATGTTCAGAGGCACTGAATAATATCTATTTGAAGACTACAAAACTGAGAAAAACGCACATGTTCAGAAAAGTAGGTATTGCCCAAAACATTCTAATGCAAACAAAAGGAACTAAGTCTAAGTGTTGTTTAAGGTTGTCTCATTCAGAGAGATTGACCAAAAAGAGTCGTTTTATCTCTACTTCATTCATCAAGACAAGAACTAATCGAGAGAAGACAACACTCAGCTTCTCATCGACCTTTGAAAAGCGACAGAACTCAATTATGTCAAGAATACTAAGTTCCGCATCGCAAAAATTGGTGATTGGCTACATGACTGCATATTTACTAAAACATGCAAGGGAGTGTTCAAACCCTAAAAATAACCGTTCATCAAACACTAGAAGAGGAAACTCATAAAGCTATCTCTTCCAACTGATAGTTTTCAAAGAGTGACCTCGGTGAAGTTGCCTATAAATACCAGTGACCCTTTACATTGAGAGGTTACGGGAAATTTCAAAGCAACTCTAGAGCTCATTCGTACTATTGCAAATTGAAGCACTCGAAAACCCTAGAATTTCCCAAGTGTTTCACATTGGAGAGAGCTCACTATTCTAAGCCTAGATTGATATATATATCCAAAGCTTAGAAGAGATATCCTAGCCTTTGCATTAGTTCTTATTGTAAAGGATATCTCACCCTAGTTGGAAACCAACCCAAAACCCAAACCCTTTGTTAAGGTAGTTTGTGTATGTTTTGTTGGTGAGTTAGAGTTGTGAAGAGTGAGTAAGCTACAGTGAGTTAGCCAGAAAACTCTAGAGAAGAAGTTAGTAAGCTACTTGTGGTAGTCTGAACACTTGTGTGTGTTGAGTTAGTAAGCTGCAGTGAGTCAGCAAGAAAACTCAAGGTAGAAAAGTGAGTAAGCTACAGTGAGTTAGCCTGAAAGCTTTAGGAAATGGTTAAGGAATTTCTCTGAAGATCAGAGAGAGTGGACGTAGGAGCTTGAGTCTTTGAACCATTATAATTGCTGTGTTGTTTGCTTTCTATACTGCATTTTATCTGTTACATGTTTTTCACTGAAAGCATATTTCACTGATATTCAGTTGGAACCAAACCAATTTGAAGCATAAAATTGGTCCACGACCCTTAATCCTGTTTTTATTAAAGGAAGAAGATATTTCAAAGAAAGCTAAAAACGAGTATAAACTTAGGGCCAACCATTCCGCGCACACTTGAGTAGCTAGAAACAGATAGTTACCAAATCGGACTAACTCTCTTTGAGTGTTCAGTAAGATAATTATCTGATCCAAGCTCCTCAGGATCTCTGATAAATTCAGGATCAGTTGGGCTAATCTGAAGCTTCCGAAAGCAGCTCAGGATCATTGTCTCAGTAGACTTTGACTTAGGGCAATCCGTGCTTCTCAGGACAAAAATATCAGGATAACCTGACCCATCTGACCTCAGTGAAGAAAAAGTTTGAAAAATCACTGAACACGTGTATTCCCCCCCATACACGTGTGAGACTCGTTAGCACCGGGACCAACACAAAGGATATCTCAACCTAGTTGGAAACCAACCAAACCCCAAACCCTATTGCTAGGTAGTTTGAGTGTATGATTGTTGGAGAGTGAGAGTTGTAAAGAGTTATTAAGTTGCAGTTGAGTTCAGCCAGAAAACCCTAGAGGAGAAGTTAGTAAGCTGTTTGCGACAGTCTGAAAGCTTGTGTGTGTTTGAGTTAGTAAGCTGCAGTAGTTCAGCCAGAAAACTCATTGTAGAAAGTTAGTAAGCTGCTAAGTTCAGTCTGAAAGCTTGAGGAAGTAGTAGTAGTGATTTGAGGAATTTCTCGGAGGATCAGAGAGAGTGGACGTAGGAGCTTTACCTCTGAACCACTATAATTTGATGCGTTGTTTACTTTCTGCTTTGCATTTAACTATTGCATATTTTCACTAAAAGCATAGATTTTCCTGATATTCAGTTGGAATCAATCCACTGAGTGTGCATTGAATTGATCACAGCCTTAACCACTGATTTACTAAGGAAAAGATTTTCAGCAAGATAAAACGAGTATAAACTTAGGGCCAACACATTTCGCACCCTTGATAAGCTAGAACAGATAATTATCAAACTGAACAAACTCTACTCAGTATTCAGTAAGATAGTTATCTGATCCATTCTTCTCAGGACTCTGATAAAATCTCAGAATCAGTTGGGCTAATCTGAAGCTACTGAAAGCTGCTCAGGATCATTATCTCAGTTGACTTAAACTCAGGGCAATTTGTGCTTCTCAGGGCTAATTCTCAGGACATCCTGACCCGCTGATTTCAGTGTAAAGAAAAGTTTTAAAAAATCACTGAACACGTGTATTCCCCCCCATACACGTGTAAGACTCGTTACACCGGGACCAACAATGTTATTAATGCTATAGAAAAAAAAATTGACAAATAAGATCTAATGAATCTACGAAAAACCTTCTGAATATGCTTCAATTAGAATGATCTAGACATCTATATTTCTTCAAATCATTTGCAAGTAATCTTCTTCATGTGCGCACAATACAAATGATCTGTTAAAAAAAAGGAATATAATTGGTTTTTGAATGATCTACACAAATCAAGAAATATGAGAATCATCTGCACAATATGAAACACAAAACAAATAATCACAATGAATCAAAATAATTACCTACAAAAAAATAAGAGAGAGAGAGAGATAATGAATAATGAATGAAAAATGAATAAGAGATGTGACAATAAGTAAGGCATCAAGATTCAGGATTTCTTGTGGTTCATTTGGCTCTGAGAGGTGTGAGGGTGGGATCTATATTTGGCTATCTTTAACAGGTTGTTGGGAACCTGTAAAGATTTCTTGAGAAATTTTATCTTGTGCAATGGAGGTTTCCATCACCTCAGAGAACACATTCTCCTCCTCAGCAACCTCCTTCTCTTCTATAGTCTTTACCACCTGAGTCAAAACTTGGAGTGATGATTTAAGGCCTCGAGTCTCAACCTGAACTTCTTCTTCTTCCTCAGCGATGGTAGATAACCTCCTTCTTTTCTGAGGTGCCAAGTCTTTCTTCTTTAATTTTTCACCAGCCTCCCTCTTGATTTTCAGAAGGGTTTTCCCCCTGGCTTTCTTAACCTCTTCCTCACTCGGCTCAGTGGATCTCTGAGTGTCTTTCCTAGTTTCCCTGATAGGTGAAAACGTTTCATCATAATCCAAGCCTTCTTCTTGGGAATAACCTTGTGCAACTAGGATTCCCTTGTTTCTTACAATGTTGTTGTTTTCATCTCTCTTGTTCTTGAACACCCACTTAGTTCCAATCACATTGTGCCTCTGAGGTCTATCCACTAGCTCCCAAACTTCATTCCTTGTGAATTGATTCAGCTCCTCTTGCATAGCAGTAATCCAAAAGGAATCCTTTAGAGCTTCTTCAATCTCAGTTGGTTCCTTCTCAGATTGGAAACATCAGAATAGAGCACTTTCACCATGGAACTTTCTTGTTCTAACTCCTTCTGATAGATCACCCACAATCTGACTTGTAGGATGACTATCCAACCATCTTCTCCTGGATGTTCCCCCTTCAGTAGTATCCTCAATATTAGAAATGTTAGGTTCAGACAGTTCATTAAATTTAGGGAACAACAGAAAAGGAGAGAGTGAATCATCTTCCTCAGGGGAAATTCCATTCAGAACATTGTCAGTGACATTTGTTCCCCTTGGTTGATAGATTCGAGTTTGCCTCAAATTTGTAACCACATCTTCATCGGCATTACATACCCGAGTCTAAACCGATGTTAGTTCGGTTAATCAACTTGATTGTGTTGGCTTTCTTTTAGTAGAGAACTGTCATCCTAAGTGTTTCCATCCTGAGCTTCTTTGTCTGATTCACTCCATTCAGAGAAAGTGATTGACTTCTTCTTTTCAAGCTCAGAGGATGTTTTATCATTCTTTTTCAAGCTAAGTCTGATGATTCTCTAGGTCTGATCTCCTAAGTCATGTTCCTATTTCTTCTGAACACAAGTAGATTCATAAAAAACAACATGAGATGTTTCTTTCACAATATGGGTCTTATAGTTGTAAACTCTGAAGGCTTTACTGACTTCAGAATATCCTAAGAATATCCCTTCATCAGCTTTGCTATCAAAAGTTTTCAACTGATCTTTAGCATTATTGTGTATGAAACACTTGCAACCAAACACATGAAAAAAGAAACAAGAGGTTTCCTTTCATTCCACAGCTCATAAGGTGTTTTTCCTTGATTCTTTGTTAGCATGGATCTGTTCTGAGAGTAGCATGCAGTGTTGATATCTTCAGCCCAAAATCTCTTAGGTTGCGTTTGTTTTGGGACTCACACAGATGGACTTAGGACTTTGCGCTCCCCGTCTCATACGAGTTTGAAATTTAGAATCTAGTTTTCAAATCTCACATTCAATCCACACCTACAAATATCTATAAAATATATTATTACTCTTCCCAATACATCACATTTTATACACTTTATTATTCTTCTCAATATAATATAATAATACAATATCAACATTGATTTGACATAAAGTTAAATCTCACACTATTCAAATCCCAAAACAAACACATACATTTCTATTAATCAAGAATTCTAAATCCTTGGATTTTAAAACCTTGACTTGCTCCGCACACTTAAATCCCAAAACAAACACACCCTTAGGAATGTCAGCTTCTGCAATCATTGTTCTTGCAGCTTCTTTCAGAGTCCTATTTCTTCTTTCTGCAACACCATTCTGTTGTGGGGTCCTTACAGGTGATGTTTCATGAGCTATTCCCTTTTTTGCACAATAATCAGACATAATATGGTTGATAAATTTTGTTCCTTTATCTGATCTGATTTTGACCACACTCATATTCTTTTCCAACCTGAGTATTTTCAGTAATTTAGGCAGTTTTGTCTGAGTCTCTTTCTTACTGAGTAAGAATATGACCCAAGTGTATCTAGAGTAATCATCAACTACCACAAGTGTATATTTCCTGCCATTAGTGCTTACAGGTGTTACTGAACCAAATAGATCCATATGTAACAGTTGCAGTATTCTGTCAGTAGAAACTTCTACTTTGCTTTTGAATGATGCTCTGATTTGATTTCCTTTCTGACAAGCATCACATACGTGATCTTTACTGAACACCTCATTGGGTAATCCCCTCAAGAGTCCTAATCTTGCAAGTTTGTTTAGGGTTTTGAAGTTTAAGTGATTCAGCCTTTTATGCCACAACCAACTGGTATCAGTAGAACTTTTTGCAACCAAACATGTATCTTTAGGAGATAATCTCCAATCAGCAAGATACACATTCCCTTTTCTAGTACCAGTCAGTAATATTTGTTGTGAAGTATTATCTTTCACATAACATAAGTTCTTTGAGAACTCAACACTAAATTATTTGTCACGGAATTTACTGATAGAGAGCAAATTATGCTTTAAACCAAAAACATATGATACAACATGGATATGTACAGAATCAACTTCAAGAGTTCTATATCCTTCAGTCTGTCCTTTGGAATTGTCTCCAAAAGTAATCCGAGGGCCTTTTTGCTCAACCTAGTCAGTGAGTAATTGTTTATATCATGTCATGTGCCTTGAACATCCACTGTCCAGATACCATGCAGCAGGAGTCATTTTATTTCCACTCATCAGGGCTATGTTGTCTTCATTCAGCTCAGTGCCCTTTTCCTTCACCTAAAAAACAAATCAAGCCTTAGGTACTCATTTGGTGTAGGGTCCTACCAGGTTAGCTGTACCTTTTGGAACCCAAATATGCCGGATAACTCTAATTACTTTAGAGTGGCTGATTTGTCTCCCATAAACATCTACATACACATTCACCACCCTAGGTGCCTTGGCAGTACCCTGTGTATGAGTGCCAGCCTTAGAGTTCTTCTTGGGTTCAGGCCTCTTGTTCCAATGCCTTGGCCTTGGTGCAGCTGGTCTATGTCTCAGCTGACTTGGGTTCAGGAAACCTTTACCCTTAGGCAAGAGTGATTTAGGTTGCCTGTACTGAAATTGTGGTCTTTCAGTATCTTGAGGACTTGGTCTCTTCAGTTGAGAATATCTTTGCTGAGTGTTTCTCTTCTGAAGATTTCTCCATGGTTCTCTTGCGATCTCTTGGGGTTGGTATTCTTAACTTTGAGGCTTAGAAATCTGAGCCTTAGGAATTCCTACTGAGTTTTCAGGTTTTCTAGCCTTTTCCTGAGGTTTGGGCTTTCTTTCCTGAACCTTCAGTTTTTCTAAAACCATAGGTCCTTTACCCTTGTCTAAAACATGGGGTTGTTCTTCAGTAAGAAATCAGTACATACCACTAGTTTAACAAAGACAGTCTTAGTGCTACTTGAAGAAGCAGCATTCAGAAGACCTTGTGAGGTTCCCCATGGATTATATCCCAATCCAACCTTTATAGTTGCAGTCTTTTGATAACTCTCTGAATTTCATCTATTGCTTTAGATCTCGAAATTCAATAGAGCTAACTTTCTCATAAACTATCCTCACTTTTCTTTAGAGTTTCATGTTTCTCAAAGAGGTGGTTGAATTGATCTGAACAAAATGATTCTCCTCAGTGGATTTCTCTAATTTTCATTTCAAGACATCTATCCCTTTCTCCTTTTCTGAGAGTTGTACTTTCAGAACATCCAGTTCATAAGTAGTTCCCATTAATTGAGAAGTGATCTCAGCAGCATTAGAGTTTTTCCACTTGATTTTTTTCAAAGATTAAGTTCCCATTATTCATGCTCTTGAGTTTATATGATCGATTCTTGTAACACGAATAGTCCTTCATAAGATTCTCAAAAAGAATCCATCGAGTCAAAATTACAGATTCTGAGATGAACTTGATAACTTCGAATGCTTGTGTAGGGGCCATAACGGAGATAGAAGAATTTACCTCCTCAATAGCAACAAAAGCGGACATCATCACTTTGTCACTATCCGAAAAATATTTCTTCCAAGAACTTGATCCTTCTTCAGATTGTTCTTATTCTTCAGCAATCATAGCCTTCTTGCTGGAGATCTTCCTGTCTCTTTTGGCTTGCCTTTCCTTTCTTTCCTTGGCACTCAGCTCAGGACACTCATACTGTAAGTGAGCCTTCTTTTGGCAGTTATAGAATCTGTTGACATCATAATCCTGATCACTTTCCTCCTTGGTCTTGGAGTCCTTCATTCTGGACAAGAATCCTTCAGCTTTGTGGTCCTTTCTTTTCTCAGTGGACGTGTCCTCAGCTTCTGAGTTAGTCTTGTTCCTGTACCTGTTGTTCTTATAGTATTTCTTGAATTTTCCATATCTACTATTGAGTCTTTCAAACCTCCTTGCCAATAGTACTAGCTTATCCTCTTGCTCATCCTGAGTTTTGGCAGGTGATTTATCAGACTCTCTAGCTTTACAGGATTTTTCTTTAGCTTTAAAAGCCACATTTTTGCTAGATGAAGATTCATCTTTGCTATCAGATTTCTTTGTTTTCTTATCTATAAAAAAATTCATAAGCTTTCAGTTCAGAGAAAACTTGTTGGTATGACATAGAATCAATATTCTTGGTGTTTTCAATCACCACAGCATATATATCCCATTTCTTAAACAATCCTCTAAGAATTTTCAGTGCCACTTCTCTTTGTGGGTATCTTTTCCCAAGAGCATTCAGATCATTCATGATACTAGTGAGTCTGACTTCTAGTTTGTCAATGGATTCACCATCTTCCATTTCAAAGCTGTCAAACTTTGCAATGGCAACAAAAAGTTTATTCTCTTTAATATGATATGTGCCTTGAAACTTGATAGCAAGTGTGTCCCATATTTCTTTGGCAGTTTCACAATGATAAATCATCCCCATAACACCATCATCAATAGTGCTGTATAGAGTATCTTTAGCAATATAATCTAAGTTGACTAACTTTCTCTCATCAGGAGTAAGTTGGTCATCAGGCTTAGGAAATTCATCTCTGGGATCATCTCTCTCAGCATCAGTAATTATGGCATTTACTACAGTGTACTTAAATGGTCCTTGAGAGACCACTCTCCACATTCTTTCATGCTTAGAATACAGATGTGCCTGCGTTCTCAATCTCCATAGGTCATAGCTCTCAACAGAGAACATAGGAAGTTTCTTAGAAGGCATGATGAATGAGCCTTGTAAGATATCGTGATAAGATCTATTCAGTAGACCACCAAAGTCTTTCAGCAAATAAGACTATGGCTACCAATGCAAGTGGTCAAAATGAACCACTACTCTGATACCACTTGTTGGTCCAGGTATAACGAGTCTTACATGTGTATGGGGGGGAAAATACACGTGTTTAGCAATTTTTAAAAACTTTTCTTTCTTTGAAATCGGTAGGGGTCGATGTCACGAGAATTTGCCTACGAGAAGCACAAATCATACTGAGTCAAAGTCTCTTGAGATGGTGATCTTGAGCGACTTTTCGGTGGCAGTTATCCTAATCGATTACGAATTTTATCAGATTCCTGAGAAGCTTGGATCAGATAACTATCTTACTTAATACTCAGTAGAGTTTGTTCAGTTTGGTAATTATTTGTTCTAAAAACATCAAGGGTTAAGAATGTGTTGGCCTAATTTTATACTTTCGTTTTATCTTCTTTGAAAATCTTTTCCTTAGTAAAAGCGATTAAAGGTTGTGATCACTTTAGGCTTTAGTGAATGAGCTCTCTTCAATGTGAAACACTTGGGAAATCTTAGGTTTTGAAGTGCTTCAATTTGCAAGAATCTGAATGAGCTCTGGAGTTGTTGGATTTCCGTAACCTTGCAATGGTGAAGGTTCTTGGTATTTATAGCCAACTTCTATAATGTTACTCTTTGAAAA